>CM035418.1:141281783-141339283 GCA_020310875.1 Ceratopteris richardii | reverse complement strand
TATGTGTGTTCATTTTACATACATGCATGCATGTACTATGTACATTTTGTGTATGTATACATCATTACGTGTATGTGTGTTCACGTTATCATAAGATTCTGGTTATTTTCTCAAAAAATATCTTATTATTTTGTGCATGCTGTCCTCGTTCTGTTTTCTTTAGTATGTGTATTCATGTTTCTTAACAAATCATTATCAGTAAGATACGGCTGAACTTATGGAGGTATAAATTTAATAGCGAATATCACATTATCAAGATTGGCACTATCCTCTCGGAAGGCTATGCTAATGGTAACACTATCAAGATTGGCTCTCTGATGATGCTAGTGTGTATGTCATTCTATTCAGTTGATACTATGCATAATGGAGCTGATGCTTATAGTTGCACTTTCATTTGAGGGTGAATTACGGGTTTACATCACTGTCCATCAGCTGAATTCTTTTTTCTTTATCTCCTGCTTCATTGAATATCTAGTCATAGGTTTTTCTGGCATATCCAAAATGGATTGTGCTTTCATGTCAGTATGATCTCCGTTCGTCTCATGTGTCTAAGTGTTTGTGGCATAAGCTTAGTCCATTTAGATGCTTGCAGAAGGTCTCATCTCTTAAAATGAATGTGGATGCAAGTGTTCTTTTTCATTTACATAGGATGACACACCATCTCTTGCTTGTAGTTTCCTGCTTCTTTCATCCCTTTTCCTTCACTTTTTGTCCACTTGCAAGTTGCAACTGCTCATGGGCTTGCTTCTCTTCAATTGTCTAAAGTGACAAAGTTCCTTCAGCATGAACCAGGGTAAACAGTCACTTCTGAATTGTACAATATTAGTAAGCCATGTGGTGTCCACTTCCTGGTGCATCCGTCTAAAAAACTCAACAATTCTAGTAGACATTCTGCCTTGAAGTTCTCATGATTTTTATTGTTGTAAGTGAACATGCATTGATTGGTTTATTTGTTTTCAAATTGATCGCCAAGGCAGGGTGAAACCTACGTTCGAAGATAAGATTTCTAGCCTTGAGATGGAATTAGGTTGCAAGATATCCCCAGTCACTTGGTTACATGGATTTTATATGCTGCCACACGATGCTCAAATAGCAAGCTCAGTAGCTTATCAAGCAGGAGAGGTGAGTAAATGTTTCATAGTTTCTGTACTTATGATTTTGGACTCTCACAAGATTCGGATGTAGTTTTTTCCCCACACATGAAATTTCTAGATATATGGAATGGATGTAGCATCTGGGGCTGCTGTTCAGGCCTTGGGAGTACAAGAAGGTGACCATGTTCTTGACCTTTGTGCTGCTCCAGGTAACTGATAGACTGATTGGGTCCAGAGACTTATTGGGCCCTTTAATATTACTGGAATCTGATGATTAATCCTTTTCATTTTTTGTCAAAATTTGGTACAATATTGCATTGCATTGTAGGTGCTAAACTATGTATGTTGGCGGGTCAGTTGGGGAATAATGGGACCTTAACTGGTGTGGATATTGCACGCCATCGCTTAGCTGCTTGCCGCACAATGCTGCAGAAGTATGGGCTTGGAAATAGCTGCCGCCTTTTTGTTGCAGATGGAACATGTTTTGATTTACTGCCAATTACCCAACGCACTGGCAGTAAAGATATTATGCCTTCAACCAATGAAACTGTAAGTGAAGTATTTGGAGAATGGTGCTCTCGTAAAACACGCAGGCAGAAGAAGCGTGAGGGAAGATTGCAAAAGGAAGGAGATAAGATAGAGCTCCTTTTCTATGGAAATGGTTCAGGTGTGGTTGGATTGACAAAAAATCAACTTTTAGCAAACTGTTCCATGCTTCAAAGAAATCACTCAGCAGACCATTATGATAAGGTATATTTCTCAAAGCTGAAGTTGGGCGCTGTTTAATCGTTGTTCTTTACATTGATGTTGGACAGGGAAAGGAAGGGGGAAGGAGCAAAGGGAGGTAGGATGGTTAAGTGAGATAGCGTGACAGAGGGAAGAGGGAGAAAGGAGGAAAGGGGGTAGTGGTAATGATGGCAAAACTTGGAGGGAAAGGGGCAGACAAGGAGGATGGCAGAGGCTTCATATTTTATCTTGTATTGGTGATTTAGATTCACATCCCCCATTAGAAGGAAGGAGCAAAGGAAGGTAGGAGGGTTGAGTGAGATGGAGGGAAGGAGGAGAAAGGATGAGAGGGGGAGGCAATGGTAATGGAGGTAAAACTTGGGAGGGGGAGGAAGGGATAAGGAGTATGGTACAGGCTCTTTGTCCTACAACATATTGGGGATTCAGATTCACATGACCCATCATAGTTCATAAATTTTTGATTTCTTTCAACCATTAAACCACATTTTCTGCATCCATGTCTATTGATGATAGAAAACACATTGTTGCCTTCATTTTCTCTTCTTGTGAGCACTTACTACATTGATGTGTATGCCATACTAGTTGGTCACTTATATGCACCATGGAATCGATAGCTGTATAGTCTTATGGTTGATTGCCATTGGATTAATTGTACTTCATGTTTATGACTCAAAATTATGTGCGAATCTTGGTTTTGCCTAACATTTCTTTTGTAGATGCCTTGTCGTATCAATGGGTATGCAAAAAATAAATAGTAAAGTTCAAAATTTGACAAATTGATGTTGCTTGAATTCTTTTCATCCTTAGTGGTGTTACACGTGTATAACCTATCCACTATTATTGTAGGTCTAATTTTTCCTTTCACTTCTCTCTCTCTCTCTCTCTCTTTTTTTTTCAGCTTCCTCTTTGTATCTTAACAAAATCATTAGAAACTCATTTTTCATTTCTTTCTTAGAGTACTTGTTTGTCAGTATATTTTGGTAGTGGCGGGCTATTTATCTTTGCATTTACCACATTTACTATTACATTGTGTATTACGCTCTCAAGCTTCTTCTTCTTCCTTGTGCTATCCTTGTGCATTCTCGATCCCTGAACTCCAACAATTTGTATAAGAGCTTTTCCTAGCTTCCTAAGGTGCATCCACAACCTTTTCACTTTCTTGAATCACTAATTAAACTTGGTGAACATTGTCAAGGTTATATATAATATATGTAAACTTCAAAATTTTAGCGTTGGGAAAAATCGATTCGAGCTTGTTTTAGCCTCCATACACGCTGTTGTAACGATTGTGCAAGCAATTGCTTCCTTTTATGCTAGTTATTGTTTGGGTTTTCGCTTGTAAGTACAAGCATCCCAAAGTTTGCTACAAGCATAGTGAAGCTGTACAATGTAAAGAAATAGCCAATTCTTTTCACGAAGTGACAATCGGCCATGGTTGAGAGCAATGATGTATTTCATATATTCTGTATGTTGGGTGATATTTCGTATGCTGGGTGCTGAGCATCAAGGCATAATCATTAGTCATGGTTGAGGATAAGTCGCATTGTCTGCATATATGATATGCCATATATTGGTTGTAAGGAGATTTTGGAATATTGTGTAGGGTGTTGAAATACATTCTATTACAATCACAAGTGCTCAGAATGTAGTCGATGACTTGATGTAGATGGTGTGAGGATGTTGTAGGTTCTAGTTTTGGTGCAGTTCTTAGCTCCAATCCTCTTGCGGGGACATGGAAAATCTAGTGAAGGAACGTTGGGAAGCTATGAAATGCATTCTCAGATATTTGAGGGGTACAAAAGAAAGGTGCTGATGCTATGGAAAAGGCTCTCTACACAGAGGGATTTTGCCATGTAGACATGGAAGGTGATGTGGATCCCCACAAATCCACATGTGGGTATACATTTACCATGGCAAGTAGTGCAATATCATGGTGTTCAAGGCTGGACAAGATTGTTGCATTATCTAAAACAGAGGCTGAATATATTTCAGCCACAAATGTTGCCTAGGAAGCCATATGGGTTAAAATATTACTTGGGATAGAAATGGGACATGATAGACCACCATTGGTCTATTGTGATAGCTAGAGTGCCATACATCTGGCTAAGAATGCCATGCTTCATGCATGCACAAAACATATTGATGTATGATACCACTTCATTAGGCAAGCTATTGAAGATGGACATGTCATGTTGACTAAAGTTCATACAAAGGATAATCCTTGATATATGTTAACAAGGAGCATTGGAAAATCTCAACATGGGCATTGCACGACTCTAGTGGGAGTAATATATGCTCACTTGAGGCCACCTACAAGGGCTTTTAAGTGGGGGGTTGGTGGGATAAAGCCCTTTGTAGGCTTCTTTTTTTGACTTTTTAGGACTAGGGTTTTAATTATTAAAGGATATGCTTAAATTTTATAATACATGGGAAACTTCTTCAACTTGGTGGAGGTAGTACATTGCTTCATCAACAACTTCAAGGTGTTTTATAGTTTTCATTTGAGTTTTATTACTTGGAGGAGAAGAGATTCGCTTTAGCCATAAAAGATTTGTGAAGTTTATGGATAGCTTGAGTTTCAAAGCTTATCCTTCAGCTATTTATATGTAACCTCATGGATTGAAACGTAATGAAGGAGCATGGCTGCTTTTGAATGAACTAGAACTAGGTCTCGTGTCTTGATCTTCTAGTATATCAAAAGAAGCTTCCACGGACTCACATTGACGAGAAGCCATAATTTGCTGGATGAGATTATACTCATGTTGCACTACATCAGCTATGTCATTGGAGACTTTTGCACATGTCCAATGAGCCTTGTATTTGTAGTGCAAATTCTTTTGTACAATACTTGCACACCCACCTCTCTGTTCTTGAACTAGAATTGGTAGGATTTACCAATTCATGGCTTGATGTGTTTAGGTTCCAGAGGTGGGAAATACTACGAAGCATAATGGATTATCGCTTGAGTCGCTAGACTTGCAAATGCTAAGATGAAGGTTTGAAGGCGATGGATGATAAAAGTTAGAACTCAACTCTTATGAATTATGGGTATGATAGAAGTTAGGCTTGAAGGTTATGTGTTCAAGCCTTAAGGATGGATGTAAGGTTGGATTGGGTGCAAAGATGAACGGTGCAAGGATGGACTAAGGTTGGTACAAGGATTGAGAAAGAGAACAAGGACCGAGAGAGAGAATGTTATGGCTGCACTCGAGCGCAAGTAAAGCTCTCAAAATCACTCGATAGTTGCATGCCATCCAATTAATAGGGAGGATCTTGGAGGGAGTTTACAACTATCATTATGTTTGTGAGTGCGTACAAGCTAGAGAAGTAGAACTTTTTCTTCTTTCATACGAAGACTATGTTGCAGACATCTTACCAAAAGCATTACCTAGGAATCAAATTTTCAAGTACATCTTTAGAATTAAGGTTCTTTTGATATTCTTAATTACGGAAATGCTGGGTATTTTAGTTCATTATCATTCAGGAGAGCAAAAGTGATTATGCAGCTGGGTTCTTATCTAATTTGGTATCCAATTTACTTACAGAGAAAGTCATTGATATATTTTGGGCTGTCAGGTTTTGAAATAAGATTTTAGAAAAATGAAATTCATTATTTTAAAGTATAGTTTGATCACCTGAAAAAGGCAGTTTTATGTGTTTCAGTACAAATCGGCAGCAAAGATTTTAGCTAAGATAATCTTTTTGCCAATTCCAATTTCCAGTTTTTTCATCAATATCGACCTTAAATTTAGGTTTTGAACTAAAGATTAGCTTTTCAAGTTTTTTTAAATTAGCTTTTCATAGTTTCTAGACAGATATATATTTAGGGCCTTGGGTGCTTAGTTTGTAATGAGCATACAGAGTCTTTTGCAGACAGGATTTCCAGCTTTTGCGAGGGAGTGTCTTTTGTGAAGAGTGTTAGAAACATGGTGTTATTGTACAGTTATCTTCTGCCAATATAAATTGCTGTGAGTAGGCTGGATCCATGTGTTTGATCGTTGATAGTTAGTTGATACTAGACATTACAGTATATGTATGTATATTAGTTGCTAAAGTTTCCTGAATAGTCCATGTATAAAGTGGAAGTGAGAGGGTTCAATCTCATGGTTATTAGCATATGCCATGTGCCAGTGAACTCGCCCCCACTGTGAAAAAAGCAATTTTGTTCAACTGTCCTTTGGTCAGTTCTGGTTCCTAATTGTGACATGGGGACTGTTGAACGACAGGTTTTGGTTGACGCAGAGTGCACTCATGATGGTTCTTTGAAGCACATTTGTAAGTACGAGCAATGGGGTTGGGAAACCCTTGAACGACGCCTGTTGGATCCTGAGAGGATGGCATCCATCACGAAACTTCAGGTTAGTTGAAGTTCTGATCTCTGATTTTTACTGTTTCTAAATGATGTGCACTTAATAGCCCCTTTAACTGGGAATAAGCTTGTGCATATATTGATTTGTACAGTTGCAGCTGCTCACCAATGGCTTTAGGCTGCTAAAGACAGGAGGAACTCTTGTCTACAGCACGTGCAGGTGTATAATTCAATTGGTTTTCCCTCGTCTAAAACATTGCTGCAATTATTAACTATTTGGCCATAATCATGCCTCAAATAACTTTGATGCTTTGTTCATAATTTATCTAGTCTTCTCTCTTCGCAGAACATCTAACATTATGATGCTCTGAAAGGCACTGTAGTTTATGCTATATTATATGGGCATTCCTCTCAGGCCTTAGTTTCTGGTTAGGCATGAGCATATGGTGAATGATTAATGAAGGTATGTTTTATGTGTATTTTGCATTTATATGGGGCAAGAGCAATATGCACCATTGGGGGAAAGATACATCATAACTTATCACCTTGCACACAAGGGAAGATATCCTTATGGAGATGAGGAAAAAGATTCTCTTCTAAAATGTAAGAGACCTAGTTACACTGTTTGCCTGTCCCAATATGGATATTCATCATTTCTAGTGAATAAATGCTTGGCTGTATCTATACTCATAGGCCTTGGCATGTACCATAGAACCCTCATTTCAACATGCATTACTGATTTAGTTGATCGTCCTTCAAGCATTCCTGTGACTCTTCTGTTCTTTTGGGAGTCTCTTTTCTTTGCTCAGTATTCTTTCAATTGTTTGTTAGATTTGGATTGTGTAGTTGATTTGCTGAACATCCAGTCTTAAACTAAATTAATTCAAAAATTTGAGAATGACCTAACTATGATCGTTGTCGGTAAATAACATTCTTTTCTTTTTTGGTGTTTGTTTTTGTGTCATCTGAATGATTTGTCATCCTATAGCTTTAGCATTTTGTTACATGTAAAATTATGGGTTGAACTTTTGGATAGTTGTCAGCTCCATAATCTAACTTTTAGTTATATTCCTTACTGAACCATTTGTATCCAGCTTGACATATGATCAGAATGAGGGGGTCTTGGACAAGTTTCTGAATCTTCATTATAATGCAGGTAGCTATTGTTTTCTTCTCTGCTCTTGCATAAAATCTCTCTCCCTCTCTCTCTCTTCCCCCCCCCCCCCCCCCCCTTAGAGAATGTTTTGATTGATTGAGAGAGAGAGAGAGAGAGAGAGAGAGAGAGAGAGAGAGAGAGAGAGAGAGAGAGAGAGAGAGAGAGAGAGAGAGAGAGAGAGAGAGAGAGAGAGAGAGAGAGAGAGAGAGAGAGAGAGAGAGAGAGAGAGAGAGAGAGAGAGAGAGAAAAGAAAAGTCATATTAACGTCTACTTGAGGCCAAACTTGGCCTATGAGACAAAACCATGTACAAGTGTAGTAACCGTGTGTAGAAAATGAAATGAAAAAAGTACTTACTACATAAAGCTATATCGGGCTGGAAAAGGCTGGGAAGAGGTGGCTCTGACTCTGCAGATAATGGCCACCTAATACATGGCAGGCCCATAATGTGAGTGAGCAAAATACCCTAGCTACTGGTGATGGGTGGAGGTGAGTGTAGTATGTGGTACATGGGTGCTGGTCTGAGTGCCTCCCGAAGGAAGACAACCTAGGTGGTGGTGGTACTCCTCTGCTCCATCATGTGGTCATGACTCATAGGCTGTCCTGATGCGTGAGATATCCTCCTGATAAAGTCGTGGTCGACGATATCCAACCATGCGTGGTCGACGTCGTGCTCTCTGTGCTGCTGCCTGGTGGAGCGTAAGCCCTCTAGATGGACCTCTTTGGTGTAGCTCAACCTGCTGAAAGAACTGAGTAATGGTCTGCTGGATACTCCTCCGTGTCTGGTGTGTCGGCTGTAGTGACTGCTCTCGCCTCACATATGCCGCTGTGAGGAAGCGTCCCAACCGCCGCTGGTCTCCCATAGTCATGCACAACTAGAGCGACTCCTCTATCTGGAATTGTGCACGTAGGTCTAAGTATGCTGGGCATCTGACAACAAAATGCTCCTCACTCTTTACCTCTGTCTGGCATACTGGGCACCACCTCTCCTCTCGGGGGACTCCCCTAGACCGGCCCCTCTCAATCTCGAGCTCATGTGATGAAACCCGGAGCTGCCCAATGACAACTCGAAGGTGGTGGGGTAGGTATGTCTGCATGTATAGTGGAATCTCAATGAAGCCCTCGTCCGATATATGTAGAAAATGCTCACGGTAATAGAGCATTTTCGGAGGCAATGTATCCCTAGGGCACACCCATGTCCTCTGTATGTATGTATGCCATATCTCCTGACGAATGACCCTATTCCTTTCCTGATGGGAGAGAGAATAGGTGGGTGCATGTAAGTCGTACTGTAGTGGTGGTAGCCTGTCTATATCAAAACCATGGTGGGCCAGCCAGTCTCGTGTCTGTGCATACCACGAGGAGGTGTCACCTGCCAATGCCATATCACGTGATGCCTGGAAAGCACGATAAACCATGCGCTCTGTATCCAAGCTCCGGAGTCTGTGTAATAGGCATACTGTCTGGAGTAGTGCCTCAACTAGCATCGGTGGCGCAGCGAGCTGTGCTCTAATGATATCATGTGGTACTGAAGGCTTGCTATGGATAAGTCTGGCAATCATGAGAATCTGTGGCCTCTCCAATGTTGTCCATACTGATGTAGCTAATCCCGGCCCCCAAATGGCTGCCCCGTACATGAGTGCTGGCGTAACCAAGGTGTCGAAGAGCCACCCCTTTGTGCGAGGCTCCTGAAAATATGCCTGGTGGCACTGTCTCTCCATCAGACCTAGTGCTGCGTATCCACGTGTGATGCGGTCACGGGCTGCCTGAGACATAGAGAAGACCCCTGATGCTGCTGTGAATGTCACTCCCAAGTAAACATATGATCCGACCACCTCGATCGGTCCACCCGCTGCTGTGAACAAACTATGCCTGCGTACCTGTGCTGATGTATGAAAGATCATGACCTTGGTTTTACCAAGGTTCACAGATAAACCCTTCTGTGCGCAAAAGTCATCTAGACCATGTAGGTGATGCTGTAAACCTTCTGCAGACTCTGAAACCAATACAATATCATCAACATATAAAAGAATATGAATCGTGGACCCATGTACCTCGATGCCATCCCCCCCTGTTGCTGTATGAAGTCCACTATCTCATCAATATATAGACCAAAGAGGGTGGGTGAAAGAGGGCACCCTTGCTTCACCCCGATAGTGCTAGCAAGCGGATCCGATAAGCCCCCTGGACATCTGACTCTACCAGATACTCTCTCGTATAAGGCATAGATCTATCATCTCCTCTGGAGCTCCGATATCAAGTAGTCGTATGAAGAGTCGTTCCCTAAGAACAGTGTCAAATGCTTTGCGAAAGTCCACAAAGCAGCAATATAATCTCCTCATCCTCACTCTTGCCTGGTCAATGAGGCATCTCAGGGTGAAGATGTGGTCAATGGTAGAGTAATCACGTCTGAAACCTGCCTGTCCTGGAGCCCTGATACCATTCTTCTCAGCGAGAGTACTCAACTCTGTCTCTAGTACCACCCCATATAACTTGGCCAATATAGGCCCGATCATGATCATCCGGTATGTAGCTGGATCCATGGTATCACCTGACTTATGAATGGGCACTATGGTGTGCTCGGTCCATGAGTCAGGGAACCCTTCAACCAATGCACGGTTGAAGAGGTGGGCGATGAGCGGTGCAAGAGTCGTGCCTCCATAGATGAGGTGCTCTACCTGTAAGCCGAAATGATCATGTGCCCTGTAGACGGGCAATAGCGCGTCACACCATAGTGGGTGTGAAGAAGCCAGAGGTAGTGGGACGTGAGCTCTTCGGCGTGGGAATGGGGGGCTGGTTTGGGATCTCGTATAGGCTCCGTGCATAGCTATGCCAAGTACTCGGGTCTCGGATGGGTGTCTGCTGTCTCCTCTCTCTCAAGTGTCGCCATGCCACTACTACACTGTCACGACTCATGAGCAAATGGTAAATATCCCAGTACTGTCTCTCCTCCCATTCTCGCCGTTTGCGGCGAGTAAGGGTCTGCATGCGACGCTGTGCCTGTGCGTGTGTAATATCCCCTTTATGCTCTAAAATCCGTAGGTGCTTCCGTAGCTCACGAGAATCTGCGTCATACCAGCGGTTCTGGGGCATGGATCCTCTGCGAGGGGGGTGTACACATGTTCGATGTGGGAAGCTTAGGAGAGCTGAGTCCTGTAGGATGGTGGTGATCTGTGATGTAAGTGTGTCTAAGGGTGAAAGTGGATCGAGTGAGAGGAGGCGGGTGTGTAAATGGTGTGCATAAATATGTAAGAGTTCATGTGTGAAGTGTATCGTGGTATGTGTCTCAGTGGATGAGGGAGGGTCTAATGGAATAGGAGATGAAAGTGTGAATGTGATAAATGTATGGTCAACCCCATATGGGCGTCGTCCAATACTAAGTGAGGGGATGAGTGAAGCTCCAGAGATGGTGCCCAAAATGTAGTCTACTGTGCTCTCGCCTCCCTCGTGGGGAAGCAAGTAAGTCCGCCTGAATCTGGCCAACGGTGCATCCCGTTATATATAACGAGATGGTGTCTGCTGCCCAACTCAAGCAGGTGTCTGCCATATCCAGTGGCATCCTGGCCCATATCGGCTGACACTCTACTGGTGCTCATCTCCTCTGGATCGCTGCCCCTCATAATCTGTGGAAGATCCATGTCATATGACTTGCACTGACGTGACTGGGTACGACCATTGAAGTCCTCCATAAGGAAGACCTCACCAAGGGTGCTGTAATGTAGAATCTGATCTGATAATGCTATGTATGGTGAGTCCCTGTCCCGAGTCGATCCCCCAGGGTCCAATCCTGCATATCTCGATCCACCTGGTGAAAAGTAGCATATGGCGATGTAAACCCAACTCTCCGGGGCTATCTCCATGCGGACCCACATGTATCGTGCCTCCTCATCTCTTCCTATGATATGGATCCGTCCCTGTATCTCCTGTCTAAATATGATGGCTACGCCTCTTGATCCCCGTGCTCTGCTTTGTCTCGTCGTGTTTCTGAATGTAGATTCCCAGTGAAAACCGGCAATACGAGGTAGGCCCCGTTCTTGGCTCTCATGGGTCTCTGTGATGCAAGCAAAGTCATGGGTGTCTAGGATCTCTTCCAATCGGTCTGGCCGTGTCCAAAGTGCTCCGTTGCAGTTCCATACCACTCCTCTAAGTGGTGACTCCTGGTATGGTGTTGCCTCATAGGCCGCGTATCCCTATTTGATAGGGCGTCCATCGATGAAGACTTTACCATCACGGTAAAAAGCCTTCCTCCCCTCTCGTCTCGCCTGGAGAATCTGTGGCATACATGTCCGACGGTGTTCTATCTGCATCCTCGTGAGATCCTCGTCCATATATAAATCTCTCTCGGGTAGGCCTCGTAGTACTGATCGTCGTCGGAAGAAGGCAATGCGTGTATCTTCCGAGCTCATACGGAGTATGAGTGCTCGTGGACGGGACATGTCTCTACCAACCCTCCATGCCTCTGTGAAAGGCATAGTCTCATATCCCAAGCGGTGGCAGAGGTCATTGCCATCTGCCTCTGGTGATGTCCCCTCTGGCAATCCTGTAATCCCCACATGTAACCGGCGTGTGTGTCAAAGCCTCTCTTCTTCGAGGGTGTCGTGGACTCTAGTGATCTCTTCCTTTCGTGCTTGCTCATTGACTTCTTTCTTGACCTTTTTGTGGACCACCTCGACCCATGTATCCCGAGTGGATTCCATTTCGGATTTGATCTCTTTTTTGAGTTCTTCTTTGAGTTCTTCAACTTGAGAAATCTCTCCATCTTCTTTAACTCTAGAGACCTTCAAATGGACAATTTCTTCTTGAAGGCGATGCATTTCAGCCTTCAGTTCATCTCGCTCCTCTCTGATGTCTTTGAGTTGGTCTTCCAAGGATTTAATCTTCTCCAATGCTCTTCTCATTTCTTGGTTTAGTGCTTTGTCTGCCTCCTTTTTTACTTCCCTGATAGCTTTGCTCATCATCTCTTCCACATCCTTCTTCTCCGGTCTTGCCATCTTTTAAAGAGATTAGGGTTTTGAAAAGAGGCAGTAGTGCGGGGTTAGCCTAGGGTTCCAGTCAACCAGTCGGGCTAGGGTTCTCGTCAGAGAGAGAGAGGTCCGCTTCCGTCATCTCCACTCAGGCAGCAGTGAAGCGACGAGCGACGGTCGACTCGATGGATGGGAGCAACTGGCAAAGGGAAGGGTTCGCATGACAGCGTCAGAACAGTCCGCTAGGGTTCGCGTCAGACAGACCTAGGGTTCGCGGAAGAACAGTCCGCAGGGCTTCACGCAGAGCTCGGGAAGACGCAGAGCTTCGGGAAGAGCACGCAGAGCTTCGGGCAGAGCACACAGAGCTTCGGGCAGAGCACGCAGAGCTTTGGGCCGACGCAGAGCTTCGGGCAGAGCACGCAGAGGAGGAGTCCGCTATAGAGAGAGAGAGAGTGTGAGAGAGAGAGAGAGAGAGAGAGAGAGAGAGAGAGAGAGAGAGAGAGAGAGAGAGAGAGAGAGAGAGAGAGAGAGAGAGAGAGAGAGAGAGAGAGAGAGAGAGAGAGAGAGAGAGAGAGAGAGAGAGAGAGAGAGAGAGAGAGAGAGAGAGAGAGAGAGAGAGAGAAAGAAAGAAAGACTTTTTAACGTCTATTAGAGGCCAAGATCGGCCTATGAGACAAAACATATACATCAGTATGATCCAAACCACTGTGATCCAAAACGAAAATAAAGTGTGAGTACTGCAAACGGGTATAAAAGGAGGGATAGTAGCTGGCATCAAGGGTGTGGGGTGCTATGGGTATGCACTCTATATGCTCAATGGGTGAGATACAAATATGATATGCATAGGGAGGGGAGGCTCGATGGTATCACAACCCCCTAAATGCCTGGAGTGGGTGTAGGATATAATGCATCGGTGGGTAAGGCATCATGGCGATCCTCAAAATGCTCTGGGTGTCCAAATCGATAGGGGTGCGCTGCTGACGTCTCTCTATCTCCATGTCATGGCGTGCGTGAATCGCCTGAATCTCTCTCTGATGTGGACGAGCTCTCCGGACAAGGGGTCTCGGTCGTCGACGCTGTCGTCTAAGCTCCTCTTCTCTGTGTAATGTGACACCCCGCATCGAACTGTGCCCTCGAGTATATGTGGGTCTGAAAAAATCTGTAATATAAGTCTAGGGGGGGGGGGGGGCCAGGTGTATCTCCATCCGCTGCTGGAGGAGTGATGCGCGGTGGTGCTTGAGCTCTACTAGGAAACGACCTAGAGGGCGCTGGTCCTCTGTCCCCAATAAAGCCCTGATCTCTCTAGGCCCCCTGAAGAGCTGTGGGTAGCGGTCTCTGATGTCCTCATATGCCTGGCATCTACATGTGTAGTGCTCCTCGTCCTCCACCTCCTCTCTACATATCCTGCATAATCGCTCATCCCTGGGGGTATGTGTGGCTCGCCCAATCTCAATCTCGAGCTGGTGTGATGATACTTTGAGCTGCCCAATGGCCACTCTCTCAGCTGGTTCCATATATGTATCCATGTATCGTGGTCTCTGAATGAAACCATCCGCTGTCACAGTCAGGAAGTGCTCTCTGTAGTGTTGCCTCTTTGTGGGAAGAGGCTCCCGTGGTGCTATCCATGTCTCCCTGACGTGTATCTGTAGTAGGTCCTGACGGATGATCCTATTCCTCTCCGAACGAGAGAGGGTAATGTGGGGGGAAGAGAGGTCATATTGAAAAGGGGGGAGATCCGTAATGCTCATGCCATGGTCTGCTAACCATCGGTAAGTCTGTGCATACCATACTCTCTCATGCCCTGTCTCTTCCAAATGTCTAGAGCTCTCAAATGCAAGCCTGGTGAGTCGGCTAGTGGGGAGTTCTCTGACTCTCAGAATAAAGGTCACCAACTGGAAGAGGGCCTCCACTAGCATCGGTGGTGTGCCAAGCTCAGCTCGTAAAATGTCATGTGGAACGGAGGGCTGCTGCGCAGCAAGCATGATATCATGGTGATCTGGGGCCTCTCAATCTGTGTCCACATCGCCTCTGTGATCCCTGGTGCCCATACTGCTGCTGCGTACATCAATGCGGGTGTCACTAGAGTGTCAAAGAGCCACCCCTTAGTCCGGGGCTCCTGAAAATGTGTCTGAAAGCAGCGTCTCTCCAATCTTGCAAGTGCCGCATAACCTCGCGTCAATCTATCTCTCGCAGCCTGTGCCATGGAGAATACCCCTGTGCTGCCCGAGAAGGTGATACCTAGGTAGACGTAGGAGTCCACTACCTCTATCTGTCCTCCAGCTGCTGTGAAAGAGGCGCGATGGCGTACTGTCCTGGAGGTATGGAAGATCATGACCTTGGTCTTGCCAAGGTTCACTGTGAGTCCTCTCCCCCTCCTGTGACTCTGAGAGAAGGACAATGTCATCAGCATATAATAGGATATGTACTGGCGTACCTCCGATGTCTCCTCCTCTCCCTCCTGCTCGCTGTATATACTCGGTGATCTTGTCGATGTAGAGACCGAAGAGAGTGGGTGAGAGGGGGCCATAGTTGGACCAAACCGCGTTTTTTTGGTCAAAATAAAAATCGTTTAAATCGTCCCACGATTTAAATCGTTGGGAACGATTTTTATCACATACAGAGCGATTTTTTTTCTCTTTAACAGTTCATATCCCTGGTTTGTACAGATGGTTTTTTTGAGAGTCATGCCTATTGAGTCTTTCCTAAATGTAGTTTGCACATGCTTTAGACCTTAGAGAAGAGCCCTTCTAAAATATCTAGATTCTTGATTCCACATTACCCTTGAAGCTTGACTCTTAATACTATGGTTGTAGACTTACATTTGTATTTAGTCATGGATCACGTTCCCCATCACTTCTTAGTTTTGGTATTTATAACTTTTATGAATCATGGATCGTGACGAATGTTTTACATTTGAAAATTGATACATTATGAAGTGAAATCATGTGATGTATCATATATTGTCATTTTTCATGCAAATATGTATAATATATTTATTTGTAATGAAGAAAAATAAAAATCTCTCTAAGTGGATAAAAACCTCGATTTTTATTTTGGGTATGAATGATTTAAACGATTTAAACGTTTAAATCTCGATTTAAATCTTGCGATTTAAATCTCTTGGTCTAACTATGGAGGGGGCAACCTTGTTTCACACCAATGGTGCTAACAAGGCTGTTTGATAGACCACCGGGGCAGCGTACCCTACCTGTGACTCGTGCATACAAAGCGTGGATGGCCCATAGCATGTCTGATGGAAGCTGTAACTCCTGGAGCCTCCGTAGTAGTCTCTCTCGAGGGACCATGTCGAAGGCTTTGCGGAAGTCCACAAAGCAACAGTATAGTCTCTGCTTCCTCGCCTTCGCGCTCTCAATCAAGCAACGAAGCACGAAGATGTGGTCGATGGTGGAGAAAGTGCGGCGGAAGCCTGCCTGGCCGGGTGCTCTGATCCCCGCTGCCTCAGCGTGTGTACTGAGCTCTGCCTCTAGTACTGCCCCATAGATCTTGGCCAGGATATGGCCTATCATAATAGTCCTGTAGTTCCCTGGGTCCATCATATCGCCGGACTTATGGATAGGCGTAATGGTATGCATAGTCCATGAGTCGGGTAATCCCTCAACCAAAGCACGGTTGAAGAGATGGGCGATCAAGTGGGAAACTACATCTGCTGCGTATATAAAGTGCTCTCCCTGTAGCCCCGTGTGGTCTGCTGAACGGCCATGCTGTAGCCTATGGATGGCCTGTCATACCATGCCTCCCATGAAGAGGGTGGATATCACCGGACGCGGTGTGGAAGGAATCGGTAATGGTGGCTGTCCTGGGACGTCATATAACCTCTGGGCGTAGGTCTTCCAGGTCGAAGGATCTGCTATGGGTGTAGGTGGACGTGGCTCACGTAGTGCCCTCCACGCGGTGGCACAATCCCTACTCATGAGAAGGTCGATCAACTCTGCCTCCTGTCGCTCCTCGAAAGCTCGCCGCTTCCGGCGTGTGAGGGCTCGCATCTGTCGTCGTGCCTCCCTCTCTGTGATGGATCCCAAGAGACTCTGTGCTCTGAGATGTCGGTATAGTCGCCTACACTCCTCATCGTACCATCTATTCTGGGGTGTATGTCCCAGCCGTGTCGGATGTGCAGTGCTGTGGGTGGTGTATGGGAAGCTGAGAGTAGCAGATGTATGGAGGATCGAGGAGAAGTGGGCGGTGAGGGTTTCCAAGGAGGCGGAGGGATCAAGAGAGTAGATGCGCTCTCGAACATGGGAGCTATAGATATGTGCTAGCTCATGTCTAAAGTGAATGGTGGTACGGGCTCGTGGCTGTGTGGTGACGAGGTGGGGTATGCATGGTGAGCCGCGAATGGATAGGGCAAGATATGCGTGATCAGCTCCAATCGGTAAGGGTGGGATAGTGAATGAGGTGATCAGATGTGTCGCCTCCGGGGGTCCGATAACATAGTCTACCACACTGCCCCCCTGTGGTGTCGTGGGTGGAATGCAGGTGAGACCGCGCGAGGTGGGCCAGCTCCCCATCCCATTATATATAACGAGACGGTGTGCTTCTCCCATCTGGAGTAAGTGTCGGCCATATAAGGTGGGTGTGGCAGTGTCGGCTGAGGCTCTGAGTGTAGGCATGTCCTCTATGGTACGAAGCATCTCAGGGTCGTCAAAGTCGTAGGTATCACACTGGTGGCTCTGAGTGCGGGCATTGAAGTCTCCTACAAGGAAGACTTCACCCATCCCAGTATACTCCATAATCGTGTCACTGAGGCAGTCATATGGCGATGTGGTGTCTGGTCCGTCCCCTCCTGATAGTTGCTCATGGGAATGTGTGAAGCGTGAACCAATGGGTGCAATATAGCATACGGCGAAGTACGCTGCTCTCTCCTCTGATAGCTGCAAGCTTATCCACATGAAACGTGCCTCTGGGTCTCTGGCTACCACCTGTACCCTGTGCTGTAACGACTGTCTATAGAGCACGGCTACTCCTCCTGATCCTCGTGTGGTGTGCTGTCTCATCTCGCGGCGGTGAGCTGACTCCCACATATAGCCCTCAATCCTCGGTAGGCTCCTCCCCGGGCTCTCGTGTGTCTCTGTCAAGAAGATAATGTCTCTGCCCTCCATCACCTCCTCGAGGCGCCCTGGATGTGTCCATAAAGATCCATTGCAGTTCCAGACTGCAATGTGCACCTCCTACTGTGCTGTCTCATAGGCCGCGAATCCCTAGTCAATGGGCCGTCCATCAATGATGACCCGACCGTCTCTGTAGAGGGCATGATGTCCCTCTTGTCTGGCCTGGAGGACACGTGGCATGCATGCCCGTCTGTGCTCTACCTGCATCCGTGTGAGGTCGTCATCCAAATAGATGGGGGTGCCCGGTGTAGTGCGTAGTACCGCCCGTCGTCTGAGAAAGTCTCTCCTCCTGGCCTCATCTGAGAACTGAAGGATAAGTGCTCTGCTCCGTGTGTTGTCCCGTCCTTCTCTCCATACTCTGGTGAAAGGGAGAGGCTCATCCGCGCGGTATCCAAGTAATGTGCACAAACGACGCCCGTCCTTCTCTGGTGATCCGTCTGTCTCTGTGAGGCCGGAGACGCGAACATTGAGCCTGCGGGCCTGTCGCATCCGCTCCTCCTCAATGGTGGTATGCACTATGTGGATCTCCTCATGGTGGTGGTTCTTCTTTGCCTCCTGTCGAAGGTTCTTTTTGACAACCTTGACCCATCCATCTTTCTTAGTCTCAAGCTCGTTCTGCACCACTTCCATACACTCCTTCTTGATAGTCACCCGAATGTCCTCTAGATGTGGAGCGATCTCCCCGTCCTCGTGCATGCTGTCCAGTTTCGTTTTCATATCAGTAAGCGCAGTGTGCAACTCCTCTAGGTCCCGTGAGTGCTGCTTGCGGGTAGCAAGAAGCTCTTCCCGAAGGGATTTGTTTTCCATCTCCAAGGTTGCCACCTTGGCTTCGAGGGCGACAACTCTACGGGTAACCCCGTTCAGTGGAGAATCTCCTTCTTTCTTGTGTTTTCCTATCAACTCTCGGAGGGCATGCTCTAAGGTGGCCAACTGTTCGTCCAGCTTGGGAGCCATGAGAGAGAGAGAGAGAGAGAGAGAGAGAGAGAGAGAGAGAGAGAGAGAGAGAGAGAGAGAGAGAGAGAGAGAGAGAGAGAGAGAGAGAGAGAGAGAGAGAGAGAGAGAGAGAGAGAGAGTACTGATGCTTTTACAAGAGAAAGCAGGAAATGGAAAAGAGAAAGAGAGTAAAATAGGCAGATAGTGGACAAAAGTACAAAGCTGCAGAAACCCTAAAATAGAGTTTCAGAAACTTCAAAACTGAACTGTGGGCATTGTAAAGCGAAGCTTCAGAAATCCTAAAACTGAGGTGCAAGGACCCGAAAACTGAACTACAGAAACCCTAAAATAAGGTGGAAACCCGAAAACAGAATAAGGTGGAAACCCGAAAACAGAGTCTCAAGAGGGAGACATTGTAATAAGGTGGAAAAACCCTAAAATAGGTGGCGAAAACCCTAAAAGAGAATTTCAGAAACCCTAAAACAGACCTTCGCTGTGGGGAAAACCCTAAAGTGCAGCTTCAAAAACACTAAAACAGAGCTTGAGAACCCTAAAAACAGACCTTCGGTGTGTCGAAAACCCTAAAACACAGCTTCAGAAACCCTAAAAACAGAGTTTCGAAAACCCTAAAACAGGTGACGAAACCCTAAAACAGGTGGCGAAAACCCTAAAACAGGTGACGAAACCCTAAAACAGGTGGCGAAAACCCTAAAACGCAGAGAGAGAGAGAGAGAGAGAGAGAGAGAGAGAGAGAGAGAGAGAGAGAGAGAGAGAGAGAGAGAGAGAGAGAGAGAGAGAGAGAGTCATATTAACGTCTTCTGGAGGCCAAACTTGGCCTATGAGACAAAAACCATGTACAAGTGTAGTAACCCTGTGTAGAAGATAAAATATGAGAGAGAGAGAGAGAGAGAGAGAGAGAGAGAGAGAGAGAGAGAGAGAGAGAGAGAGAGAGAGAGAGAGAGAGAGAGAGAGAGAGAGAGAGAGAGAGAGAGAGAGAGAGAGAGAGAGAGAGAGAGACTTTTTAACGTCTATTAGAGGCCAAAATCGGCCTATGAGACGAAACATATACATCAGTGTGATCCAATCCACTGTGATCCCAAAAGGAAAATAAATTGTGAGTAAAAAACAGAGTATAAAAGGAGTGGATAATAACTGGCATCGAGGGTGTGGGGTGCTATGGGTATGCATTCTATATGCTCAATAGGTGAGATAGAAATATGATATGCATAGGGAGGGGAGGCTCGGTGGGGTCATAACCCTCTAAATGCCTGGAGTGGGTGTAGGATATAATGCATCGGTGGGTAAGGCATCGTGGCAATCCTCAAAATGCTCTGCACGTCGAGATCGGGAGGGGTGCACTGCTGATGTCTCCGTATCTCCATGTCATGGTGTGCGTGAATCGCCTGAATCTCTCTTTGGTGGGGACGGGCTCTCCAGAGTGGGGGTCTTGGTCGTCGACGCTGTCGTCCAAGCTCCGTTGCTCTCTGTAATGTGACACCCCACGTCGAGCCAGGTCCTCGAGTGGCTCTTGGTCTGAAAAAATCCCTAATATGAGTCTGGGTGGCCAAGTGTATCTCCATCTGCTGAAGAAGTGAGGCATGACGGCGCTGGAGCTCTACTAGGAAACGACCTAGAGGGCGCTGGTCCTTCGTCTCCAATGAAGCCCTGATCTCTCTAGCCCCACCTAAGAGTTGTGGGTAGCAGTCTCTGATGTCCTCATATGCCTGGCATCTACATGTGTAGTGCTCCTCGTCCACCTCCTCTCGGCATATCCTACCTAATCTCTCGTCCTTGGGGGTATGTGTCGCACGCCCAACCTCAATCTCGAACTGGTGTGATGTTACTCTGAGCTTCCCAATGGCCACTCTCTCTGCTGGTGCCATGTATGTATCCATGTATCGTGGTCTCTGAATGAAACCATCCGCTGTCACTGTCAGGAAGTGCTCTACGTAGTGTTGCCTCTTTGTGGGAAGAGACTCCCGTGGTGCTATCCATGTCTCCCTGATGTGTATCCATGGTAGGTCCTGACGGATGATCCTGTTCCTCTCCGAATGAGAGAGGGTAACGTAGGGGGAAGAGAGGTCATACTGAAAAGGGGAGAGATCGGTGATGCTCATGCCATGGTCTGCCAACCATCGGTAGGTCTGTGCATACCATACTCTCATGCCCTGTCTTTGCCAAAGTCTAAAGCTCTTAAATGCAAGCCTGGTGAGTCGGCTGGTGGGGAGCTTTCTGACTCTCAAAATAAAGGTCACGAGCTGAAAGAGGGCCTCCACTACAATCGGTGGTGTGCCAAGCTTAGCTTGTATATCATGTGGAACGGAAGGCTTGCTGCGGAGCAAGCGTGAGATCATGGTGACATGGGGCCTCTCAATCTGCGTACACATTGCCTCCATGATTCTTGGTGCCCATATGCTGCTGCGTACATCAATGCGGGTGTCACTAGAGTATCAAAGAGCCACCCCTTAGTCCGGGGCTCTTGAAAATGTGCGTGAAAGCAGCGTCTCTTTGATCCAGCAAGCGCTGCATAGCCTCGTGTCAATCTATCTCTCACTGCCTGTGCCATGGAGAATACCCCTGTGTTGCTCGAGAAGGTGATACCTAAGTAGACGTAGGAGTCCACTACCTCTATCTGTCCTCCAACTTCGGTGAAAGAGGGGCAATGGCGTATTGTCCCGGACGTGGGGAAGATCATGACCTTGGTCTTGCCAAGGTTCACTGTGAGTCCTCTCTCCATGCAGAAGGTATCGAGCGCCTGTAAATGTGACGGCAGCCCCTCCGGTGACTCTGAAAGCAAGACAATGTCATTAGCATATAATAGGATGCGTACTGGCGTACCTTCGAGGTCTCCTCCTAGCCCTCTTGCTCGCTGTATATAGTCCGTGATCTCGTCGATGCAGAGATCGAAGAGAGTGGGTGAGAGAGGGCAACCTTGTTTCACACCAATGGTGCTAACAAGGATGTCTGATAGGCCGTTAGGGAAGCGCACCGTGCCTGTGACTGACTGACTGACTGACTGACTGACTGACTGACTGACTGACTGACTGACTGGCTGACTGACTGACGGATGGATGGATGGATGGATGGCTAGCTAGATAGGTAGATAGGTAGGTAGGTAGGTAGGTAGGTAGGTAGGTAGGTAGGTAGGTAGGGAGGGAGGTAGGCAGGCAACGAGGTAGCTAGCTAGCTAACTAGATAGGTAGGTAGAGAGAGAGAGAGAGAGAGAGAGAGAGAGAGAGAGAGAGAGAGAGAGAGAGAGAGAGAGAGAGAGAGAGAGAGAGAGAGAGAGAGAGAGAGAGAGAGAGAGAGAGAGAGAGAGAGAGAGAGAGAGAGAGAGAGAGAGAGAGAGAGAGAGAGAGAGAGAGAGAGAGAGAGAGAGAGAGAGAGAGAGAGAGAGAGAGAGAGAGATTTTAACGTCTATTAGAGGCCAAAATCGGCCTATGAGACAAAACATATACATCAGAATGATCTGATCCACAGTGATCCCAAAAGGAAAATAAAATGCGAGTACAAAAACAAAGTATAAAAGGAGTGGATAATAGCTGGCGTCGAGGGTGTCTGGTGCTATGGGTATGTACTCTATGTGCTGAGTAGGTGAGACACAAATATGAAATGCATAGGGAGGGGAGGGTGGGCAGCGTCATAACCCTCTAGATGCCTGGAGTGGGTGTAGGATATAATGCATCGGGGCGAGCCTCAGAATGCTCTTCACGTCCAGATCCACAGGGGTGCGTTGTTGACATCTCCGTATCTCCATGTCATGGCGTGCATGAATAGCTTGAATCTCTCTCTGGTGGGGACGGACTCTCGGAGTGGGGTTCTCGGTCGTCGGCATTGTCATCTGAGCTCCTTTGCTCTCTGTAATGTGACATGCCGCATCGAACTGGGCTCGCGGGCAACTGTGGGTCTAAAGAAATTTGTAATATGAGTCTTTGGGGGGGGGGGGGGGGGGTTTGGTGTATCTCCATTTGCCAGAGGAGTGAGGCACGGTGGCACTGGAGCTCTACTAGGAAACGACCTAGAGGGCGCTGGTCCTTTGTCTCTAATAAAGTGTTGATCTCTCTGGGCCCCTTGAAGAGCTGTGCGTAGTAGTCTCTGATATCCTCATATACCTGGCATCTATAAGTACTCACTACAAAAAAGAATTATGTAGGCTGAAAACAACAAGATGATGGTGTAGGCTGTAGCTAGTAATGATGGAGTAGTGGAGATAAGGTAATGGTGCGTGGGGAGCGTGGCTCTAAGTTTGGAGTCTGTAGATAATGGCCACCTACTACATGGGGACATATGTGGGAGTGAATATGTATACCCTAACTGGTAAAGATGGGTGGAGGAGGGTGGAGTATATGGTACATCAGTAGTGGACTCAACACCTCTTGCAAGATGGCGACCCAAGTGGTGGTGGTGTGCTGGTGCTCCATCATGTGGTTGTGGGCTATCCTGATGCAAGAGATGTCCTCATGATGCAGTCGTGGTCCTCGGTACCGAGTCGTGCGTTATCTACGTCGCACTCTCTATGCCTTTGCCTGCTCGAGCGTGAGCCCTATGCCTCTTGAAGGTTGGTCTGTTTGATGTGGCTCAAGTCGCCGAAAGAACTGAGTAATAGTTTGCAAGGTACTCGTAGGTGTCGAAAGTGTGCGTTGTAGTATCTTCTCTCGTCTCTCATATGCTGCCGTGATGTAGCGACCCACTATCCGTTGGTCTCCTATGGTCATGCACAACTAGAGTGACTCCTCAATCTGGAACTATGCTCGTAGGTCTAAGCATGCTGGGCATCTCGTAATCAAGTGCTCCTCGCTCTCTATGTCTGATGACAAACTGGGCACCACCTCTCCTCTCGGGGTACTCCTCTGGCCTGACCTCTCTCGATCTCGAGCTGATGTGATGAAACTCGAAGCTGCCCAATGTCGACATGTAGGTGGTGTGGAAAGTGTTTCCATGTAGCGTGGGGTCTCAATGAAGCCCTGATTTGAGATCTCTAGGAAATGCTCACGATAGTAGAGCATTTTCGGTGGCAATGGATCTCTTGGGATGACCCGTGTCCCCTGTATGTGTGTATGCCATATCTCCTGACGGATGATCCTATTCCTCTTATGGTGGGAGAGAGAGTAGGTGGGGGCATGGGAGTCATAACGTAGTGGCGGTAGTCTGTCTATGTCAAGTCCATGGTGGGCCAGCCAATCTCGTGTATGTGCATACCATGAGGTGTTGTCTCCGGGCCCCGCTAACGCCATGTCACGTGATGCCTGGAAAGCTCTGTAAGTGATGCGCTCTCTATCCATGCCCTAGATCAGGTGTAATAAGCATACTATCTGGAAAAGTGCCTCAACTAGCATCGGTGGTGCAGCAAGCTCTGCCCTTACGATATCATGGGGTACTGAGGTAGTCTTGCAATCATGAGAACTTGTGGTCTCTCCACCGCTGTCCATGCTGATGTTGATAACCTTGGCCCCCATATGGCTGCGCCATACATAAGTGTTGGGGTGACCAAAGTGTTGAAGAGCCACCCCTTTGTGCGGGGCTCTTGAAAGTAGGCTTGGTGGTACTATCTCTCCATCAAAGCTAATGCTACATATCCTTGTGTGATGCAATCTCGAGTTGCCTGAGACATGGAGAAAGCCCTGGAGGTTGCTGTGAACGTCACGCCTAGATATACATATGAGCTAACTACCTCAATGGATCCGCCTGCTTCTGTGAAAGAACTCTGCCTCCTCACCTGTGCTGATGTATGAAAGATCAGAACCTTGGTTTTACCAAGATTCAGTGAGAGCCCTCTATGTGTGAAGAAGTCCTCTAGACCGTGTAAATGATGCTGGAGACCCTTTGTAGACTTTGAAACCAAGACAATATCATCATCATATTAGATATGGACCATGGTCCCTCGTACCTCAATGCCATCCCCTCCCTGTTGCTGTATGAAGTCCACTATCTCATCAATGTATAGCCCAAAATGTGTGGGCGAGAGAGGGCACCCTTGCTTCACCCCGATGGTGCTAGCAAGTGAATTCGATAGGCTGCCCGGACATCTCACTCTACCTAATACTCTCTCATATAGGGCGTAGATCCCCCATATAATCTCCTTTGGAGCCTTGGTGTCGAGTAGGCGTTTGAAGAGTATCTCCCTGGGTGTCGAAGGCTTTGCAAAGTCCACAAAGCAGCAATATAGTCTTCGTTTCCTCACTCGAGCCTAGTCGATCAGGCATCTCAAAGTGAAGATGTGGTCTACGGTAGAGTAATCTTGTCTAAATCCTACCTCTCCTGGAGCTCTGATACCCTTCCCCTAATCGAGGGTGCTCAGTTCTGTCTCTAATACTGCTCCATATAGCTTGGCCAGTGTGGGGCCAATCATGATCGTCCGGTATGTAGCTCGATCCATAACATCGCTTGGCTTATGTATGGGCACTATGGTGTGCTTGGTCCATGAGTCAGGGAACCCCTCAACCAGTGCTCGGTTGAAGAGGTGGGCGATGAATGGTGCTGAATCGTGCACGGGTAGATGAGATGCTCTGCCTGTAGACCGAAGTGGTCACGGGATCTCCCATGATGTAGGTGAGTGATCACAAGGCTCACCATCCTGGGTGTAAAGAAGTGAGAGATGGTAGGGTGTGAGCTCTGTGGCCTTGGGATGGGTGGCTGGTTTGGAATTTGGTATAGACTCTGTGCAAATCTGTACCATGTGTCCGCCTCTCGAATGGATGTCTGCTGTCTCCTCTCTCTGAAGTGTCGCCATGCCATTGCACTATCTCCGCTCATGAGCAAGTGATAAATGTCTCAATATTGTCTCTCCTCCCATTCCCGCCTCTTTCGACGTGTGAGGTGCTGCATGCGGTGTTGTGCTTGTGTGTGTAATCTCCTTGGTATGCTCTGCTCCTCATAGCTACTTTCGTAGCTACGAGACTCATCATCATACCATCGGTTTTGGGGCATGGACCCTCTACATGGTGGGTGTGTGTGTGATGGGGGAAACTGTGTAGAACTGAGTCGTGTAGGATGGTGGTGATTTGTCAGAGGGAGGTGAGTGTGTCCAAAGGTCAGAGTGGATCTAGTGAGAGTAGGTAGGTGTGTAAATGGTGTATGTAGACATGTGAGAGCTCGCACGTGAAGTGTATCATGCTATGTGGCACAATAGATGGGAGAGGATATAGTGGAAGGGGAGATGAGAATGTGAGCGTGATAAAAGTGTGATCAACTCCGAGTGGATGTCTACCAATACCAAGTGAAGTAATGAGCGATGCCCCAGAGAGGGTACATAAGATGTAGTCGACTGTGCTCTCGCCGCGTCCATGTGGAAAGCATGTCAATCTGCCCGATCCCAGCCATTAGTGCATCCAGTTGTAAATAATGAGATGGTGTCGAGTGCCAAACTCGAGTAGGTGTCTGCTCTAGCCTGTGGTGTCCTTGCCCATGTCTGCCTATATTCGGCTGGTCCCTGTCTCCTCTGGTCCTCAGCTCCTTATGATCAGTGACTGCTCCATATCATATGACTCATACTGGCGTGATTGTGTGCGTCCATGGAAGTCCCCCATAAGGAAGACCTCACGCAGAGTGCTATAATGTAGTATCTCCTCTAAGAGTGCAGTGTGCAACTCCTCCCAGTCATAACTGGAGTATCGGGATCCTCGTGGTGGGAGTAGCAAACGGCTATGTAGATCCACCTCTGTGTTGCTATCTCCAAGCGTACCCACATGTATCGAGCCTCCTCGTCTCGGCCCATGATGTGGATCGACCTTGTAGCTTATGCCTGAATATGATGGGGACACCCCTCGATCCTCTTGCTTTGCTTTGTCGCATCGTTGTCCTGAATGTGGATGCTCACCAGAAACCTTTTGTATGAGGAAGCCCTCTCTCTGGGCTCTCGTGCGTCTTTGTGGTGCAAGCAAAGTCGTGTCTCTCCACGATCTCCTCGAGTCTGTCTCATCGCGTCCAAAGTGCTCCGTTGCAGTTCCATACTGCACCTCTGAGTAGTGCCTTTTGGTGTGGTGATGTCTCATAGGCGGTGTTGCCCTACTTGATAAGGCATTCGTCTATGAAGACCTTACCATCACGGTTGCCTGGAGTATCTGTGGCATGCAAACGCGTCGGTGTGCTACCTGTATCCCCGTGAGTTCCTCGTCCATGTAAAGGGCGCCGTCGGCTAGTCTGCATAGTATTGATCAACGTCTAAAAAAGGAGGTCTGTGTCTCCTCGGATCAATGCTCGCGAATGAGATGTATCCCTCCCAACCCTCCATGCACCTGTGAAGGGCATGCCCTCGTATCCAATTCGACGGCAGATGTCGGTGGAGTCTTCCTCCAGTGATGTTCCCTTTGGGAGGCCCGTAATCCGAATGTGGAGTCTTCGGATGTGTCAAAGTCTTTTCTTCTCGAGTGTATCTTGAACTCATATGAGCTCTTCCTTCGTCACGGCTTCATTGACTTCCTTCTTAATCCTTTTGTTGACTAATTCTAAGTCCTACCCAAGACTCTCGACTCGATTCTACGTCCGTTTTGATTTCCTTCTTTATTTATTCTTCGAGTGTCTCTACGTTGGAGATCTCCCCCTCTTCTTTGAGGTGCTCGTAGGTTGTCCTCCAAGTGTCTCGCTCTTTTGTGAGGGTCTTTACTTGTTCTTCAAGTCCTCTGATTTTATCCATCATTTTTGAGTTCTTCCACTTCCCGCCGGTCCATGGGAGCCATACCGGTTCTCAGGTTTGGGGGAGGGGGGGGAGAGAGAGAGAGAGAGAGAGAGAGAGAGAGAGAGAGAGAGAGAGAGAGAGAGAGAGAGAGAGAGAGAGAGAGAGAGAGAGAGAGAGAGAGAGAGAGAGAGAGAGAGAGAGAGAGAGAGAGAGAGAGAGAGAGAGAGAGAGAGAGAGAGAGAGAGAGAGAGAGAGAGGAGAGAGAGAGAGAGAGAGAGAGAGAGAGGGGGGGGAGAGAGAGAGAGAGAGAGAGAGAGAGAGAGAGAGAGAGAGAGAGAGAGAGAGAGAGAGAGAGAGAGAGAGAGAGAGAGAGAGAGAGAGAGAGAGAGAGAGAGAGAGAGAGAGGGAGAGAGAGAGAGAGAGAGAGAGAGAGAGAGAGAGAGAGAGAGAGAGAGAGAGAGAGAGAGAGAGAGAGAGAGAGAGAGAGAGAGAGAGAGAGGAGAGAGAGAGAGAGAGAGAGAGAGAGAGAGAGAGAGAGAGAGAGAGAGAGAGAGAGAGAGAGAGAGACTGACTGACTGACTGACTGACTGCAGAGCTGGTGGAGATCACTGAATGCAATAGAGCTGGGTGGCCCTGTGAGGATGGGAAGTTACCACATACATTACGCTTCAACCCATCAAGATCTAGGACAAGTGGGCTCTTCATAGCCAAAATTCACAAGT
Source organism: Ceratopteris richardii (assembly GCA_020310875.1). Lineage (NCBI taxonomy): Eukaryota > Viridiplantae > Streptophyta > Polypodiopsida > Polypodiales > Pteridaceae > Ceratopteris > Ceratopteris richardii. Next base: position 141,311,620 of record CM035418.1, on the reverse strand, counting down.
GTCAATGATTTGTTCCGTGTCGATGAGAATGTTGCATAAGACATGAAGTTTTCCATGTTAGTGGTGAGCATTTACGCAGATTAGCTGAGCTTGTTAAGTCTATATATGTATCAGGGTTCCATAATGTACGAATTGTTATTATCCATTAGATTACTGTATTTGAGCAGGATATATTGATTTCTGCTGTTATTGATGACATAAGAGTCTCTTGATTGTATCTGTTTGGAGAAAATATGGCTTTTTTTCCTAGGTTGCTTTTGTGAACTGTTTGGATAATTCTAGGTTGCTTTTGTGAACTGTTTGGATAATTCTAGGTTGCTTTTCTATGAGCTGTTTGTTTTTTGCGTGTTTTAATACTTTCCATTTTGTTTGTAAGGCAAGTTGATTGGGATTCTGGGTAAGAAATATATCGAGTTCTTTTTGGTTGGGGATGAGGGAATTTGATTGAATGGAAACAGTAGTCTTCTGTGTCTTTATGGACAATGAATTGTCACGGTTGCCATTTTCAATGGCAGAAGAGAGACTTCGAAAGTATCATGCTGCATGTATATGGTCAATTTACAGGAGAGCATTCTCTGGGTTTTACAAGTATTGCTTTTGGTTTTTGCAATAATGTAACAGAAATGTTATTGGATAAGTTTTACATGATCATTTTCTAATAACTGGTGAATTAATATAACAGAATATGATGTCTCCATACTTGTTAAGCTTTATTGACATTTTGGATATTCCGAGCATCACAGATGAGGGTCTGTAACGTCCCAATATTACTAGAAACCTGGAAGGGTTAGACCATAAATGGCTGGACTTGATCCCGGATCAATTTCTGGTTCTGATTTTCTGGCTCATTTAGAAAAGTTAGGAATGCTATTACATGTGGGATACATTATATACATCTTTGGTAATAGATACCTATCCGACATATCGCAGTGATGCTTTGCCGTTGCACTTGATGATAGGTAAGCAGTTCTTGATATTATGCCATAGAACAATGACATCAGGTAATTACACTGGTTTTGGTTAGTATAAAAGTTTAAAATAGATCTATTCTATTTATGTGTCCATGTTATATCCAGCTGATTATGTATTAACTTTCCTTTTTCCTAGAGAGTTAGTCTATTAGTACTCTTTGATAGTATGTCTATGCACTACTCTGCAATCTTGTGGTGGCAGCATTTTACCTTCAAAATACAAAACGTAATTCAAGATAGTGGGAAGCTTTTGCTACTTTGCAATGTCAAACAGATGCTTTTGGTAAGCAATAGGTTGCTCACTCTTTAAGGACTGATTGATTCTGGGAAGCATCATAGTTTCGTACTCCATGGTTATCAAATTTTTAGCAAAAACCTTTGGTTTATATGCGAGTATTGTTAGATAACATCTTATGATATCGATTGCCAGTAAATTGAAAGTCTTTTCTAAGATGGGACAACAGTACAATATGGAGAAACATTTTATTTTCTTGGTTATCTACATGAGATTCTTATCCCTTCTAGGAAGAATGCAATTTGGGTTTTGCAAGGGGTCTTTCTGAAGACTCTTTAAATGGAATTGTATCATAACCATCTCTCTCTCTCTCTCTCTCTCACATACACACACACACACACACACACACACACACACACACACACACACACACACACACACACACACACACACACACACACACACACTCACACTCACACTCACACTCACACTCTCTCTCACACACACACACACACACACACACACACACACACACACACACACACACACACACACACACACACACACACACACACACACACACACACACACTATCACACACATACACACTCACTCACACACGCATGCCCTTCTCCAGCCCACCACAGCAGCTCCAATCGGTGTGAGAGAGACACAGCTCACTGATTTCTTTGCCCCACGACATGCACTGGCTCCCCCACCTGCTGTCACTCAGAGAGGGGTAACTCTTCAGCAGGCTGAGACCTTTCATGTTAGGAAAGGACCCCACGCTAGAGGCTATCAGATATAGAGGTTGCAGAGTCATCAGATTGCAGAGTATACATAGAGATTGCAGAGTCATCAGATTGCTTATATAGAGGCCTGTTACTGTCCAGCCATTGAGGACAGATGGGCTGAGATGATCTCCAATCCTATTGCTGTCATTCGGGCAGCCCTGACACCGCTTCCACCTATGTACCACATACTACATGCATATATGAGCACTAATTGGGGGTTTTGTGCTGCTTAGATGCATTCTCATAATTGTATCGCCCTCTTGCATACAGGCTACCATAGAGATAGCACTCCTTATACCCCCCTTTCTCAAGACTCTTTGCATGCATGTTTATGGAGACTGGTTTTCTTTTTACCTGGTTTCGTATCAGTTTTTTATTTTCAGCTGGCTTTGCACAGGATCGGAGACACAAACTATGTACATTGATTGTCTCCTAGGTTGAGCTTGGCCTTCTAATAGACGTGAAATCTCTCTCTCTCTCTCTCTCTCTCTCTCTCTCTCTCTCCCAAAAAAAAAGAAAAAAAAAACCAAAAAAAAAAAATAAAAATCAAATGCTTTTGCTATAAGATTATCTAAAGAGTCTTGTTCTTGCAAAGAGACACTTCAATCAGCCTTAGAAGTGAATATTCACAACTTGCTAACTTGAAAAACATGATTAGTTTAATAATATCGAGGAAGTACTAACTTGTGGAGTCTCTACTAAATTTCCAATATGTGTTTCATATTCTTGTAGTTGCTGATAAAGATGGTATTGAGGTATGTTACAAACCTCACATTGGGATTAGCTTATGCTCCTCTATCAACAAGTATCCATGTTCGTGTGCCCAAAGAGTTCTCTAAATAAACAATGCAACAATGCTGTGGACTATGAAAATGGACGTCATTCAACTGGGGAAAAAAGTATTGAACTTTGGACTATCGGTTCACTATATCCTCATGATGAAATCTCTTTTGACTATCCAACATTCCATCACCTTTGAACTTTACTTCAGTTCTTTTGTGTGGGTGAATCTTTACTATTAAGTTATTGCGAGCGATTAATTACACATTCAATTGCTAGTACGAAGTATTAGATCCAAGGATATCAAGTACATAGGAGGGTGGTCACTTTAGAAAGGACAATCATATCCTAGAAGAAAAACTTGCAAAGCTTGAAGAGGATATGGAAGAAAAGGAGAAACATAATTGAGAAGTTAAGAGTCACTCTCCAACAGTTGAGAAAGACTCCACTTGGTATGAGATATAGGAAATGATCATTAGCATCCTTGACACTCTTTCAATTGGTGGTGGAGCATGGAAGCGATGTCTTCTGTTTATATATTTTGTTTTGGGACTTTCATATTTATTTTCATAGTGTGGGTCATTCACTAGAGATGTTAGTGCTTTATCAACAAGAGAGGATTGATTCAAGTTATTGATTTTTTGTTTGATCAACAAGCATGTGGTTAGTATTTTGGAGTCACCAATAGGAAACCTCATCAAAATGCAAGTGGTTAAAGTTTTTACAGTTGAATTACAAGATATTATCACTCTTAGAGACATGTAGATGGTAGGTGATGAAGTAGGCATTAGTACTAGAGGATAGAATGTATTTTCAATCTTTTGAAGCAATCATCACAAAAAAAAGTATCTTTAAAAAAGTCAACTTCCAATGAGGATGTAGTTGTCGGACACTACTTATATATAGAAGATATTATGCCGATGTCCATTTATCATTCAGTTACATTCAAAAAAGAGTTGAACAAGGACGTAGGTGGGATTTAAAGACTATCAAATGCATTTTAGGTTGCAAACAAGGTGTATTTGTTCTTTATCCATGTTCATATTGCACATGAGATTATAAATTTACAAGGAGATAATAAAAGAGACCGATTTCTATGAATAGACAAATGCACCTACTTAAGGGAATGGAATATACCTTTCTTAAGGTGTCCAATGTTAGGCAAACCTAATCATGACACATAAGATGAAAATTGGAATCCCATCATTCATTTCCATTATTTAATATTTACTCTTGCACATTGCATGTCTTCATGAGAAGTGTTTCATCTTATCTTGGGGAGAGCAATATTACACATTATATTGTAAACTTTATTAAACTTTCAAATTATTTGTTGAAAAGAGTTTGTTATATGTACTGACAAAGTTTCAACATACTTTATTTTCACATGGGGCTTTTCTTATGTATCGATAAAGATCATTAGAGGTTTTTTGTACACAAGGAATAGAAAAGTCACTTTACAAGGCTAGAGGTGTTTAGTTCAAAAACACGCGACATAGTAGTGGTGCAATGCAATCAAAGTCTATGGAAGAGATGTTTAATTGAATTTTATCGTACTATATTCTCAAGAACATATGCTATGAAATCAGCCAAGGAGTGGAATATTGCAAAACCTACAAGAATTATTCAATATAACATGGCTAGTGAAAAATGGAAGTCAATGTTAGGACCTTTACATCATGCCTAATGGTAGACTACAAGAATACAGGAGGGTTCAAATTGGAAGTGAAGTCATTTAATCCATTCATGGTATTCTTTTGATAAATCATAAGATGTTCAATACACTCTTTTATATTTTCTAGTTTTTAAAGAACAATTTTATTTTTTAAGTATTTTTTTCCCATTTAAATGTGAACATAACCTTTTTGAGTGAAACTTTATAGGAGCAAACTCATTCTCTCACTCAACATTCTAGCACTATAGAGGATGATGAGAAGAAAGCAAACTGCTAAGAAGAATCCCATTATCTTCCTATCTACGTGCAAAGTGCTCAATGACCACCATGGATCAATCCCCACAAAAGAGTGCATTGAGAATTACGCTCCGCATCCCATCGCGACATAGGTGGTTGAATTTACTCGTAAACTGAACAATTTCATGAAGAAGAAGTGGCACATGGACATAATTTACAACCAAATTCAAATCAACGAAAATCACCATGATCATCATTATATGATGAGCCTCCATCACCCAAGAAGTCATCTAAAAAGGATGAAGAGCATGTTGGAAGAAAGGTAGTTCATTTCGACTATTCATAGGCCTTGCTTACCTTTATAATTAGAATCCTCTAGGAATTCCATAAACCATTGGCATGGGCTCTTACGAGTTATAGACTTGGAAGCCATAGCTTGCAAGCACACAATGAAGTGATCTATTACTCTCTTCTTAGTTACAAAGGTGAAAAATGAGGAGATAACTTCTACTTATAGTTTCTGTAGGATTTTTAAGTGAGGGGCCCCACTTTTTAACATAAGTGAATTTTAAAAAAATTAAAGAAGAATTCAGTTTTCTAAAGCAATAACAAACAATAATGACTTTTAGAAACCAAAGATTGACATTTGAGACCACACAGTAACAATTTTCTTACACGCAAAATATTGAAATCTATTGATACAAGAAGGATGCAACCAAAATCTTTTGAAAGCAAATGCGAAAATATTTTCATTGCAAAATAAGGTTTTTACACACATTTTGCATTGTCTTTACATAAAAAAATGATCACAATTTGATAAAAGAGCTATGACAATGAAATTCAAATTCCATCCACCCTCCAATAAACAAGGACTGTGAATTTGTCTTCCAATTTGTTTCCAATTTCTGGACATTTCATGATAGAGAAACATTAGAAAACTTATGAACAATAACTATCCTTTAAATGCTGGACACTATGAAGACATGTTGTACAATACAAACCATCCCACCATGTGTTTGATGCTTAAAGCCTAAGAAATTACTCCCCCAATGATGATCCAAATTTTGACAATCTAAAACGCGATGAGGACTAAATCTAGATGTTTGCATGTAAACTAATGCACCTTGATCATAATTTGATAAAAGAGCTATGACAATGAAATTTCAATTCCATCCACCCTCCAATATGCAAGGACCTTGAATTTGTCTTCCACTTCGTTTCCAATTTTTGGACATTTTATAATAGAGAAACATTAGAAAATTTATGAACAATAATGACCCTTCATGCTTGACACTATGAAGACATGTTGTACAATACAAACCATCCCACCATGTGTTTGATGCTTAAAGCCTAAGAAATTACTCACCCAATGACGATCCAAATTTTGATAATCTAAAACACAATGAGGACTAAATCTAGATGTTTGCATGTAAATGAATGCACCTTTGCAAAACTCTTGTGGTAGTCAACTTCCTTCCATTGTTTTGACATTGTGGCATGTCATTGTGTGAATTCATCCTTTGGTCGCATACAAGCTGTGGAGAATTCCATGGGAGTCCAAGTAGTTGTAATTGAAGCAAAAGTTGAATGAGAAATATGTGATTAGAAACAAAGGTTCCATGGTATGGTAGTGAGGGAAGATAGGGGAAAAGATGATTTTTTGGGTTTCGGATATGAAAATGGGGGGTTGAGGAGGGCAAGAGAGTTTTTTTAGTTGTTTCAAAAAACTTAAGTTGTTTGAGCAGTAATCAAGCACTGATTTTGAATTAGAACCAAAAAATAGCACTTTTGATCTTGAAAAGTGAAAAAGAAGTTATTTAACGGTATTATGATGAGTTTTACAACTTTCTAAAAATTTTGAATTTTCGGGCTCAACCTCATTACTAGATTTCCTCCCTGTCTAGAAGACAACCCTAAACCTAGGGAAATCATGCCCTCTCTTCCCATTTCAACCTAGTAATTTATAGGGTACAAATTGTGGCCACCACCCTCTTCTTATTGGTCCATCACTAGTCACTTCTTAATCTAAAATGCCCATGGAGGGTTCATTTTTTTCCTAATGTGATGAAAATTTCAACCACATAGGCATTTTGATTAAGTATGAGTTTTTCATTCTTTTGTATAAAGGAAACATACTTCTTCAATTTTGTTTCATATCATGAAAAGATACACGTGCTGATATCGAATTTATGTATCATAAGTATACACATAAGACAAAGAACTAAAAATTCTCTAGTATCTCATGACTTTTTATTAAGTTAAGGTCCATAGGGAGCATTTTAGAGAGCTTTAATGGTTTGTCTACTAGATACATGGTTAGTTCTATAATGTACATGATTTTGAAATTGATGATTGAGTTTTTTTTTTGATCACATCATTACAAAACCATCTCAATAAGAGTTTTATTCTTCTCTATTTATCAATGTTGGAGTTTGAGGAAGCACATGAACAACATGAGGAAGAAGAAGAAGCTTGGAGAACAATACACAATACTAAACATATTACCAAGTGGATTTAAAAAGATAAATGACCTGCTAGAGTTATAGGCGTATATACAAGCCAAGGGGACAAAACCTCCTAAAGAGGAAAAAAAGTGACCTGACGATCCTAGTGTGTTCATGCAGATCACTACCACAATATACCAACAAATCCACATTGGGAGTGATGCACTGAACAAGGAACTGACACTCATGTATAAGAAAGGGCCAAGCTATGTGGAAAGAGATCGATCCGTAGAAGGAAGTAAGACCAAAGCTTTGTGGAAAGCTTCAAACTTCTCTTGATGCAGAGCCTTTGTGAAAAGGTCTACCATGTTCTCCTGTGTAGGCACATATACCAAAGTGATCTCTCGAGAAGAGAACCTCTTCCTGACATAATGATAATGCAACTCAATGTGCTTTGTGTGAGCATGGAACACAGGGTTTCTCGCAACTTGGAATGTGCTCTCATTTTCAGTGAAAATTGTGGTGGCAAAAGACTGATCAACACCTAAATAAGCCAAAAGGAATATGAGCCACACACCCTCAATAGTCACTATGAAAGTTGCCCTATACTTAACCTCACAATTAGAAGTGGCCATAGTAGGCTGCTTCTTGCTCAACCAAGATATGCATCAACTACCAAGCATGAAGCAAAAACCACTAGTGGATACACGAGTCTCATAGCCACGAGCCCAGTCAAAGTCAAAACAAGCATGCAAATTTGGCAGTAGTGATCTCCCTTGGGTTAAAACAATCCAAGTAGCCAGGTTACACTAAAGTAGGGAAAAATACGCTTAACAACTTGCCAATGCTTGACACTTGGGCAATGCATAAGCCTACTCATATGAGAGAGAACAAAGTGAATATCAAACCAAGTTATGCATAAGTAAATCAAGCATCCAATATCTTGATGATAGAGAACAACATCAAATGCATCTCCAACATCATGAAGACTCAACCCTAAAACTGTTTTCATAGGAGTGGAAATAGGTTTGTAGTCTTCAAGGCCAAAACACTGCAATAATGTGTGAAAAATGCCCCAAATCTGACATCTCAAAAGAGGCATGCAAATCAGCCTTAAAATCAGTAATATGCTTCTCATTAGGACAAGTGAGCACCATGTCATCAACTTAGACAACAATGATTAGAATCACATTATTTGCACGCTTAACATATAAGGTGCTCTTAGTTGCATTGTTCTCAAATCCATGTGCAATCAAGTAGGAATGTATCTTTTCATACCAAGCATGTGGTGCTTGCTTCAAACCATATAATGCCTTTTTTAGCTTGCACACTTTGTTTTCATGCCCTTTCTGCATAAAAACATGGAGCTAAAACATGTACACCTCATCATGTAAGTCCCCATTCAGAAATGTAGTAAAAGTCCAAATTCTATTTTTTCACTTGGATATGCTTTGCTACTTCAAGTTTTAGGTGCATGACATCCTTTAAGGACTACCTAGAGACCAAATTTGTGCAAATTTGGTACCTTTTGGCAAAATTGAAGACTTTTTTGGTGATTTTATTGCTTCCCAAAGTGCCCAATTGCCAACCAGACATCTCAAATTCAAAATTTCCCAAATTTGTATCTTTTGGCAAACTGAAAATATTTTTGGTGATTTTGTTGCTTCTCAAAGCACCCAATTGCCAACCAAACATTGTGTATTCATTTTTGGGTATGGCGAGGATCACCTCTAGCGACTAAAAGCTTAGAAGATGCTTCCAAATTCTCTTACAAAGCTTTGGAGACCTTTAGGGAAGTGTGTTTGAGTATTTCTTTCATTTTCAATACTTGATTTGCTTCTTTCAATTTCATATTCAATCATTATTGTTCAACCATGGAAACTTTATAAAAGAAAACTTTGAATACATCTTTACAAGTTTCTCAGCTTATAGAAAACCCAAAGAAAGTAGAAAATCAAGAAAAAAATAAAGGAACTAGAGATGCATGATGTTGAGGAGGAAGTTGAGTTATATGATGAGTTTATCACTCATGCTAAGCATCACACTTTGTTTGATAGGACCAATAAGCTAGAATCTATCTTAGCGAGCATGACATGGGCCTTTGAATAGTTAAAAACCCAATTTGTTACTCTAGAGACTACTCTTGCTTCTTTCCTTAACAAACAGGAACTTGAACATGAATTTTCTCATGAACCATCCATCATGGTTAATAGAGAAGGAGAACCTATACCTACACCTCTTTCCACTTGTAAGGATAAGCATCTAAGGGACACACCTTTGCTTAAAGACTTGAAGCCATCTATATTCATGGGTGATGATAAAGACCAAAACAAGGATGCAATGTACACTTTTCTCCAAAAGTGGACTAACTTGCATGAGTTTAAAGGAAAACCACTTGAGTATCAAGTTCTTGAAGTGAGTCTTTTGCTTTGACCACTTGCATAGAAGTGGTGGATGAGTGTGAAAGAAGCCAATGTTGCTCTTGTAGATTGGTCTCAATTTGAAGCTCTTTTTCTAAAAGAGTTTTTATGTGAGAATGATGAAGAACTTAGTTGGGATGAGTGTGATAGAGTGTTATAGAGAGGTAGAACTTTGGTTGTTTATCTCTCCCATTATGGAGATATTGTGCTTAAATTAAAGGGTCTGGATGATTTCCAAAAAGTATGAGGGTTTTTTAGAGGGATTGATAAAGCCATTAAGTTGAGGTCTGACATAATGCTCCTGAAAATTTAGAAGATGTTATCTAGTATGCTCAGTTAAAGACAATTATCATGTTGTAATGCACATAGACCTAACACTGAGACCCATGCAAGTGAATAAGTTCAAGAAAAGGGTAGACCCAAGTAAAAACAAATTCATAGTAAAAAAACCGCAAGGGACCTAGACTTACCACATATCAATCGAGAAGGTCAAGAAGAATAACTTATGTTTTAGGTGTTTCTTCTCCTAACCACTCTTAGTGGGATTGCCTAGTACGTAAGGGGGAAGATAGGAAACAAGGAAGAGGGACCAATATGGTCTTAGATAAAGGTAAAAAAGTTCCATCTTGTGCAAACACTTCCTATTTATGGTAGCTATAGCTACAAAGCAGTGGAAGTTATGGATGAGGACATAGAGCATACATGTTGTTTAACTCAATCTTTGTGGTCACAACAATTTGGGACCCATGGTTTAGTTAAACTTCATGGTCATGTATACGAGACTATAGTGCAAATCATGATTGATGATTCTGCAACTCATAATTTCATTAATTAAGTTCAAAAAGCTTAAATTCCCCAATAGCCTAGTGCACATAAATACGTGGTATCTATGATGCAAGTGAATGATAAAAGAATATGGGATACTATGGTATCCAATTTGGAAATCAAGATGCAAGGATTTACTAATCACTTGGATTTCCAAATCATGAATATGGAAAGAATAGAATTACTATTGGTTAGAGAATGGCTCTAGGGTTTAGTAGAAGCACTTAAACAAAATTATCAGAACAATACTATTGAATTTGTTAAGGATTGAAGTACTTTTTGTATTCAAGGTGAAAGAGATGCATCGAGTACACCTCTCATTTCATGCATTTAGTTAGACACTCTTTTTGATTCACATGATGTGAACGATGTCTATGCTTCATTTGCTTTAGATGTTCATTAGCCTATTGATGAGTATGACATTTCATATGTATCTATTTTTTATCAAGAGAGTATCAAATGGCTCTCTAATCAAACAAAACTTAAAGATTGTAAGGGTCGATGGGTAGAGACCCTTCAAGAGTTTGATTATGAATTTAGGTATAGGAAGGGAAAATTTAATAGCCACATGCCTATGCTGAATGGATTGAGTTTTACTTAGATCACTAGTGATCCTTTTGAGTCCATTAAAAGGAAATCTAGGATTGATCCTGCATATTCTGAGATTTGGGAAGCCATAAAGAAAGGTTATCATGATATATGAGTTTCCAATGAGGATGAAGTATTGATGCATACTCAGGAAGGATTCAAGTGGAAGAATTACAGTATCCATGATGGATATCTATTATATAAAGAAAAATTATGTGTCCCTAAGGATTTGAGATGAGACAACATATTTTGTATGAATGTCATGACACACTAAGTGCGGGACACCCAAGGATTTACAAGACTTATGATCTTGTTAAGGGGTAGTTTTATTGGCCTATATTTCACAAGGACTTCCAAGAGTATGTTCTTAAGTCCAAAAAATGCTAGGTCAATAAAGCTGAAAGATTAAAGATTGGAGGATTGCTCCACCCGTATGGGAAAGTATTTCTATGGATTTCATAGTAGGATTACCTAAGACACAGAGAGGGCATGACTCGTTCTAGGTAATTGTGGATAGGTTAACCAAAATGGGTAGGTTTATTCCAACACATAGTATAGTGAAGATACATGAGTTGGGTAGATTTTTTGTAGAGAACGTGTATCGATTATATGGTCTTCCTTTAGACATTGTTTCTAATTACGGTAGAAAATTTACAAGCCATTTTTGGAGAGAAGTCTTTAGAAGGTTGGATACTAAACTTCGGATGAGTATGATCGAGCATCCCAAATTAGATGGGCAGACAAAGAGGCTAAACCAAATCCTTGAGGATATGCTTTGGGCATATGTGAATGAAAGGCAAACTAAATAGGAAGAGTACTTTCCTATAGTAGAGTTTGCATATAATAGTCCCAATCACTCTTCCACTAGACACAATGCATTTATGATTATGTATGGGTTTCTGCCAAGAGATCCTTACACGGTTGGTTTACAGGATGAGAGAGTTCAAGACACAAAGGATTTCTTGGAAGAAATGAATGATATGTTTAGGCTCGCTAAAGATAGTATTACCAAAGCTCTAGATAGAGTTCCTAATTTATCTCCTAGGTATTGTGGTCCATTCCCAATACTTAAGAGAATAGGTCAAATGGATTACCAACTCGAACTTCTAGAAAGCAATCAAATTCATCCAGTATTTCATACTAGTAGATTAAAGAAGAGGTTAGGTGAATTTGGCAACCTCGTTCGAGATAGTAAGGTAATAGATCCTATTTTTGTTCAATCTATTCCACATGAGCCTGAGAGCATACTACGTACTAAAGAAACACAAATGAAGAGTCAATAATGTAAAGAGTACCTAGTTAAGTGGAAATATAGCTCAAAAGATATTGCTACTTGGGAGTGGGTTAGTACCCTTCAAATACATTTTTCCACCTTTATGAAGACTTTACATGAGTCTTCCTAAGGAGAAGGATATGGGGAAACAGAACAGAGAGATGACCATGTACACAAGATACATGGGGTTTAGCGGGAATAGCACATATATTCTTTCTCTTTCTCACCTATACCTTCCATGACTAGGTTTGAGGACAAACCTAAACTTAAGGGGAACGAAATGTAATGATATAAATAGGTGTGAACCACCTCTAGTGGTGGTTGAGGGCATGAGACCACATGGCACTCGTGCATTGGATGCATGGAGAAAGAGGGAGGTTTTATATGGTTGTGTGGTTGAGAGGTGAACCAGGTAGTTCTCTCATTAGACACTTTTGAGTTTTGCTACGTCAACTTTGGTCGTATTCCTCGAGAGTCGTGCTAAAGATTGACATCTTTTCTTCCAAAAATAGGGGGTTTCAGAGGGTAACTTAGCACCTCTGCATCAAGCAATGAGTTCCATGAAGAGAGGTTATGTGACTATGATATATTCTAGGAATTGAATATTCATTTCTCTTGGACTTTGTAGAGCTCTTGATATGTGGTACTAGAACACGATGATGATGGATATCCATGATGAAATTGGAGAGGATTTGTTGTATATCTAGGTGCATAATCAAGGGCATGATTCTCATGATGGAATGTATTCATCTTTTGTCTTTGATATGATTCTTTTGATGTGGGATGATGATTGTGGAATTCTTGAACCCAACTTTCTTCCTCTTCTTAGGAATTTGAATACCATGTGTCATGATCTCCGCAATAAAGCATAATCCATTGTTGGATTTCGAGGTCTGTGGAAGAACACGAATAACACAAGGAAGAAGAATAATCTTGGAGCACAACACAATACACAATGTATTATCAAGTGAATGTACAAAAATATAAGTGAATCATTAGGCTTTTAGGCATATACAAAAGCCAAGGGAAAAAAGTGTGTTCACAGACATCACTGCCAAAATATATCAACAAACCGCACCCTGGGAGTGATGTGGTACTTGCTTCAAATTATATAATGCCTTTTTGAACCTATGCACTTTGTCTTCATAAACTTTATACAAAAAACCATTGGGCTGAAATACATACACTTCTTCATGTAATTCACCATTCAAAAATGATATTTTAATGTCTAGTTAATGTACATTACAACCATGAAAAGCTACAAGTGCACAAATGCTATGAATAATGGTAATTCAGCATGTGGTAGTAAAGGTCTCATCAAAATCAATGACCATCTCTTGAAAATAAGCTTTGAATTTTGTGCTTCATCAAAAGAAATAGGATCATTCTCATCACAAAGAATAGGGACAACCATTGCATAGCAATTTGACTCAAAGGAAGTAATATGAGATGATAAATGAGTACGATATGTCAATGGTGCATCTAATTTGCTATCTCTCAAGGTTTACACCAACCATTTTGGCATAGTTTGTGCTGCTTGTATATGAACCTCTCATCACTAAGTGCATCATGTAAATCTGCATTAGAAATGGAATGATCTGTATTATTCTTTGAAACCTAGAAAGGATCACATTTTCCTCATTTGGACCGCACTTGATTGTCCACTTGTAAAAAGATGCACCAAACTGTCATACACATCTTTAGAGATAAATAATGTCTCCTTGGTACATGAAAGTAATGGTTGAATTGTACCTTCCACAAAAAGAACATCAGATGACCAAAGCATGACCAAAGCATGACCAAAGAATGCATGCCAAAGACTACATTTTGGGCTAAATGTAGCATTCCTTCTTTCCAAAAGATGGTTCAGTTTGAGATGCTCATAGATTACATCTTGTTTATAGTGATGTCTGTGGTGCTATGCAAACACCTTCATTTGGGAACTACCTATACTTGGTGACTTTTACTAATGATTTCTCTAGGTTTGTATGGGCTATGCATTGATAACAAAGGCTGAAGTGTTTATGTTCTTTGAATAGTTCTTGGTTATGGCTAAAAAGCAATCATCATGTGAATTGGAAAACCTCCATTCTAATTGAGGGGGGAATACATGTCTTCTAAGTTTCATGCATTTTTGGCTGAGCATGGGGCAAACATTTATTGGTGTACAATGCTGTATGATACTCAACAAAATGGACTTTCTGAAAGAAAGAATGGTTCTATCATGGAAATGGAAAGGTGTATGGTACAAAGTTAGGCTTTACCATATATATTTTGTCTCCAGGTTGTTATGTGTGCAACATATGTACTTAACAAGTGTACGAACAAGGCACTGCAATCAATCACTCCATATGAGGGTTGGCATGGCTACAAGCCATTTGTTGCTCATCTGCATGACTTTGATTGTCTCACATATGCATTAGTGCTTGAACAACAACATAGAAAGTTGGATGATTAAGCAATGAGATGTATTTTTGTTGGGTAGACTCATGAAAGCAAAGGTTATCGTCTTTATCATCCACAAACTAAACACATTTTGGTTATCCGTGATGTTCTTTTTGTGGAAAATACAATTCAACCATTACTTTCATGTACCAAGGAGACATTATTTATCTCTAAAGATGTGTATGACAGTTTGGTGCATCTTTTTACAAGTGGACAATCAAGTGCGGTCCAAATGAGGAAAATGTGATCCTTTCTAGGTTTCAAAGAATAATACAAATCATTCCATTTCTAATGCATATTTACATGATGCACTTAGTGATGAGAGGTTCATAACAAGCAGCACAAACTATGCCAAAATGGTTGGTGTAAACCTTGAGAGATAGCAAATTAGATGCACCATTGACATATCGTACCCATTTATCATCTCATATTACTTCCTTTGAGTCAAATTGCTATGCAATGGTTGTCTCTATTCTTTGTGATGAGAATGATCCTATTTCTTTTGATGAAGCACAAAATTCAAAGCTTATTTTCAAGAGATGGTCATTGATTTTGATGAGACCTCTACTACCACATGCTGAATTACCATTGTTCATAGCATTTGTGCACTTGTAGCTTCTCATGGTTGTAATGTACATTAACTAGACATTAAAATATAATTTTTGAATGATGACTTACATGAAATCGTGTATGTATTTCAGCCCATGGTTTTTTGTATAAAGTTTATGAAGACAAAGTGCATAGGTTCAAAAAGGCATTATATAATTTGAAGCAAGTACCACATTCTTGGTATGAAAAGATACATGCCTACTTGATTGTGCATGGTTTTGAGAACATTCCAACTGAGAGCACCTTATATGTTAAGCATGTAGATGATGTACTGCTTATCATTGTTTTATATGTTGATGACATGTTGCTTAGTGGTCCTAATGAGAGGCATATTGCTTAATTTAAGGCTGATTGTATGCCTCTTTTGAGATGTTAGATTTGGGACATTTGCATCATTCTTATTCAATTTATGCAAGTTGATGGAGGAATAACTTTTTGATGAAAAAAATATATTAACACATTATTGCATTTTGGCCTTAAATATTGCAAAACTATTCTCATTCCCATGGAAAGAGGTTTATGATTGAATCTTCATGATGTTGGAGATGGATTTGTCACAATTACCTAGAACGAGTCATGCCCTCTCTGTGTCTTAAGTAATCCTACTATGAAATCCATAGAAATACTTTCCCATACGGGTGGAGCAATCCTCCAATCTTTAATCTTTCAGCTTTATTGACCTAGCATTTTTTGGACTTAAGAACATACTCTTGGAAGTCCTTGTGAAATCTAGGCCAATAAAACTGCCCTTTAACAAGATCATAAGTCGTTTAAATCCTGTTGGAGCAAGTCTATGACAAGCCTAAGTATTGGCTTGAGTCCCACAAAGTCATAAAAGAAGCTTTAAAATGAAGACTATGTAAATTTCACTTGTGAACTACCTCTTGTAACTTTTGAAGAGTTTACTTAATGTAAAAGTGAAAGAATCTTAAGTGGTTGATTCAACATGATCAAAAAGGGAAAGAGGAGCCCCGAATTCGTGATTTGTGGTAGGTAGAGAATCAAATCAATCACTGATTGATTGGAGAATGATTGAGGGAAGTTAGCCTCCCAAACTCAACTATAAATAGATGGCAGTTTTAGTCGTGGTTAGAGAGACCTATGTGAAGACCTCCAAGAGCTGAGCTTTATGCCATATCAAGGTGTGATTACAAGGCATACATATGTATCAGTAATTCCATTGTATTGTACAAGCAATATAATTTCATTTTCATGATCATTTGGGTTCATATTTCCATGTTCTTGTGAAGTGTACTACTCACTGCCATTACTCTCAGTTTTCGCAGTCAGATTGCAGAGATGTTTTCTCTGAGCTTGGTGCATCATTTTCAGTGATTTAACTTGGTAAAGTTAGCTCTATAAGTCTACTATATGCTCACAAATTTTCATGTCATTTCGATGTTGCAATCTTCAGTCATGTTCATTTGAAGTCAACAGGGTCTGTTCATCTTCACTTCTCTGTCAGGTACCCGATTTTTGCACTCACCTTGTGAGAGCCACTTTGCAGTGGTTACTTATCCAAATTCAATGATTTAAAGCTTGTTGGATTCAGCTTATTGTTTAGTATAGCCATACAAATTTTCATAATCATTGAATTCCTACATTTTGAGTTTTGTTCATTGTTCTACTCATTGGTCTCAAACTGTAGCAGCCCGTGAAAATCGGGATGATGTCATCACTTGTTAAAACTCATTCTCAGTGTGTGGTTTATTATTTTTGATGAGGTTACTCTTGAAAGTTAGCTCTTTAAGCTACCTAGACTTCCCCAAGAGGAATTAAGCTAATTGCTGCTGTGCTCAGAGAATTATGTAAAACACTGGATAGGTGTATGAACCAAGAATAGCAAGTTTTCACCTCTGAGCTAACTCCAACTTATCTGTTTTGATCTATCTTTTTGAGAGTGATCTTCCAAGGTACATAGGGTGTCTAATACATCCATTGGCAAGCTAAAAGGGCCCACCATATACTCCTGGAGTTCATTTGGCTGGTGTAGATCAAGGATTTTGCAACACCTCTTCATCTTCGAGCACATACCTATCCATCTCTTCATAGTGGTATCAGAGCAAGGTTGGACAACATGGCAGATGGATTTCCTTCATCAATTGACAAATTGGACAGAGGTAATACTCAGCTTGGTCATTAAGAATGGAAGCTTATCTCCAAGGTAGAAGTTTATATGGTTATGTGGCTGGAGATGAAGTTATGCCAAGTTTCAGGAACAAAAGTCAACCAACACAAGAAGAGCAAGAAAGATTGAGCACATGGTGCTCCAAGGATGCACTTGCAAGGTCTTATCTCCTCAACTGTATCTCAGATTTTTTGTTGCCTCACACTAGAAGTTGTAAGACATCTCAGGAAGTGTGGGATGCACTTGAAGCTTTCTTTTCTTCAAGTATCAAAGCTAGGAAGCATAAACTATGGCTAGCTTTCACAACTCTCAAGAAGGCTCCCAAACAAAATGTGACTGATTTTGTCACAAAGATCAAGGACATAGAAGATCAGTTGGGAAGCATTGGAGAGGTAATAGATGAAGAGATTGTAAGGCAGGTCATCAATGGCTTGAAGGCAGATGACAAGTGGGAAGCATTCACCACAGCTATGGATTTGTACATGGACATGCATGTACCCAATTTCAATACACTCATTGGACAACTACTTACTCAAGAGGCAAAGCTTATAAAAAATGGAGAAAACTCTAAAGGTAATCAATCTTCAGCTTTATACACTGATAAAAGCAAGTCCAAAGATAATAAAGGAAAGGCAAAGAAAGTAGATGATCAAGCAGGTACATATCAAGCTAACTATGCAGGTAGAGGAAGACATGGCAGAGGTAGAGGAAGAGGAGGTAGACAAGGCAGGGGGAGATCCCAAGACTCCAACTCATGTTCTATTTGTGGACTAACTAATCATACAACTGAAAATTGCTTTAGGAATTCCAAGAATCAAAGAGGTAGAGGATACAATAGAGGAAGTAATGGCTACTCAAGAGGAAGGTTCAACAATTACCATGGCAATTAAAACAACTACAATCATTCAAACTATCAAGGAGGCTACAAAGGAAGGAGAGAATACAATAACTACACAGAAGACTCAAACAAAGAGGATTCATTATTGATCATGAACATGGCTATGCCACAAGGTAAATCTGATGAGCATGTTTTCTACATAGATTCAGGTTGTTCAAATCATGTGGCAGGAAATGTGGCACTCCTATCAGATTTAGAAGATCCAAGGAATAAGCATGAGGTACAAACAGGAGATGACAAAAGACATCCTGTGGAGAAAATAGGCATTGTCAAAGCATCTGATGGAAACATCAACCTACTCAGTAAGGTACTCTATGTCCCTACCATTACAAAGAATTTGATAAGTGTTGGGCAGATAGTAGAGAAAGGGTTGCAAGTCAGGTTCACAAAGGTAGGAGCATTTGTTGAAGATCCAAGTCAAGGATTCAGAAGAATTGCAAAAGGTGAAAAGACAGGTAGATTGTTCACATTTGAATTACAGGACACTAGAAACATTGCTCTCTTTAATTATGGTAGTCAGACACTCACAGAATTGGAAGTATGGCACAAAAGGTTAGCACATATTGATGAAAGGTCATTAAAGCAAATTTGCAGGGACCAAAGTGTACTTGGACTCCCTAATTTGTCAAAACAGCATATGATTTATAAGTGTAGTGCATGTCAATTTGGAAAGTCTCACAGGTTACCATTCATGAAGAAAGGTTATATGCATGGAGATCTCTTGTGGTTGGTTCATACAGATGTATGGGGACCCAGCAAGGAAGCTTCAATATCTGGATCAAGGTATTATGTCTCCTTTATTGATGATTGCAGCAGATGGACTATCCTATTCTTTATGAAACACAAAGATGAAGTTTTATCATGTTTCCAAAGATATTTGGCTCTTGTGGAGAATCAAACAGGTAAATCACTAAAAAGGCTAAGGTCAGATGGAGGGGGAGAATACTTCTCCCATGAGTTTGATTCTTTTCTTCAAGAAAGAGGAATCAAAAGAGAGGTAACTACAAGGTACACTCCTGAGCAAAATGGAGTGGCAGAAAGGAGGAATAGGACAATTGTTGAAGCTGCAAGGTCTATGTTAAATGAAAAGCATTTACCTAATTACTTATGGGCTGAGGCTGTATCTACAACCACTTACTTGATTAACAGGTTGCCTTCAAAATCCCTTGATGGGATGACTCCATATGAGGCTTGGAATGGAAGAAGACCAAGCTTAGATCATTGTAAAATTTTTGGATGTATTGCTTTTGCTCATGTTCCTTCACAGGTTAGAGGCAAGATGGATCCAGAGGCAGAAAGGTGTGTATTTATTGGATATGACAACAATCAAAAGGGCTACAGGTTATACAACCCTACCAACAAAGGGGTCTTGGTAAGCAGGGATGTAGTTTTTGATGAAAACAATTCATGGTATGAAGATTCATGCAGGAAGGTCAATTTACCATATAATCTTGAAGAAGATTTTCCAAAGCTTGGTAGAGAACAACCAAAGATTGAAGAACAAGACACCTCGGAGGATGATGAAGAATCTCATATGGAAAAGATCAAAGCATGGAAGTCTAAAGGTAAAGCAAAATTGCAGGAACTTGGACATGAGGTAGAATCATCACATCATGGCCTAAGAAGATCTATGAGGGAAAAGAAAAAACCAGAAAGGTATGGGTTTGACACCTCATTAGTAACTAAACATTCTATCTACATAGCACAAGACATAAACCAAGAGGAGCCATCATCATTTGAAGAGGCCAAAGCAAAAACAGAATGGAAGCATGCAATGAAGGAAGAGATTGAAGCACTTGAGGAAAACAACACTTGGGATTTGGTGCCCAAGACTTCATCCATGAAGGTAATAGGCTCAAGATGGGTCTATAAACTCAAGAAGAATTCTGATGGTTCCATTAACAGGTATAAGGCAAGGCTTGTAGCAAAAGGCTTTGCACAAAATCAGGGAATTGATTATGAGGAGACTTTCTCTCCTGTGGCAAAGATGCCTACTATTAGGGTTTTGCTTAGTATTGCCTCTTCCAAGAATTGGAAGATACTTCAACTAGATGTAAAGAATGCATTTTTGAATGGTTGGATAACAGAAGAGGTATATATGGCACACCCACCTGGTTTTGAGAATCAAGTTTATCCTGATTATGTGTGTAAACTTAACAAAGCATTTTGTGGTCTCAAGCAAGCTCCAAGAGCTTGGAATTTCAGGCTTGTTTCATTCTTGCAAGACAAAGGCTTTCAACCAAGCAAGGCAGATCCTTCACTCTTTATTAAAAAGAGTAATTCAGAGATCATCTACCTATGTGTATATGTAGATGATATTATATTGATAGGAAATGATGCAGATGGTATGAAGAAGATCAAAGATCAGATGAGAGAAGAGTTCAAGATAAGTGATTTGGGTTCACTTACCTACTTCCTAGGTTTGGAAGTTGTCTACAAAGATCATGGTTTGTTTCTCACTCAAAGGAAGTACATTAAGGACATGTTGACAAAGTTCAAGATGCAAGATTGTAAGATTGCAGGTATTCCAATGGAGGTCAATCACAAATTGAGCTCACATGAAGGTGAACTCATAGAGGACATCACATCATATCAAAGTTTAGTGGGTAGTCTCAACTATGCCACATTGACAAGAGTAGATATATGTTACAGTGTGAGTGTGCTAAGTCAATTTATGCACACACCAAGGAAACCACATATGGATGCTGCCAAAAGGATTCTCAAGTATCTCAAAGGAACCATAAATGAAGGACTTTATTATCCTTATGTATCTGATTTAGGTTTGAAGCTATTTTCTGATGCAGATTGGGCTGGCTCCAAAGATGATAGAAGGAGCACTTCAGGTTATCTTACCTTTGCAGGTTCAAAGCTTATTTCATGGTCATCCAAGAAGCAACCCACAGTTGCTCTCTCTTCAACTGAAGCTGAATACAGAGGTCTTTCCATAGCTACTCAGGAAGCTATGTGGATGAAGACATTGTTCAAAGATCTTGGATTGGAGTTTGGAACTCGAACTATTTTTGGTGAAAATATGAGTTCTATTCATTTGGCTGCTAATTCTATCTTTCATGCAAGGACTAAACATATTGAAGTTCATTATCACTATGTACGAGAGAAGGTTCTAAGCAAAGAGATTCAAATATCATATGTGTCCACTCATCAACAATGTGAAGATATTCGAACCAAAGCATTGGATGGTACAAAGCTTTGCAAATTCAAGGCTATGATTGGTTTACAGGTAATCTTGGAAGATTGAAGACCTCAAGCATACTTGGCTTGAGGGGGAGCTGTTGGAGCAAGTCTATGACAAGCCTAAGTATTGGCTTGAGTCCCACAAAGTCATAAAAGAAGCTTTAAAATGAAGACTATGTAAAGTTCACTTATGAACTACCTCTTGTAACTTTTGAAGAGTTTACTTAATGTAAAAGTGAAAGAATCTTAAGTGGTTGAGTCCACATGATCAAAAAGGGAAAGAGGAGCCACAAATTCGTGATTTGTGGTAGGTAGAGAATCAAATCAATCACTGATTGATTGGATAGTGATTGAGGGAAGTTAGCCTCCCAAACTCAACTATAAATAGATGGCAGTTTTAGTCGTGGTTAGAGAGACCTATGTGAAGACCTCCAAGAGCTGAGCTTTATGCCATATCAAGGTGTGATTACAAGGCACACATATGTATCAGTAAGTCCATTGTATTGTACAAGCAATATACTTTCATTGTCATGATCATTTGGGTTCATATTTCCATGTTCTTGTGAAGTTTACTACTCACTGCCATTACTCTCAGTTTTCTTAGTCAGATTGCAGAGATGTTGTCTCTCAGCTTGGTGCATCATTTTCAGTGATTTAACTTGGTAAAGTTAGCTCTATAAGTCTACTATACGCTCACAAATTTTCATGTCATTTGGATGTTGCAATCTTCAGTTATGTTCATTTGAAGTCAACAGGGTCTGTTCATCTTCACTTCTCTGTCAGGTACCCGATTTTTGTACTCACCTTGTCAGAGCAATTTCTCAGTGGTTACTTATCCAAATTCAATGATTTAACGCTTGTTGGATTCAACTTACTGTCTAGTATAGCCATAGAAATTTTCATAATCATTGAATTCCTAAATTTTGAGTTATGTTCATTTTTCTACTCACTGGTCTCAAACTATAGCAGCCCGTGAAAATTGGGATGATATCATCACTTGTTAAAACTCATTCTCAGTGTGTGGTTTATTATTTTTGATGAGATTACTCTTGAAAGTTAGGTCTTTAAGCTACCTAGACTTCCCGAGAGGAATTAAGCTAATTGCTGCTATGCTCAGAGAATTATGTAAAACACTGGACAGGTGTATGAACCAAGAATAACAAGTTTTCACCTCTGAGCTAACTCCAACTTATCTGTTTTGATCTATCTTTTTGAGAGTGATCTTCCAAGGTACATAGGGTGTCTAATACATCCATTGGCAAGCTAAAAGGGCCCACCATATACTCCTGGAGTTCATTTGGCTAGTGTAGATCAAGGATTTTGCAACACCTCTTCATCTTCAAGCACATACCTATCCATCTCTTCACAAATCCTTGGGTGTCCCGCACTTAGTGTGTCATGACATTCATACAAAATATGTTGTCTCATCTCAAATCCTTAGGGACACATAATTTTCCTTTATATAATAGATATCCATCATGGATACTGAAATTCTTCCACTTGAATCCTTCTTGAGTACGCATCAATACTTCATCCTCATTGGAAACTCATATATCATGATAACCTTTCTTTATGGCTTCCCAAATCTCAGAATATGCAGGATCAATCCCTAAAGATGAACAAAACAAAGACAAACTCATCATATGTTAAAGCATTTTGATTGCATTTTGTCATCAATTGAAGAGTAGATATAGCACTTTGATATGAATGTAGAAGACCATTAAGAACAATCTACGCAAGTGAACTATGTGGAAAGACTTCACTAACAGAAATCAATTGCTTGTTCAAATCTTTGATCTTGTCAAAAAACTTTCCATAGAATCTCCTTCATTCACATGCTCACTCTCCCAACTATTTTTAGAGGTTAGCACAAGTCTCATTTCTTGCATGTTATAATGTTATAAGTTTATCCCAAGCATCCTTGTTATCTTGTAGGAGTGAATGTGAGGGATAATGGCATGTTTGACAGAAAAAGCTATCAATGCATGTATCAGAGCATCTTCACCATCCCAACAAAGTTGCTCTATAGTTGGTGCAGTAGGAACCACAACATGACCATGAGGTTGAAGATCATCATCTTCAACACCATCTATGTCACCTTCAAAAACTATATTTTTAGGTGTAGTAGGGCATTTTTCAACACTTTGCATGATATTCCACAACCCTTTTGCTACCAATACATGACACATCATATATGCCCATAATGGGTACTTAGTACCATCCAACTTGATCATTGGATTTAGCCATGGCCAGTGACTAAATACCTTGATGCAAAAAAATAACTATATCTCAAAACATTGAATAGAAACACCCCATTGAGCTCTAGTAAGCCTATAGTAGACTTTGAGGCGCTTGTATCAGCAAATCAAAACCTATATATATGAGACACAAAAGGATGAAATTTCCTACACACAGTCAGTGTGATGGTGCATGTGGATGTCGAAACAAGATCATACCAAAATTTTATGCCATAAAGTGAAGCAATTTTGAACTCTTAATCGCCCCAGGTATGCACACCAATTTTCATGTGATTCTGAGACTTTGATCAAAGGGGTTTAAATGCTGCCGTAGATGAAGTGGCAACCTGCTTTAATACCAATTGTTGGAGTTCAAGGTCTATCGAAGCACGAACAACACAAGGAAGAAGAATAAGCTTGGAGAACACCACAATACATAATGTACCACCAAGTGAATTTCAAAAAGATAAGTGAATCATTATACTCATGCCATGTGAGATCACAAATGATTTATTTGAATTCTAATGCATAGGTAGAGATAAAATGATTTCCTTGATTTAGATTCCTTAGCTTTGTTTCAACAACACATCATCAATTGGTATCTCCAAAAGAAGATGGGAACTCTTGAACAAGGGCCTTAAAATTATACAAAATATAATTGTCATTCTCTAGGATAGGTCCAAAGAATGAAAGATGAGGACCATATAATATATTTCCTATGAGTCCTACTTGAGAAGCATCATTTGGGTACATGTCAGGTTGCATTCTTATGAAGAGCTTAACCTACTAAAGAAATCCTCTAAACGTTGATCTTCTCCCATCAAATTTCTCAAGCATGCTCACTTTTATACTTTTCTTCATATTTGTTGCCATGATGGTACTTGAAGAAGATTGATTTACTATGATTTGTAACTCTTTGATTTGGCTTTGAAGTTCTTTGATTACATCTTTAATGTTTAGGTTTGGCATTCTTTCTTGATTTTCTTGTGTTTCATGGAATTTTTGTTGAATAACGATAAGTGTAGAAAAGATTTCATAATGAATAATCTCCATGGTATCTAGTCTTGATGAAGATGGTCTTTCCGAAATATCAATGGAGCACTAGATTGTGCCCTTTGAATATACTAGATAAGAGAGGGAGTTTGAATTATCCTTTGGATTATAATATCACCCATGCAAGGTTTTACTACAAGAATATACAAAATATTACAAGAGATCCCACAACCAAAGACTAATAGGTATAGATAATTGGACTAAACATGATAAAAGAGATTCCATGATTGGGGACCATAAGATCACCCATGCAAGGTTTTACTACAAGAATATACAAAATATTACAAGAGATCCCACAACCAA
Organism: Ceratopteris richardii; assembly: GCA_020310875.1. Classification (NCBI taxonomy): domain Eukaryota; kingdom Viridiplantae; phylum Streptophyta; class Polypodiopsida; order Polypodiales; family Pteridaceae; genus Ceratopteris; species Ceratopteris richardii. The sequence continues at coordinate 141,286,513 of CM035418.1, read as the reverse complement.
AGACTGATAAGTATAGATAATTGGACTAGACAAGATACAAGAGATTCCACGACATGGGTGAAGTAGATACAAGATATAACTAGATAGATCTCTAACTACGAGATTACAAGATCTTGAGACTAGATGTCTAGAGTCTAGACTAGAATAGGCAACTAGACAAGAACAGGAACTGGAACTTGGAAATTACTTGATGAACGTGACTCCTTGAGCTCTCAAGACTTAAATTGGCAAGGTTGAGGATCTATCTGACCAAGCCCTCCTTATATAGGTGTTCAAGGGTACTTGCAGTAAGGTGGTTAAGAATTGATGATGTCAATGATCAAAATTGGTCATTGGATGTCAAAATGAGCCATGTGCATAGCCATCCTTAGGGCTTTATCACGTTTTGGATAGGATGGTGATGTTAGATTCTCCATATCCTTCACCACCCATGAGATATAAAAACTCACATGAAATAGAGGATTCAAGATGGTCTTCTTGGTGTCCATGAAAACGTAGATGTTTTTTTTAGTAGTTTGACCTAGTGCATATTGTATAAATTTTTGATAGCTTCAAAACAAGCCATCATATGCTCAATTTAGACAATTGACAAGGGAGATATGGCCATTTTTATTTACTAGCTATCTTCTTTTGATTGCCTGTGTGAGATCAACCTTGAAGATGAAGATGAATTTTTGATCAATGGTCACTCTAATTGAACTTCTCGTGTAGCACTTTCATACCCAATTGCTACAGTAAACAAAAAATTATTGAAGTCCTACGTTTGAAGTGGTGGTATTGAAAATACTATGGTCTAATTATGTGGTTGCAAGGGAATTCTATTTATTTCATTGTTGTTTTTAAAGGAAAATTCTATTCAAATTTATTGAAGCAAGACAATATACTCTTTTCGAACCCTAGCCACACAAATGAAAAAGGAGAGATTGAGTTTGATCAAGCGACCAGTGATGATGAGAATGGACCCCTTGATGCTCCTCCCACATGTAGAGTGGGAGTGAGTCTTTTAAATGCATTTAAACTCATCTTGTTTCAATCTAAGCCTTATTGGAAAGCAATCTACATAGAGAATCTCACTTGCAAACAATATTGGTCAAAACATCATAACCCACCTACTAAAACAATGTTTGTATATGCACATCACAACATATTCATTCGAATTATACTTCTTGAGATCATGGATATAGCAGGAAACAAGTATTGAGAGATAAAGGACTCAAAGAAATCACACACCAGTCCTAATCCCCAACATTGTGTTTGTGGCCATTCAAGGGACGATGGATCCTATTTGCAAGACAACGGATGTACACTAGTGGGAAGTACAAATCCTTGGAAAATCCTTGTGAGCATTCAGATGATGACATGAACTCTAGATTTCAAGGTGTGTCATTGGATAGATTGCAACCTAAGGCACGGCCTCAAGAGAAAAATAGTCAAGCATCATGTGCAAATGCATAAGAAAACATGCAAGTGAATGTCCAATCAAATGTGTAAGATTATATTATGATGCAAAGGGCTCAAGACCCATGCAAACAAATTTAACCACCCTAAGTGGTGAAATGCATGAAAAACTATTATGATGGATCTATAACCATTGCCCATAGAGATTTGCAAAAAATCGAGAAACCTTTCTAGAAGATCTTATCACACAATTCTCAAAGAAGGGAATCAAGCATGAATTCACTTCCCAAATCTACAATTTTAAGTAGGCAAGTCATGAGTTGGTACATCTTGTGAATATACATTTGAAACAATATGTAGATCGATTCCCAACTCATGAATGCCCACCTAAAAGGAAGATGATTTCTCTCTTTTTAGAAGGCTTGATTGATGTGATATTACATTCTCTAGTGTACATTCAAAGGCTTGCAAATGCATTAGAGAATGTGTAGACCTAAAAGATAACCTAGTGATAGAGCTAAAAATTCCATCAATATACACCAAGGATGAAGCTTCAACTACCTCTCGTACTTCAAGAACCATAATTGAGGAAATAGCCAATTTCATCATAACGAAGTTGCAAATGGAACAAGCCAATGATCAAAACAATGCTTCCTATGTGTAATGTCCACAACCATTGAGATGATGCCAAAACTATAATGGTGACCACCCAACATATATGTGCAATAGAGCTCCTAGGTATTAACTTGCGGATTACAATAGGTATCCACAATAGTAGCAACAAGAACAACAACATAAAATGACAAAAAAACATAATATTAGTAGAGGAAACAATACCAACTAAGGCATATGTACCCTCTTATGGATGCATATAGTGAGAATAGATGGTACCAAGGAGAAATATACTACCCTATAAACGCAAATGAAAATTCAAATTGGATTTAAAAGTAAAGTGGGGGTGTGTCCTATGCTGAGAAAGGAGCTACAATACAAATACAACACACCAAAAAAGCACAAACTCATAGAACTATGTGCTACTCATGTAGTGGTGATCACTTCTTGAAGGTTTATCCAAAACCTTCTACATTTACTTGGAAAAAAGAATCCAAAACCTATCCTCACTTTTGTGTTGGAGCAAGAACTATGATCACCTCAGTCGAAACCTAAAAAAGAGTGCACCATTGGAAAAATCCATTTAGGATCAAGTAGTAATAGAACTCTTTGATAACAAAGAATCTTTGTCAAAATAATCCATAATAGATGTGGTTGATAAAGAGTTAGAAATTATCTTTATAGTACGTGAAGTAGAAGATGAGTGGCCATAGTACTTGTGGAATCAAGTATAAGAAGCAAGATGGGAAAGAGAGTGAAAAGAAGAACAACAACCTCCTATACAAGATATTCAAGACAATGAGGGATATTCAAGACAATGAGGAATCTCACTTTTTAGATTATCATACAAATGAGAGTGCTTCATGGATAGATCTATTTGCAGAAGAAGACAAGGATTTGTTAGAATTTCCACAATCTCATGGAGAGTACAAACAAGAATCAATAATTAAAGAAACAACTTCCATCAAGTTTCTAATGACTAATAATGAAATGAGTACACCTAGTATTGAGCCTTTAGAGAACACTTAGGTGAAATGCACCTTAACTATAGAAGAACTATTGTGCACAAAGCCACATTTTTTTCACAAAAAAAATGGCCAAACAAGTGGACCCAAACACCACTCAAGCTCAAAATCCAAAGCCTAAATGAGTCTTAACTAGCTTGAGTGTAAAAAGAATTGTGAGTTGAGAACATAGGATACTATGTGAAGGAGATGAATACAACACTTGCATGCACATCTCATTCAATGGGTATACTAACAAAGCTATTTTAGACAGCAGGGCAATTGTAGCAATAACCACTAAATTCCTTTGAAAAATGGGGAAAAACCTACATTGCATAACTCATCTAAAAGCAAAATTGGACAATAAACATATAGAAGGATCAACTACATTTATAGAAAATGTAAAATTAAGCTTACATGGAGTTGAATTTGATGCACTTTAGCAATTTTCAATTTTAATCAAGCTATTTATTATGAGATGATTCTAGTAAGACAATTGAAGCTTCGATTAAAAATGATGCAATATTGGGGAATCTTTATTTCATATATTCTAGATCCAGAATTTCAAGCGATTCCGTGTACTGTTGATACACGAAAACTGTGTTTTTCTGAGATCGAACTGTCACGTCATAGTGCGACAGTGTTCAAGCAGAAGTGCTGCTTGTAGTTGTTTGCAGTGTTGTGTATTGCTTTAGAAATGGCAAACACAGATGGAATGAGTCAGCTTATGAGCGATAAGCTAGACAAGAACAACTTCCATGCTTGGAGATTTAGAATGGCAAATTTTCTGATGGGAAAAGGCTACTAGAAGTACATCGAAGGAGAGAACGAAAATGCTCCGCAGTTACCAGAGAGGAATCGGATTGCAAAACAGATACGAGCATATGAGGAGTGGAATCAAGGAGCACCAAAGGTAATGTATTGGCTATCTATTAGCATATAGGATAGCTTGATTGGGCACATACAGGATGCTAAGAGTCCGAAAGAGGCTTGGAACAACTTGGTCACATTGTATGAGACCAATACAAAGGCACAGAAATTGCAACTCAAGAACGAGATGCATACCTTGGAGAAAAAGAGTATGTTGATAAGTGACTATACCCTGAAAATCAAAAGCATATGTGAGTCACTTGCATCTATTGGAGTGAATGTAGATGATGATGATAAGGTGGAAGTAGGCCTTTGTGGTTTAGGAGCTGCATATAAGCAGCTCAGAACTTCTATATAGACCAGGGAAAATATTCCAAATTTTGCTGATCTAGTATCTATGCTGATTATTGAAGAAAAGAATCTTGGTGGGGATTCAAAATCCCAAGGAAAGTCTAGTTCAAAGTAGGTATTCTACTCTGGCAGACAAAGAGGCAAAAGTAGAGGTTTCGGAAGTGGAAGAAGAAACAGTAACCAAGACCAAGATCAACAACAGAATCATGTAGGAGGAAGAGGACACTTTTGAGGCAGTGGGAGCCAAAGAGGTCGTAGAAATTTCCATAGAAATGATTCAGGTAATGATAGTAAAGGATGCTGGAATTGTGGTAAACTTGGACACTTTGAACGTGATTGCAGGTTGAAGAATCAAAATAACAGAAGGCAACAAAACAACTATGCATCCACAAGTGCATATGATTCTGAGAAGCTGTTTATGGTTCAACATCACATGATGAATACGATGTTTGCTGGTGTTTCAAAATCAAATGATAATGTCTGGTATGTTGATTT
>CM035418.1:141274283-141276783 GCA_020310875.1 Ceratopteris richardii | reverse complement strand
CAATGGCAGAGGAAGAGGTGGAAGGTTTCAGAATCAATTTCAAAGAGGAAGACATAATTCAAGAGGAAGTTTTGGTAGAGGTGGTGGAAGAAATTGGAATCAGAACCAATCATACAACACCACATATTACAATTATGCAAATGATACACAGAATGACAATCATACAACATTGATGATGAATTCAATAAGTTCATTAGAGAAGGAGGATCTCAAGGTATTTTATATTGATTCTGGTTGTTCAAATCATTTATCAGGTAATATAGAATTGTTGTCAGAATTGGAAGAAGGCAATTCAAGTCATACAGTACAAACAGGTGATAATACAAAACATAATGTGCATTCAATTGGAAAAGTGAAGTGCAGGAGTGGAGCTGATTTATTAACAAATGTTTTGTATGTTCCAACAATACCAAAGAATCTAATTAGTGTTGGACAAATAGTGGAAAAAGGTTTTCAAGTCAGATTTACAAATGAAGGGGTATTTGTTGAAGATCCAGAGGATGCATACAAACCCATTGTTTGTGGTAAGAAGGAAGGTAGACTTTTTACTCTCAAAGTGCAAGGAAATGTTGGTCAAGCCCTAATCACACATGGTGATGAAGTAATTACAGAGTTAGATCTTTGGCATAAAAGATTGGGACATTTCAATGAAAGAGGAATCAAAACTATGGTGGAGAACCAATCTGTATTGGGACTACCAAATGTGAAGAATCAACATATGATATACAAGTGTGAAGCTTGTCAGATGGGAAAAGCTCATAGACAACCATTTCAGAAGAAAGGTTTCAAGCATGATGGTTTGCTTGAACTCATACATACAGATGTATGGGGGCCAACAAAAGAAGGTTCAATAAATGGATCTAGGTATTATGTTTTGTTTGTTGATGATGCTACAAGGTGGATAACCCTTTATGTTCTAAAGGAAAGGTCATAAGTCTTTGGAGCCTTCAAACATTTTCATGCTTATGCAGAAAGAGTTATAGGTCAAAAACTCAAGAGGCTAAGGTCTGATGGAGGGGGAGAATACTTCTCCCAAGAATTTAATGACTATCTTTGGAATGCAGGTATCAAGAGAGAGATAACTTGCAGGTATACACCTCAACATAATGGGGTGGCAGAAAGGAGGAATAGAACATTGGTTGAATTTGCAAGAGCAATGTTAAAGGAAAAGAATTGCCCTAATTATCTTTGGGCTGAGGCTGTAAATACAGCCACATACCTTGTGAATAGGCTACCATGTGGAGCTTTGAATGGTATGACCCCCTATGAAGCTTGGTGGGGTAAGAAACCAACACTTGACCATTGTAAAGTGTTTGGGTCAATTGCTTATGCTTATGTGCCATCACAACTCAGACATAAGCTTGAACCAAAGGCAGAAAAATATGTGTTTATTGGATATGATGAAAAGCAAATGGGTTATAGACTATGGAGTCCTTTAACTAAACATTTTATTGTTTCCAGAGATGTGACCTTTGATGAACAGAAGAGTTGGTATGCAGATAAAGAATGTGATCTTGAAACATTTGAAGAAGAGATAAGGAGTGCAAGAGGTAAGTCACATATGCAGATAGATGGAGATGAAGAACATATGCAAGCAAGCACATCAAGAGTTGGATCATATAGAAGGAATGAAGATGGACCAATATTTGATGAAGAAGTACATCCAGATATACATGAAGAGTGTGAACCAAGAAGGTCAACCAGAATGAGGAAGCAACCTACAAGGTATTCATATGACACTTCTTACTTGACTCAGAAAAATTATGCTTACATGGTTAAGGAAGATGAAGAACCTCAAGGCTATGATGAAGCAAAGGGTAAGAGACAATGGGAAGTAGCAATGAAGGAAGAGTTTGATGCTCTTGAAGAGAACAAAACTTGGGAACTTGTCCCAAAGCCTAATGGTAAGAAAGTGATTGGAAATAAATGGGTTTACAAAGTTAAGAAGCATGCAGATGGAACTATAGCCAGATACAAAGCTAGATTGGTGGTTAAAGGCTATGCTCAAACATTTGGCATAGATTATGATGAGACATTCAGTCCTGTGGCAAAGATGTCAACCATAAGGACAATCATTGCCATTGCAGCATCAAAAGGATGGACATTGAGTCAATTGGACATTAAGAATGCATTTTTGAATGGATATATATCAGATGAGGTTTACATGGAGCAACCTCAAGGGTTTGCAGATCATAAGTTTCCAAATTATGTTTGCAAGTTGAGAAGAGCTCTTTATGGTTTGAAGCAAGCTCCAAGAGCTTGGAATTATAGACTTGTAAAGTATCTTAATGATCTTGGCTATCAAAGTTCAAAGGCAGATGCAAGTTTACTTATCAAAAGAACAGATGAAGGTATGATCTACATTTGTATATATGTAGATGATATTATAATTACAGGTACCTCAAATGAAGGAATCAAGGAGGTGAAGAAGCTACTTGAAAAAGAATTCAAGATAAGTGATCTAGGAAAATTGTCATATTTTCTTGGAATGGAAATCACT
>CM035418.1:141241783-141266783 GCA_020310875.1 Ceratopteris richardii | reverse complement strand
AATTGGTCTAAACGCTGGATTTTGACAAGTCTAGCAAGAGCTATCCAAGGTCAATCAAAGCAAGGTAGGAGAAGAACGTAGGGTTGGGAAGTGCGACTTCTTGGGTAGCAGAGTGATCAAAGAAGCTGACTCGAGGTTGGAAGAATACCCATTTTCTATGACTCCAGATGCTAAACCTACAAAACAGAAACCATACACGTACAATGATAATTACACTACAAAGATTAAAGAAGAAATAGATGATAGAAGCAGGATTCATTTACGAAATTGAGTGTACACAATGGGTATCCTCCATTGTGGTTGTGCCCAAGAAAAATGGAAAATTGCACATGCGTATTAACCTTAAAAAGTTAATGCTGCCACGATTAGAGATAGTTATCCTCTTCCTATCACAGAACACTTATTGGAAAGAGTTGGAGGCAAGGAAGTTTATAGCTATCTTGATGGTTTCTCAGGCTATAATCAGGTAGCCATTGCAATTAGCACATATAGGTGCATTAAAGCAACACCATTCAAAACATTGTACATTGCAAACTCTTCTTAGACTAGGTGTATATTGGCCTTCTATAGAGGCAGATGTCTACAAGGTGTGTAGAGAATTCCCTGACTGTTGTGAAAGACCACCGGTAAAACATGCCATGTTATATCATATGTCTCTCACACTAGAATGGAGTGAACCTTTAGTGACATACTTGAGGATGAAAACATTTCCTCAAGGAATGACTTTGGCAAGAAAACAAGGTCTAGAGCAGGAAACTCAAGACTACTCACTTATTGACAACAATCTATACAAACAAGGAAGAGATGGATACCTAAGACAATGTGTTCATGAGAGCGATTATTTGAGTGTACTAGAGACTGCACACCAAGGTGTTGCAAGAGGTCATTTTGGCACTCATAGGATAATCAAAGCCATACTATTTGCAAGATTATGGTGGCCCACTCTTCACATGGATGCACAACTATGTTAAGAGATGTGATATGTGCCAAAGAACTCAGTTTCCTACTCGCAGAGATGAAATGCCACTGAAATCCATGATGGGAGGATGTGCATTCTCCAAGTGGGGTATAGACTTTGTAGGACCCATTAACCCCCCTGCAAAAGGAACACATGTAGAATACATCATAGTTTCAACATATTATCTTACAAAATGGGTAGAGGCTAAGGCCACAAAAAAGAATGATGCACACATATTCTTATTCGAAAATGTCTTTACAAGATATGGATTGCCTACAGAACTAGTGAGCGACCAAGGAACTCACTTTCTAAATTAGGTCATTGAATATTTGTTATAGGATTTTATGGTGATTCACAAGAAATCTGCACCATATCATCCTCAGGCCAATGGTCAGGGAGAAAGTACTAACAAGATCCTTTGTATTGTATTGACGAAACTCATGAACAACAATCATTCAGATTGGGACAAACAGTTATACCACACTATTTGGGCACATCGAGTGGCCTACAAGACTGTACAATGCAACTCCCGTTCACATGGTTTTTGGTCAAAACATTGTGCTTCCTTTGGACTTTTTGATACCCACCCTTAAGGTTGCACAAGAACATCAGTGGACCGGCCATGAATTATCATCAAGAATAATGGACTTGGAACGATTAGGAGAAACTAGGCTGAAAGCAACAGCAGGCATATATACAACAAAGAAGCGACAGAAAGCCTATTTCGATGCACATGTGAAAGACAACGGCTCAAAAGAAGGAGATTTAGTCCTAGTGTATACATTGAAACAACATGGATGGAAATTAAAAAAGCAAGGTTATGGACCTATGATCATTAATAGACTCTCAACAAGTGGAGCGGTACAATTAGCCACCCTAGAAGGAGAGATAATGCCTAATTACATTAGTGGTTGTAGAGTCAAACTTTATCAGGAACCTCTTATAGAGGATATGCTTAGAAGACTCACATTGGAAAAGAAGCATAAAGAGGAAGAAAAGAGAATGCGTGTGAAAGCTCAGGTAGAATCTATCAAATGCATTAAGCGCATGAAGCTAAGAAGACAAGGACTAGGGAGGGAACATTATAACCATCTGGAAGCAACAACCAGATACCCCATGGCCATGTGTCAAGCAAAGTCAATCAGTCATCCTAGTATAGTGGATAGGAGACCATTCATTACAGTCAGGTTAGAGCAGAGCAACCCTTGCCAAGAGCTCAGGGCTTTAATTGAGTTAGGTGCTGCGACTAGTGCGATTAGATGGTCCCACTATAAGGACTCAGGAATAGAAATGCGGCCAATTGAGGCATACCTCATTGGGCTAGGAGGCATGGAAACCCCTTGCATGGGTGAGGTGGACCTTCTTATCCTCATACACAAAGTGATCATGACAGTGAAGCTCCTAGTGTGCAATGACGACGACCTAATAGAACCCTTAATCCTTGACGAAGATTGGCTATACGATCACTCAGTGGACCGAAATCTTAGACAAGGCTCCTTGCAGATTGAAACCTTAGACCAGTAGCGAGTGATACCGCTTGACTTCCCTAACAACATTCCACCTGCGGTATGTAACCCTAGACCATATGAACTGAATGCGAAGGAGGATCGAAAGATGTTTGGATAGATCCATTGGCTAAGCAAGCTCCTTCCAAAGTCAACCCATGAGAGTTTGGCGATGGATAGTTTTGAGACAAAAGGATGTCAGGAGATCTTACCCTGGTCTTCCATCAGTGGACAAATGGGGACCATCAGCAGTTAGGTGGGCTACATTAGCGGTCAGGTGGACTACATCATCCAACAAATGGGCACAATAGCTTGTAGGTACCATCCTTCCACACTTACTATGGACCGGCCTAGATCTGTGGTACAGAATGCCTCACTTCCTAATGAGAAAGTTTCGCAAGCGTTGGACCTCCCTTCTTTTCCAAAGTAGAGTGTCAACCAGACCTCTCACCTAAAGAAGTGCAAGAGACACAGTGCACGACGCAGAGAAGTGAAGTGCAAGGTGTGCATGAAGAGTGATTAAGAAGTGTGCAGAGAAGTGTTAAGCTATTCATCCCAAGGATCCCAAGGTCTCATTGAAGCTGTGCGCGTGCTGACAGAAGGTGTGTCCATCCCTCCCCTTATTCGAATCTTGGTGAGAGGTGTGCACAAGTGCAGGCTTGGAGAAGGTGGAGGCTTGGTGCAGGGAAGGCCGTCAGCAACAATACCCTTGGGTATTTGGTATTTTGTGTTGAGCTCTTTATGGGATTCTGCACAGAGCATTGGATTGTATTTGGCATCACCATTGTAATTGTCTTACTTTAATCAGTCGACAGAGGCTTCCAGTGTATATCTTTCTTCTTGTCTTCCCCTTTTCTCCTACAAATACTCAAATTCCTTCTTGTCCAAGAATCCCCCAACAAAATTTGGCACGCCCGATGGGACTTCCAAGGAGATTTGAGCATAGGAGAAGCCAAGTGGAAATCATAGAAGAGTTCAAGCACAGACAATACTACTTCATCGGACTAAGAGGTAAATATTCTTATCAATTATCTCATACTAAGAGGGCTATGAACAGCTCATGACTTCAACTCGGTCCCAAACATTGAGGGTCACCTGCAAAACTACAAGAAGGAAGGCTGTTAGAAGATCCTCTAGTCCACTTTCATCAACCTCATCAGTGAAGAGCATGGCGGGTCAGGTAGACTTGGAAACCCTGCTATCAAGATCAAATATAAAATTTCCTTCTTTCAAAGGCCTAGCTCAGGAAAATCCGGATGAGCATATTAGAAGGTTTTTAGCACTATGCAAAACTAGGGGCTTAATGGGAAGAGAGGATGCCTTCTTGATACTCTTCCCTGCCACATTAGAAGGATTAGCAGATAAATGGTTCAGCTAGTTTGCTAAGAACCATTTTACAACTTGGGACTTAATGAAAGATGCATTCAAAAATCAATTCCAGCATGGAAATACTGCAGAGATCATCATAGAGGAATTAGAAAACTTGAGACTGGGTCCAGGTGAAAAATTTCCAGAGTTCATAACTAGGGCCAAAGCATTGATGGCTAAGTTGCCCGATCCTCCACATGATTTTTTTGTTAAGAAATGGTTAGCTAAGCCACTCCCAGTGACCACACAATGTAAAATCAAGGAATTAGTGTTGCCCTCAGCCTCCATAGAGGAGTTCATCAACACAGCTACACGATTGGAGCAAATCAGACAATAGTATGGAGCTACTTCTTCTCAACTACCCTATTCTACAGAAATGGAGGATCCATTGATCCAGTTAAGGAAAGAGCTGGAGGGCTTAAGAAGGAATAAGCCCCTCAAAGAGGAGGAGAATGCTGTTACTCAATTGAGGAGGGAGATTGAGGCATTAAAGCTCCAAAAGGAGGCAGAAGCCCAAGCAGAGGAATTGGCTCAGCTGCGACAAGAGTTACAGGAACTCAAAGGGGGTGGCATCAAGAGTGGACTTTGGTGTACAATGTGCAGCAAGCAAGGTCATATAGTAAGTGAATGTCCTCTGTTAAGTGTGACTTGCCAGTCTGCAGGAAAGCTAGTCATGAGGCCCAAGAATGCCAATCAAGAGGAATGCCTGCAACAATATATTGGACACAAGGAGGACCCCTACCACCAGCAAATGTGATGGCGGCTGCACCCAATCAAGGTAACAATTATAACCCTAGATAGAGGAATAACTTTGGTAATGGGACTAGGAGGCCAATTATTTGTTTCAGATGTGGAGAATGCGGCGACCAAGGCATAGACCTTGGCATACCTTGTCATCCGAGTCACCGAAGTCACCGTTGGCGCCGTTGGCTGCGCGCGAGGGAGGACCTCAAAGATCAAGGAATATAGAGGTTCCCGGTACTTCCCGGGAGGTCACCCATCCCAGTACTGTTCCCCCCAGAGCTCGCTTAACCGCGGCAATCTCTTGCCACTAAGCTACACTCTTGTGGTGTTTGAAGAAGGGGAAAGACTAAGGTTGGCATTACCTTGAACAAGTTTTGGTCCCTCAAAGCTTCATTTTTGCTTTTAAAGCCTATTTCTGAAGCAATTTTGGGGTGTTTTTGGAGCCATTTTGGAGTACTTTCGCACGTAGTTCTCTTCACACAGGTCCAAGAACATCAAGAAGAGTGTTCCTTGTACTTCTCAGACAATAAATATCAACCTTTGGGGCTGTATTTTCAGCCACACTCGTAAAACTACAGGTTTCTCGAGGGGTTTTCAGTTTTGGTGGGAGCAGTCGCTGCAAATTTATGCAGGTTTTTAAAGCCTAAAACATCAGAGTTGACAGACACTTGCAGGTGTTATTGGCTAGTTTTTTGGGCTGTGTCACTTCAGCCTTTCAGTGTCATTTTACTGCATATATTGAGCACATACACACCATGTACGCTTTTGTGGATACCGCTTATGTACGTCCATGTGGGCATTGATATAGCGGTTACGTTCTTTGCATAAAGCCTTTTACGTTTGATAAAGAGGGTCGTGGTGAGGTTTTCTTAACTGGGAGACACCCAGATGTCGGGGTCTCTTCGGTGATGCAGGTGGAAGACTTACCCAGCCTCGCCATAGGAGATGTATGATAGTTGTTCATAGGTGCTCGATAAGCCTAGTTGGCTTCTATTGGGTAACTGATTATATGCAGTGGAGTCAGTGATTCACTATGCAGGTAGACATATTAGTACTTGCAGTTTTATGATACTTTGACACTGGTCATATGCTAATTTTGCAGAGGATACTCTGGCAAAATTTTTCCAGATTTCTGGTTTAGTCAACTATATAGTGGTCGATTTACTCCTTGATACACTTATTTGTTGGTGTTTGGACTCTTCTAGCTCCATTATCATTCTATTCAGTTCTCTACGATCATGGCATCAGAGGTCTCAGGCACATCCGGTGGATCAGGGTCTAGTGCTAGCGTTCCGAGGAGGAGCTATAACTTGCAGGGCAAAGACCATTTTGAGATCCGAAAATTTGATGGCACAAACTTTGCTCTATGGAAGAATCAGATTAAAGATGTGCTGATTCAAAGAAGGCAATGGAAGCCAGTAAATGGGATTTCAAAGAAGCCTGCTGACATGGATGAAGATGATTGGGATGAGTTAGATGAAATGGCCAGGTCTACCATTCGCTTGCACCTAGCAGATAATGTTTACTTTACAGTATTAGACTGTGAAAGTGCAGAGGAGCTTTGGAAGAAGTTATGCAATACATATGAAAAAGAGACGGCATCAAATAAAGTATATCTGATGAGAAAATTATACGACCTTCGTATGAAGGACACAGATAGTGTTGCTGCTCATCTAAATGAGTTTGATGCCATATTCTCCCAGTTACAGGCTCAGAAAATGGATATGGACAATGAAATGAAAGCAATATTGCTGTTATGCACCCTGCCATCATCATGGGATACATTTTGCACAGCTATTAGCAATAGTGCACCAGGTGGTAAACTCGTCTATGATGACATATGTGGAGCACTCTTGAGTGAGGAGATTCGTAGAAAATCTATGGTTGGCACTCAGAGTGGAGATGCATATAATGTTCGTGATTCTTACCAAGGAAAGAATCAACAACGTGGCAGGAGCAAGAACAAGGAAAAGAATGGTCAACAGAATAAGAGCAGAAGTAAATCAAGGAAGAGGGATATTGAATGCCATTATTGTCATAAGAAAGGACACATGAAGAAAGACTGTTATGCATTAAAGAATGCTAAAGGTAAAGGACAGAATGTTGATGGGCATGTTAAACAGTTACCTGCACCATCTACTTCGACTGTGAAGATTGAAGAAATTAATGCTATTTCTGATGATGCTGATGTGTTGACACTTGATAGTACTGTGCCATCTGAGGCACTTATGGCTGATTCTCTTTCCCACACCTGGCTGCTAGATTCTGGTGCTTCTTTCCATGTGACACCACATAGAGAATGGTTCTCTAATTATGCAGCAAAGTCTCTTGGTACCGTGAGACTTGGTGACTCTTACCAGTGTGATGTTGTGGGGATTGGAGATGTGGTTGTGCAAATCATTGACGGTTCAAAATTTACTATGCATAATGTACGCCATGTACCTCAGTTATCACGCAGTTTGATGTCAGTTGGTCAACTTGATGACCTTGGTTACAAGGTGGTCTTCTATGCTCAGTCCTTTCGTATATCAAAGGGCAATATGGTTATTGCAAAAGGAAGGAAAGTTGGCTCACTTTACCCTTTATTTGTATCACAGAAAGAACACTTGTTAGCTGTTACTGAACAGCCTATGGCTTGTATTTGGCATGGTCGTTTGGGCCATATATCTCGTAGTGGAATGGAAAATCTTTCTCGTTCTGGCTACTTACCTGTGTTATCTTTCTCTGATTTTTCACTTTGTGAGCATTGTCAATATGGAAAGCAAACCAGAAATGTGCATAAAACGCACATTGACTCTTCAATTCAGCCTTTAGATCTTGTTCATACAGATGTGTGTGGTCCTATGCCCACTAGGTCCTTAGGTGGTTCTCTTTACTTTGTTACTTTCATAGATGATGCTACTAGAAAAGTCTGGGTATATCCTATCAAATCAAAGGATGATGTATTCCCTACTTTCAGAAAATGGCTTGCTTCAGTTGAGACTGAAAAAGGAACTAAGCTTAAGGCTTTACGTTCAGATAATGGGGGTGAGTATACCTCACATGAATTCAGCCTTTTCTGTCAGTGTAGAGGGATTCGTAGAGAGTTTACAGCTCCTTATACCCCAGTACAGAATGGTGTAGCTGAGAGGATGAATAGAACTATTCAAGATAGAGTAGTCTCTATGTTGCATCATGCAAACCTCTCACAAGGTTTTTGGGCAGAAGCAGTATTGACTGCAGTTCATGTGATTAACCTTTCACCTAATACTGCCAAAGGTCTGAAAGTGGCACAAGAGTTATGGACAGGGAAACCACCATATTATGATCATCTTCGAGTTTTTGGGTGTGAAGCATATGTTCATATACCCAAGAATCTTAGACAGAAGTTGGACCATAAGTCAAAGAAATGCATTTTTCTTGGATATGGTCGAGAAGGACAATTTGGATATCGCTTATGGGATCCTGAAACACGGTCAGTGATCAGTAGTGATGTCATTTTTAATGAGTCTAAGATGCATAAACAGCCGATTAAGGAGGTTGAAGTGAGAAGAGTGGTGTTTGAGGATACTAGTCCTCCGGTTAGCATGCATAAAAATGCTGCACATAGGGATGTTCAAGAGAATGTCCATTCAGATCAGTCTGCACATGTTCCTGTTCAGCAACCATTGAGACGTTCTGCACGTGTCTCATATCCACCTGATAGATATGTTCCAGGTTTAGATTCTGTTATGCTAACAGATGCCGGTGAGCCCTCTTGCTACAAAGAGGCTATGCAGACAGAGGATCATGTCAAGTGGGAGCGTGCCATGAAGAGTGAGTTGGATTCTATTCACAAGAATGGTACTTGGGACTTAGTACCTTTGCCAAAGGGAAGGAAAGCTTTACCATGTAAATGGGTATATAAGCTGAAATTCACATCAGATAGTGCTTCTCCAAAATATAAAGCACGACTTGTTGCAAAGGGTTTTAAGCAACAACATGGTGTTGATTTTGAGGAAATCTTCTCCCCAGTGGTCAAGATGACTACTTTGCGCATGTTGCTTGGATTCGTTGCAATGGAGGACTTAGAGCTAGTCCAAATGGATGTGAAAACAGCTTTCTTGCATGGAGATCTTACAGATGAGATCTATATGGAACAACCAGAGGGTTATGTAGTTCCTGGCAAGGAAAGTCTAGTTTGTAAGCTCAAGAAGAGCTTGTATGGACTTAAACAGTCTCCTAGACAATGGTACCAAAAGTTTGATGCTTTTATGAAGTCCCAAGGCTATTCTCGGAGCAATGAGGATCATTGTCTCTACACAAAGAGATGTTCTGATGGCAGCTTGATATGCTTGATACTTTACGTCGATGATATGTTGATTGCTGGGAAGTCCTCTTATGATTTGTCAATTCTCAAAAAGAAGTTGAGTCAGACATTTGATATGAAGGATTTGGGGGATGCCAAACATATTCTTGGCATGCGCATTACTCGTGATAGGAGTAAAAGATGCATATACTTGTCTCAAAGTGAGTACATATCCAAAGTACTTCATCGATTCAATATGCAGGGTGGAAAGGCATTGAGTACACCTTTACCCACATATGTGAAATTGAGCAAGGATGACTGCCCCAAATCAGATGAGGAAAAGGAATTCATGACCAAAATTCCCTATCAGTCTACTGTTGGTAGTCTCATGTATGCTATGGTAGCTACGAGACCAGACATTGCATTTGCAGTGGGAGTTGTGAGAAGATATATGTCTAATCCTGGCAAGAAACATTGGGAAGCGGTCAAAATGATTTTGAGATATCTGAGTGGCACTAAGGACAAGTGTCTATGCTTAGGTAGAGGGAAAGCATCCATTATTGGTTACACAGATTCTGACTATGCTGGCTGTGTAGACAATCGTAAGTCTACATCAGGGTACATTTTTCATTTTGCTGGAGGTGCTATCTCTTGGAGATCTCGTCTTCAAGAATGTACAGCTGTTTCCACCACAGAAGCAGAGTATGTTGCAGCAAGTGAGGCATGTAAGGAAGCATTGTGGCTTTCTCGTCTTGCTTGTGATATGGGTTTGCCTCAGCATGTACCTCACTTGCTTAGTGATAGTCAGAGTGCCATTGCTTTGGCTAAGAATCCGGTCTATCATGCAAAGACCAAGCACATTGAGGTGAGGTATCACTTCATTAGAGATTGCTTAGCCACTGAGAGCATTATTCTTGAGAAGGTTCACACTCGAGATAATGCTGCAGATGCTTTGACTAAAGCTCTACCACAGGATAGCTTTCGACACTGTTGTCACTTGATGGGGGTTACTTGATTCTTGATCTTACACAGTCACTTGTATACTGTGTAACATGCCCATCAGGTGGGAGGTATAGTTTGTATACTTACACTCAGGTATTCTTTATCATTCTTTCTTTTTTCTCCCATAGTTACTCTGGCCATATTGGCCTTTAGTGGGAGATTGTTACCGTTAGTGTCCATGTGAAAGGCCAAATGGCCACCGGACACTTCTTTGTATATGTTCTTTAATAAAACATATAGTGGCCTGGTCAGTCACAGACTATAAGTTCGACCGCATTTTGTAAGACCTAAGAAGTTTGTCTTCGTGCTCCCTGTGTACTGCGTTTTCTGCGTATTCTACAACATCTGTGCGGAGTACTGTGTGTGGCGACCAGAGCTCGGTTTTCTACTTTGAGCATATCGTCGTGGAGCTCTCGAGAAGGAGAGTCCAGTGTGGTGCACGCCATCGAAATACTTCACTAAGAACCAAACATCTTCATCTAGGCCCCACCTTCACAGTACACCTCACTTTAAGTTGAGTTACCGAGGCTATATATTGAAGTCCAACAGTCAGTCACTCTCTCATTATAATCGTAGATCTTCTTCGAGCTTGGGTGGCCCATTTGATAGTTAATTTCTCTATCCATGCCACTCAACATCGTTATCTTTTCTTCACCGAACCCCTCCCTTCCACCACCTGCCCGCCATCTTCAACTTCCCCCCCTCCTCCACTGCCTCTTCCACCTCTGCCGCACCGCCATCCCACCCCTGCCATACCTCGCCCTTCCCTCCTCCACCAAATCCCACCCCTCCTTTCCACCCCCTACCCCGCCCTCCTCCACCGCCATCCCTCCGATCCCTCCTTTCCACCCTTGCCATACACCACCCCACCTCCTCCACTCTTCTGCTTGCCCGCCCCTGCCACCCAACCACCCTCCCTGCGGCCCACCATCCCCTCCTCTTTCCCCCCTCCTCCACCACCCTCCCCCATACTACCCCGCCATCCCTTCACCCCTCCCTTCCCCCACCCACCCACCATTTCCATCTCCCCCCCATGCCTCCAGCGCTGCCCCACCATCTCCACCCTACCACCCACCATCTACGACCCCCCCTCCTCCACTGCCTCCCCACAATCTCTTTTCCCCCCACCTCCACTGCCTCCCCACCATCTCCACATCTCCCCCCCTCCTCCACCCTCCCCGTCACACCCTCCACCACCCCACCGTCCCCACCTTTCCTCCCGCCTCCACCGCCTCCCCACCATCTCCACATCTTCCCCCCCTCCTCCACCGCCCCTCCCAACTCTGCCCCACCACCATCCCACCCCTTCCATACCCCGCCCTGCCCTCCTCCACCGAATCTCACCATTCCTTTCCACCCCTACCCCGCCCTCCTCCCCCGCCATCCCTCCGATCACTCCGATCACTCCTTTACAACCCTACCATACCCCGCCCCGCCCTCCTCCACTCCTCTGCTTACCGACCCCCTCCACCCAACCACCCTCCCTGCGGACCAACATCCCCTCCTCTTCCCCCCCCCCCCCCCCCTCCACCACCCTCCCCCATACTACCCCGCCATCCCTTCACCCCTCCCTTCCCCCACCCGCCCACCATTTCCATCTCCCCCCCATGCCTCCAGCGCTGCCTCCACCATCTCCACATCTTCCCATGCCTCCACAGCCTCCCCACCATCTCCACATCTTTCCCCTCGCCTCCCCCGCCTCCCCACCATCTCCACATCTCCCCCCTCCTCCACCCTCCCCCTCACACCCTCCACCACCCTACCGTCCCCACCTTTCCCCCCGCCTCCACCGCCTCCCCACCATATCCACATCTTCCCCCCTCCTCTACCGCCTCTCCCACCTCTCCCACCTCTGCCACACCGCCATCCCACCCCTGCCATACTCCCCCCCCCCCCCCCCGCCCTCCTCCACCGAATCCCACCCCTCCTTTCCACCCCTGCCCCGCCCTCCCTCCCCGCCATCCCTCCAATCCCTCCTTTCCACACCTGCCATACCCTGCCCCGCCCTCCTCCACTCCTCTGCTTTCCCGACCCAGCCACCCCGCCTTCCCTTCACCCCTCCCTTCCCCCACCCACCCACCATTTCCACCTCCCCCCACACCTCCAGCGTCGCCCCACCATCTCAACCCTACCACCCACAATCTACGAAATGCCCCTCCTCCACCGCCTCCCCACAATCTCGACCCCCCTCCTCCACCACCTCCCCACAACCTCTTCCCCCCGCCTCCACTGCCCCCCCATGATCTCCACATCTTCCCCCGCCTCCACCACCTCCCCACCATCTCCACATCTTCCCCCACCTCCACAGCCTCCCCACCATCTCCACATCTTTTACCCCGCCTCCACCCTCCCCGTCACACCCTCCACCATCCCGCCGTCCCCACCTTTCCCCCAGCCTCCACCGCCTCCTCACCATCTCCACATCTTTCCCCGTCCTCCACGGCCTCTTCCCCCCTACTACCCCGCCATCCCTTCACCCCTCCCTTTCCCCACCCCCCACCATCTCCACCTCCCCCCATTCCTCAAAGCCGCCCCACAATCTACATCTCTTCCCTCCCTCCTCCACCTCTCCCCCCTCCTCCACCGCCTCTCCACCCTCCTCGTCACAACCGCGCCCCCTCCCAAACCACCACCCTCCTTCCACACACCTCCCTCCACCACAAACCTCCTTCCACCTAGAATCACTCCACCCGCACTGCCCACCCTCCCTCACATTCCATTTTCCCCCACCATCCCTCACCTTCTAACACCTCCAATTAAGATCCATCCAACCATTCCGCCCAACCTTCACCTAACAACCCCTGTTCAAAAGTCTATCTTCACTTCCTTCTCCCTAGCTCGGTATCTTCTTCGCTACTCGAATACTGCACTTGCGCTCATCAAAGTTCGTTCCAATTCTTGCTATATTCATGGACAAATCTATCGCCACAGAGGACCATTCTGACGTTACCCCTTTGGCACTGCATACAACCCAACCACATTACCCCCCTCTTGAGAACACACAACCTGATTCAACCCCTATTGACCACCAACCCCATGCGTCGAGCATCTCCCTTCCTCCTTTGCCATCCATTCAACATAGGGATAGCAATATTCTTCAAGTTTCCTATCTTGATCCTAATTTTATTAATATCACCACTTACTCAGTACCATCAGATTCAACTGTGTTGTATAGCCCACCCTCCATCCCTCGCGAAAACTCTCCTTCCATCGCTTCAATTCCCTCCAATTCTCAAAATTCTCAACCAAATTTTCCTTTAGCTGATTACGTCCGAATATTTCATCTTTCTGATTTGACACTCTAGATTCACATTCATTTGTCTTTACCCTCTGTCGAACTGATTAGCCTTTTTTCTGAAGAAAACCTTCATCATGCGGGTCTCTGGGGATTAGCTAATGTTCTTTTGAATGACCCTACCAATAATAGCCATGTTTATGAAGCTCTTCAATTATTTCCTCATTTCTGCTCTGGTAGTCTTTCCATTCCCGCTCTTGCGGAGGGTCTAGGGTCCTCTATAATCAGCTTTCGCAACCCGCCTTTTTTATATTATGGCTTGTCCCCCAATGCCACTATAGACTTTTCTCGAGAAAGATTTGACTACAATGCAAGATTTTCCATGCGGATGATGTCCATCCTTAATTCTTTCATCTTTTTCTTTCTGCTGCATAGCCCGTCTTCTTCCATCCTGTGGTCCGACATTAGAACTGCAGACCCTTTTTTTGATTCCTCAAAAACCTTCCATACCCTTACACTACCCTCATCTATGGATCCTTAAACTTAAGGTTGCGATGCCTTCGCGAAGCCCTGACTTGGGGGCTCTAGGTCATTCTCTATTTACTCCACTCCGTTCCTAGCTTGGCTATATCATTTACCAACCCCACCATCAGTCACCCTTCCTGTAGCCAACCCTTCCATCTCCCTCCCTTCAGACCTTCCGTCGCATAACATTCAACCACGACACGTTCGAGCCTGTACCTGCACTATCTTTCATCCCTCCACTTCAGCCCATCCCTCAACTTCAACCCTTCCTCGCTCACCTTGCATCTCGCTTGACTCAGCCTCGGCATCAACTCCCATTCCCAATGATCTTACTTCCATTCATCCTCAGGCCTTCAAACCTACCCTCCGCACCCCTCTGGACAATTTGAAACCTCCTTCCTAGGTCATTTCTCCTCACGTAGTCTCTTCCCTGCCGCTCCCTCAACCTGACCCAGCAGTACTTCCGCTCGGACTCCAATTCCAACTTCTTCACACATGATCGACATGGCCTTTCACCAGATGTTTTCTTGCATGACACAAGTTCAAGATGAATTCGCATCTCTCAAGACTAGCTACCAGACACTACAACAAACCACTACAGATTTACACGTACAATTAAACAAGACTTCCATGACTTCCATGGGGAGGGGAACATCCTTATAAGCTCCTCCAAGCCTAAGTTGGCCTACCCATGTTCTAGGGTCGTGGTAGCTTGATCCATACCCAAAATAATCTCCACCATTGATCTATAGGGTAAATCCAGTGGTAGGAAGGTAGGATCAACAGCCATTTGTTTGTAGCCCTTGATCTTTTGCTTAATCCACACGTACAATAAAATCTAGATCCAATGTACCACAATGAATATACCCTTCCCCAAGTTAAGAAAGATACTTTTGATTTTAGCCCTTGATTTACGTTTATTCTGACATAGGATCAATCCCAAATCCAATGGTTTAGAAGTAACCTTCCTAACTATCCATCTATGGTCTACTGTAGACCTCATCTGACTTGAAAGTGAGGAACCTACCAATGTCCAACACTCTCACATGGCTTCTCTTCATAATGGGGGCCTTACAAAAAAGAGTGTTATGGAACAATGGTGGTATTACATAAGGTGCTTGCATAATTCACACTTTCAACATCCAAGGGTATCCAGACTCCAAGCTTCTTTTTCCATCTTCTGTAGTCATATCCTAACACTAGATATTGTCAAGATATCTAATATGAAATTGAAAGAGAATTTGGACTAACTTTACATAAAATGATGTCACATATTCTTTGAACTTCTTTGGTATCCCATTCCCTATCAAAAACATCATTAATCTTTGAAATTAACACTCTCCTATTTGGCCACATTGTTTTTGCTTTATGTAATAACATGTTTTTAAAACATGCTAAAAAACTTGAAGAGGCAAAAACCATTGAATCTTAATCCTTCTAGAGATTTGTATTGTTGACATTGCCATTTGAATGTCATCTTTCATCTTGCAGAGAAAACTTGAAACTATCGATTTGAATGAAGAGATGCAAGGAGCAGGATTTCCATATGCATTCAGCCCTAATGCTACCTGATATTCTATTAAATAGACAAATAATTGAATGTTATTGAAAAATGTAACAAATTTTTTTGCATACATAAGTTTTGCATAGTCACTATGAAAAACTTTGAATGTCATTATGAAGAACTTTGAATGTTACGTGATATTCTATAAAATAGACAAATAATTGAATGTTATTGAAAAATGTAACAGATTTTTCTGCATACATAAGTTTTGCATAGTCATTATGAAGAACTTTGAATATTACTTGATATTCTATAAAATAGACAAATGATTGAATGTTATTGAAAAATGTAACAGATTTTTTTGCATGCATAAGTTTTGCATAGTCATTATGAACCATATCCTTAGCACTATACAAATGTTGAACTTTTGCAAACTAGCCATGTCTTCTTAATTTGAAATTGAGAATACGAACTTTCCAATGGTTTTTCGTGTCATCCCTTGTAGCACGCTTCACTTTATGAGCATCTTTGCAACTAGGAAGCATAGTCACCCAATTATTTATTTGCACAAAAGAAGGTTTCCATAAGGAATCCTCTCTTCTCTTGTAAACCTGACATGGAGTTACACGATTGGAACGAGAATTAGAAGCCATTCGAATACTCAAAGAAATAATCGAGAATGCTCAAAGCAAAAAACTAACTCACAAATTTTGTGAGAATCTATAGACCAAAAATTTTGATGTACACATGAAAAACCGAGACTCATAAACTTTTGATTTCATGTATCAAGGGGGACCAAAAAATCATGGAATTTTGTGAACCCAAAATTATTTCATATCTTCAAAAATATTTTCTCTCTTGGAAATTTAAAGATTTGCATTGTGTGGTGTGCAAAAATATCCTTTTTTGTACGAAATAAAAAATTTTACACTAAATACAAGAAATTCGATCGCCTTACAAGTACTTCTAGAGAACATCTACTTAAAAGAAGTTTTTTTTTAAAGAATTAAAAGAGACAGAAATGTTATATTTTTGTAGACGTGGAGAAACTCTATTTGTCAATTTTTTTAATCCTTCATTAAGAAACGATCCCTTTTCGGCTGTTTTCACCCTAATGACATACTTTAATGGATGAATTCATGACAACTTCTAAACACTTCATGTAAAAAAATTTTGGTGTTCATGACAACAGTGAGACAATTAGATAACTTTCTTTTAATTTATTATTTAAATTTTAATCATATTAATATGTGTTATATTACTACTTATGCGTTCCCTTTCCAACAAAACGACCACGAGGAGGGGATTTTGTTATCCTACATACATGTTCCACCCATGTCATCTTACATGAATACATACACGTTGCACCCCTATCATATCGTATCAATAGCAACACCATACTTTTGAAGAGCGTTAGCGCTGTAAACAGTTTGTTTTGAACTCGAATTTTGTTCAAAAACAAATTTATCGCAATTATTAAAAAACGCAAAAGCGAAAAAAAAGCGAACACTTGCGTTGACTGAAAATCGGTCAAAAACCAAACAGCGAAGTGCTTTAAAAAACGCAAAAGGGAGAAAACTAAAAGCGATTCGCAGAATTCACGCATTACTTAACCGCGAACTCATCGCCTTTGGACGTACTCAGTCGTTCGTTCGTTTTGGTTGGTTGTAGTAGCTGTGTTCATCTTGGCGGTATATATACATCAGAGCTCGAGTTGCTGACTCCTTTATCTCTCTCTTTCGAACGGACTTGTGCGTTCGAATCGGAATTTCTTTGCTAAAGAAACAGTGGAACTCGTGGTAAGCTTCGTTACCCTTCGGTCTGCATGTAGTATGGAGTGTACACATGACTGATTGTCACTGAACATTACGCCAATGATCACAATGCTCACAATCCATGCAGACTCACACACAGACGCGCATACACATGACCACATACAGATCAGTGAGTTTGCTCGCTATGATAAACTGAACTTGTTCGCAATCAATGCACACAGACGGGACGCGCATTGTCACTATTATAGATTTTCTTCAACTTCTCGTTTGAATTACTCCTTTCCAAACCAGCTTAATATAATTACTCATTAGCTCTTTCGTCGATGTGTTTTTCACTTGTGCTGTACAAAACTAACCACATTGCACTACGTTTTTGCTTTTTTTTTTCAAGTGAACAATTTTTGATCGTGTGACCTTGTTGGCCACAATGAAAGCACGTGTTAAGTAGATTGTCTTGAGCGGTTTTGGAGCTTTCTTGTTTTTGTTTGCTTTTTTGTTTCAATGGACAATCTTTGATTTTGTGACGTTGTTGGCAACAACGAAAGCACGTGTTTGACTCGAATTTTGTTCAAAAACAAATTTATCGCAATCATTAAAAAACGCAAAAGCAAAAAAAGCAAACACTTGCGTTGACTGAGAATCGGTCAAAAACCAAATTTAGCGAAGTGCTTTAAAAAAAAACGCAAAAGCGAGAAAACTAAAAGCGATTCGCAGAATTCACGCATTATTTAACCGCGAACTCATCGCCTTTGGACGTACTCAGTCGTTCGTTCGTTTTGGTTGGTTGTAGTAGCTGTGTTCATCTTGGCTGTATATATACATCAGAGCTCGAGTTGCTGACTCCTTTATCTCTCTCTCTGAACGGACTTGTGCGTTCGAATCGGAATTTCTTTGCTAAACAAACAGTGGAACTCGTGGTAAGCTTCGTTACCCTTCGGTCTGCATGTAGTATGGAGTGTACACATGACTGATTGTCACTGAACATTATGCCAATGATCACAATGCTCACAATCCATGCAGACGCGCACACACATGACCACATACAGATCAGTGAGTTTGCTCGCTATGATAAACTGAACTTGTTCGCAATCAATGCACACAGACGGGACGCGCATTGCCACGATTATAGATTTTCTTCCGTTTGAATTACTCCTTTCCAAACCAGCTTAATATAATTACTCATTAGCTCTTTCGTCCATGTGTTTTTTCACTTGCGCTGTACAAAACTAACCACATTGCGCAATTCACAATATGCAATGTTTTTGTTGATAATGAAGTAGATATTTACTCTTATGTACAAAATCACCTTTCCGTTCTTTATGCATCTTCCCAAAACCCTTAACATAATCGCGCTCACAAAATCCGTAACATAATTGTGCATGAACACATGCTTGATGCACATGCATATGCATGAATATTATGTATTACTCATTGTTTTCCATATGTAAAATGATTTTGCAGAATTGGAGTGGTGAGGATATTGGAATGACCACAAGTATAATGGGTGACTTGACACTCTCCTTGGAAGATAGAATTGAGGAGGCAATCAACACTGCTCGTGGCACCTTCCAGACAGGAAGGACGAGACCTCTCAAATGGAGGATAACACAATTGAAGGCATTGAAGACCATGTTAGATGAGCATGAGCATGCTTTCTGTAGTGCATTATACAGAGACCTTGGAAAGTCGTACTTTGAGGCAAACTATATCGAGCTTGACAATGTTAGAAATTCGTGTGATTTTTTTGTTAAAAATTTGAAAAAGTTGATGAAGCCCAAATCTGCAGATGTCCCATGGTATATGAAAAGCTCCACCAAAGCTAAAGTCATACATGAACCATTGGGTGTTGTTCTTATCTTCTCTGCATGGAACTATCCTCTACTTTTGGCCCTTGACCCACTTGTTGCCGCCATAGCTGCAGGCAATGCCGTCGTTGTGAAACCTGCGGAGTGCGCAAAGTCTATGTGTCTAATATTGAAGCAACTCCTTCCAAAGTACCTAGATGCACATGCTGTGAAGGTACTTGAAGCTACCAAGGAAGAATGCGCTGTTTTGCTCACCTACAAATTCGACAAGATCTTCTACACAGGTAGCCCTCGCATTGGACGCATCATCATGGAGGCTGCTGCAAAACATCTCACTCCTGTTACATTGGAGCTTGGAGGAAAGAGCCCTGCAATAGTTGATTCAACCGCTGACATCTTTACTGCTGCTCGTCGTCTTGCCGCCACAAAGTGGATGATTAATTGTGGACAAACTTGCATAGCTCCCGATTATGTGCTTGTCCATTCGGATGTCACCTCTCTTTTCCTTGAAGGCTTAAAACAATCATTGCTATCTTTCATGTCGCCATTGTTAGAGAGTGCTAATACTGATGTCGAGACAGATCAAGAGACAGATTTCATGCCGCGTATTATCAATAAAGAGTCTCTGGCTCGGCTTCAAACCCTTCTAGATGAGGTTCAAGATAGTGTCGTGTTCAAGCTTGGAGAAACAGACACAAAAAAACTAACGATGATGCCAACCATATTACTTAACCCTTCCATGGAGAGCAAAATAATGCAGGAGGAGATATTTGGACCAATTCTTCCAGTGTTGCAAGTTCATAACATGGAAGAAGCAATCAATTTTGTATGTTCAAGGCCACAACCACTTGCATTGTATATGTTTACCTCAAACAAGAAGCTTGCTAAGGAGGTTGTTGAAAAGACATCCTCAGGGAGTGTGGTGATCAATGATGCTGGGACTCAATTCGGCTTGGAAAGTATTCCCTTTGGAGGCATAGGAGAGAGTGGGATGGGATCATACCATGGTCGTTATGGATTTGATACATTTAGCCATCAGAAAGGTGTGGTTACTACTCAAGCTAGCAGTGATGATCCCATTCGTTACCCTCCTTACAGTGCAAAGAACAAAGCGATCCTTAGAGCTTGCCTTCGTAACAAAAGCATGTTGGATGTCATCCTTATTAAGCTAGGGATGAGAAAATTCTGATTAAAAGCTTATGAAAATGTGCTAGATCATATGAAGGATATTTTTTACCCCTTTTTTAGGTGTCTATGACTACAAACGTCCCTATTACGAGTAGGCAATTATCTTTTCTTGTATCAATAAGAATGGTTGCTCCAACTCAAGTCAAATTTTGTATATAATGCAGTGTCATCTCAGTTCAATAGTGATTCATTTCTGTATTTCTTTTTGGATACCATCTCTAAAAAGTAACATGTTATGGTTAAAATTTCTTTTCTTTTTATTCCATGGTATTGTTTATTGTACAAAATGATAAAAACGAAAAGAGGATAATAAATGCCATAAACTTATGGTATAATATTGCCATGATTGTTCAATTTAGAACTAAAAGAAGGATAAACAATCTAGCTGTTTTTTGACGTTGTTGACAGTCTCTTATTGTAAATCTTTTTCGCGGTTTATTTCTGAGTCTCTCTAATTTATGGCTCATGGTATGATGTTTCTCCACATTTCAAGAGTTAGTCTTGATTTGAAATTTGAGGGTATTCACATCAATTATCGATGGTTGCATAGTAGTGATAATCATGGCAGTAAAGGTGAAGATATTGTTAAGCCCCAATGTGTGTTATCGTCGATTACTAATACATGGTAGTGATAATGAGTTACATTAAAAAGCTCATTTCATATCAGCATTCTATTGAATAGAGGAATAACAAAAATTTAGTACTTTAGTACCTTATGTGTACATGTAACTTCTAGACATCTATAGGAAAAGCTTATTAAGGATGTGTATCTATGACAATGATTACAGAAAACTTTACAATTATGAAGCAATACAAATCATCACCATCTCAATATAATAAATTTTGTAACTAAAAATTTGTGAGACTTATAGATAAGATTGTTAATCATCATACATGTGCCCCCTACACACACACACACACACTACACTACAACAGATCGATGGTATACCGAGGTTTTTACCGAGGAAAATGAACGTGACTTTATTTGTTGTGACGTCAGTGTAAAGGTCGGTATGCGCGTCGGTACCAAAGCGTTAGTATATGTGTCAATATGCATCGGTATAAGCGTCGGTATATGCATCGGTAATACCGGCGCCCATACCGGCATGCATACCGAGGCCTCTGCTGGGTGTTCCGTCGTGTATACCGTCGCCTGCTGGGTGTACGGACGCTTATTCCGATGACATTACTGGGAGTACCGTCGCGTATACCGACGACCATACTTGCAAATTTTTTTTTTGGTTTGCTACAGCAACATTACCATGATGTTGCTTAACAAAAGACAATATACTCTGCCCAAAAAAAACCGAGTACATGTGATGTGTACTCTAATGTCAACCGAAATATGATTTCATGAAACATAGTATTATTGGACACAAAAGAGATAATCAGAATGAACCATGAACCATGTACAAAAGAAGTTATATATTTCAATAATGAAGCATGTACAAGAGTGTGGCAAACCACTGTCATATATGACACTTTTACAAAATGTGGCAAAGCCACCGCATCGCGTACCTCCAAGTCCTCCAATAGTGCAATCAACCCATGACGATATCCGTAAGACTCCTCCATTCGTGTGGGAGGACGACCCATTGCCAGCTCTTGAAACAAATATACAAAAGATTAGAGGAACATACATGAGAAATTTAACACAAATAAATTCAATAAATGAAATGGTACTTACAAACTCATGACACATCGTGTCATATTCGCCATTGCCCAAATGTGACGGTCCAACCGTATCTAAATGTGTGGCTACGACATCTCGCTACTGGCAATATCGGTCAGGAGTCCGCTGTTGCTCGTCACAAATCACGTCCCACTCCTTAGCATCTAACCATTACACGCTTTGGTAAGCCTGCTCTGAAAGCATCACGAGCCTCGATTCACCATAACTAGGCCAATCATGCATTGTCCAAATAAGTATGCCTTGCACTCGCACGTCTCGTCTTCTTATAGGTTGAGACATGTCATGCACAGTAATCCCACCCCATAAAATGCGCAGTTCTTCCACAAGTGGTGCAAGATATACATCCATGTTTTTTACCTTATACTTACCTGGTACAATAAGAGCTAATAATAAATGACCTTTCTTTGTGGCCAACCATGGTGGGATATTATAATTGACCAAACATACAGGCCATGTGCTCCATGAAGAACTGCGTAATCCAAATGGATTCACTCCATCCATAGCTAGGCCTAGACGTATGGACCGAGGCTCAATAGCAAACTCTGGCCACTTACTATCTATGTGCTTCCAAGCATCAGAGTCAGCAGGCACTCGCATTACATTATCTGTAGACCTGCTCTTTGTATGCCATGACATTAACTCAGCTATAGATTTGCATCTAAACATGTTCTTAATTCGTGGAATGATAGGAAAGTGGCAAAGAACCTTTGCAGGGATTGCTTCGCCTACAACATCTTCTCTAAATCTATTTGCTCCACACTTTGGACATACGTGGAGATGCTCATACTCATTCCGAAAGAGAATGCAATCATTCAGACAAGCATGAATTTTAATATAATCCATTCCAATGGACTGTAAAAGTTTTTTCGCATCTCCACGTATTGGAGGCATGTCATTGCCCTCTGGCAAAAATTGATCTTTAAGAAGCTTGCAATAAGCAATTAAAACGATATTAATAAATAAAGTTATTGTGATACAACAATGAAAGCGAATTTGTTCTCCACTTACCTGAACAATTCAATGACACTACTATCTGACCATCCATAAATGGATTGCAGATTGAGCATCGCGAGTGACACACGTAGTACAGATATCTTTGCTCCATTGTAAAGTGGTAAACGAGCTACTCTTTGCATGTTTTCATATTCTTCATCGACTTCTGATCGTGGAATTTCTGTTGTGTCCATGAAACTCTCGACACCTTCTCCACCGTCATGATCTTTGTCCATCTCATAAAATGCTTCAAGCATCTCTTCCATATGTTCATTTTGTGTAATATTATTAGTACTTGCTTGTACGTCTAAGTCATTTTTTTCTCTCTTTTGTCCACGAGAGGTTACCGGTGCAATGTCGTTTGGGTCCATCTGCTCACCTGGGGGACCATGCGAATGATAACGTAGGTTTTCCAGTCGACTCCTATCAAAGGATCCATACTCTCTAACATGTGCAGTACAAATCCGTTGTTTTCGATAAATTTGATACTTGCACTATGTGCAAGGACATGCCATTCTCTCTTCAGGATCCAAAGAAGCCATCTTCTACAATATGGACATTTTAGAACATCTGTTTTTTTATTAAACCTAAAAATCATACTCTTAAAGACTTAAACCCTAATCTATATAACTATCCTATTTTATCTATATATTCGGATTTTTTCTTAATTGATCCTATTTTATATATATATTTATTTATTTATTCAATTTTTTTTCCTCTTAATTGAGTTATATGTATGCCTAAACCCTAAAACCCTAATTTTAAAGATCTAGACCTAAATTATGTATATTTCTATACACATGTGTATATACATGTATATATGTATTATATGTGTACTCCAGAGTGTGTATATATGTTATGTAGGTGTTAAAATCCTAAAACCCTAATCAAATTGACCTAGACCTAAAACATGTATATATATGTATGCATGTGTATATATATGTGTATATGTATATATATGTGTATATGTATATATATGTGTATATGTATATATATGTGAATATAGATAGGTGTATAAGTATGTGTGTATGTGTATGTGTATATATATTCACTCTATTTAAAATGATTAAAATTAAACCTATTTTTATATATTTAATCATATATATTTCATTTGTTTATTTAAAACACTAGTTCTTATCACATTTTATTATCTATATAATTATCCTAGTTTATATATATATATTATTCATATATTCAGATTTTTTTCTTAATTAATCCTAATTTTATATATTTTATTATATATATTTAATTAAATTATTTAAAACACTAGTTCTTCTTATATTTATTTATGTATATAATTATCTTATTATATATATATATATATATTTATATTCAGATTTTTTCCTTATGTAATCCTATTTTTATATATTTAATTATATATATTTAATTAAATTATTTAAAACACTAATTATTTTTATATTTATTTATGTATATAATTATCTTATTTTATATATATATTAATTTATATATATTCAGATTTTTTCCTTATGTAATCCTATTTTTATATATTTAATTATATATATTTAATTAAATTATTTAAAACACTAATTCTTTTTATATTTATTTATTTATATAATTATCTTATTATATATATATATATATTTATATATTCAGATTTTTTCCTTATGTGATCCTAATTTTATTTATTTAATTATATATATTTAATTATATATATTTAATTATATATATTTAATTAAAACCCTAATCTCAAAGATCTAGACCTAAAATATGTATATTTTTGTATGCATGTGTATCTACATGTATATATGTATTATATGTGTATGTGTGTATATATATTATGTAGGTGTTAAAACCCTAAAACCCTAACCTTAAAGATTTAGATCTAAAATATGTATATTTCTGTATGCATGTGTATCTACAGGTATGTATGTATTATATGTATATGTGTGTTTGTGTATATATGTTATGTAGGTACTAAAACCCTAAACCTTAATAAAAAAGACTTAGACTTAAATATGAAATACTAAAACCTAAATACTTAAACGCTTATAAAAATCTAAACCCCTAATCATATTATATATATATATATATTTATATATTCAGATTTTTTTCTTATTTTTCTATATATTTTTTCTTAATATAAATATAATTGAGTTATATGTATGCCTAAACCCTAAAACCCGAATCTTAAAGATCTAGACCTAAAATATGTATATTTTTGTATGCATGTGTATCTACATGTATATATATGTATTATATGTGTATGTGTATGTGTGTATATATGTTATGTAGGTGTTAAAACCCTAAAACCCTAATCTTAAAGATTTAGACCTAAAATATGTATATTATTGTATGCATGTGTATCTACATGTATGTATGTATTATATGTATATGTGTGTTTGTGTATATATGTTATGTAGGTATTAAAACCCTAAAACCTTAATTAGAAAGACTTGGAGTTAAATCTGAAATACTAA
>CM035418.1:141209283-141234283 GCA_020310875.1 Ceratopteris richardii | reverse complement strand
GCAGAGAACCTCTCCCTGATATAATGATAATGCACCTCAATGTGCTTAGTGTGAGCATGGAACACAGGGTTCCTCGCAACTGCCAATGCGCTCTGACTGTCAATGAAGATAGTGGTGGCAAAAGATTGACCAACACCCAAATCAGCCATAAGGCATCTCAGCCACACACACTCAACAGTAGCTATGAAAGCTGCCCTATACTCGGCCTCACAACTGGAAGTGGCCACAGTAGGCTGCTTCTTGCTCAACCAAGGTATACATGAGCTACCAAGCATGAAGCAAAAGCCACTAGTGGACACACGAGTGTCATAGCAACCAACCCAATTAGAGTCAGAAAAAGGATGCAAATAGGCAGTAGTGATTGAAATAAAGTAAGTCTATGATCCAAGGGTCTGGCCGGTCCAGACAGATCTAAAATCGGACACCGTTTGGTCATCCATGTGTATGACCAAAGATCTCGAGTTTAGACTTACTAGGAGGTCTTGTGCTCTTGTGAACGAGTGATCCACTTAGCTTAGTGGTTAAGTCTCAAGGATGTGAAGGAGAAGGTCTTGGGTTCAATCCCCATGGGGGACATGGGGAGACTATTTTGCCCAAGCAGATCTAGAGCCTTCTAGAAGCATCCACTTGAGTTAACTCGAGTTGACTAGGACACGGCGCACATGTAGTTACATGGCCGACACATGGCTGGCTAGTATCCACCTGCCCAAGAAGGAAGTCCCCTGGAGAGAGCTATATATAGAGGCATTTGGTTGGGAGGAGAGTGATCTCTCTAGTACGCGGTGGTCGTAATCCTTGTTCTCTTGCATTAAACTTTGGAAGCACTCTTCTATTTAGAAGATTTTGAAAGTTCTAAGAAGTTTCTTTGTGGTTTCAAGATTTGTATCTCACGATGAAACCTCGATAAGTGACTTTTAGCAATTGAGATATTACCCAAAAGAGAAACACTAAAATGAAATAGTCAAGCCTTCTATTCCACACATGAGATCATTCTCCTACCATGTTCGAGATGAGTTTATTTTTTGGAAGGCAGACGTTCCAAGTAGAGGATCTTAGATGATTCATGAACTCTTCCCAAAATACACATAAGATCATAATATATGATAGGACCAAGGAATGATGATGTTCTAATAAAAGGTGTATAAAGAGATAAGCCATTGGAAAAATAATAGCTTAGACCTCTTGTTAAGCATATCTTTTCAAAAGCGGACATACCCATCAATCAGGATAGAAATCGATGGATTGGAGCAAAACATCTACTAGTTATGGATGTTTTGTCAAAAAAGGAAGAAGGCAAAACCTCTTTTTGGGATATAGATGTTTTGCCAAAATATAAAGTATGCTTGGTTTTGTTTAAGTGAATTCGAGCTTAAAGAAGAAACCCAAGTCAAATTAATTTTTGGGAATCAAGATATTTTTAAAAAGATATGTCAAAGTAATCTTTAGGAATTAAGCTACTTCCTAAAAGTTAAATCAGTAAAGGAAATAGCCTAGTTAACTATTTCCTTAGTTAAAAAGGAATATCTTTTGGACAAGCAATAAAGCCTTAAGTCTTGTTCTTGTTCAATAGTTAATATTTCTTTTAGAGAGAAGATTTCAGTAAAACTAAGGATTCCAAGATGAATCATTGGACTGGAAAGCAAAAGATTCCAAGATGAATCATTGGCTTAGTCACTACAACATATGAGGGGCATACCGACGTTGCACATACTGACGGTCATGCCTCGGCATCGGTATGACCATTGAAAATGCTTGAAAAAACACAGATGCAATATCGATGGTCATTTAATCGTCTGTTGTTGGAAGCAGCAGTCAAGGCATTGAAGGACTCACAAGACAAGGAAGCCAAAGAAGAGAGCCAGAGCGGAGAGAAGGCACAAGCAGACTAACCAGTCAACGAAGATCTGGCAAGTAGGCCATTCAAATTTTTCCAAAACAACATCTTCATAACAGTGATTCTCATCACTACAAATCATTGTAAATACCATTTCACGTTTTTGTAACTTCATTTTGTGCAAGCCGAGGAGTCCTCGAGCTTGAGGAGTATTAGAAGTAGCATCGTACCAATTTTCATAATTTTTAGACTTCGTTTGAGCCTCCAAATAGGCCCTAGAACCTAATTTTTAACTAGGCCGGACACTAGGTCTGGACAGGGCCAAAAGCTAGTGAAAAACTATAAATAGAGCTAGAGAGCTCATTTTTCAGGTTAGCTTGTAATAGAATTGTACTTGTATGAGCATCTTGAAAGTAATCTAAAAGAACTCCATTGTCTTTCTCTTTGTCTTGCCGTGTGTGCACGTGTGTGTGTATGTGTGTGCATGTTTGTGTGCTTCTCACTCACGCACTTGTGCCCTCACTTGCTCGAGGTCATCATACCATCCTCACGTCTTCCCGGATTGACATTAAAGGAGGTGCTACTCATCACTGAGCTACACCAAATTTTGGCACCGTTGCCGGGGATCGAGCCTTGAGGACGAGCGTTTGATGGTAAGACATAGAGTTGAGGCGTTGGAGTCATAGGTATTTTCTTCACTTTTATCTATTTTCTTTTGTTTTTCTCATCACCATCATCATCCTCACCATCTCCCACATCCATCTCCATCATCGCGAAAATTTCAGTTTTTGGTCATATCACCCCACCCATACCATTTCCCTCATTTCACTTGTGTGAGAGAGAGCGAGAGAGCGTTTGTGTGCTTGTGATTTTCTGTGTTTTTTGAGATCTTCTGCAGGAATCGGCCTCCATAGCAGCTGCCTCAGCTCCAGCAGGTAAAAGAATTCGACTGTGCAGGTCCCGAGGCATTGACCTCTGTCAATCGCGACCGACAGAAAAGTTGACTATTTTGCAAAACAAAGTGTATAACTGTGATGTATAGGCCTAGAGCTTCATGAATATGTGTTTGAAATTTTGAAATTCCTCAGTTTTCTATCAATCACGATCAACTTGTCAATCGCGATTGACAAACCACGACAGACACTTGCCGACGGACCTGTCAATCGCGATCGACAGAGTCAACGACTGACTGACCACGACTGACAGAATCCACGCGTGACACGTGTCAATCACGATCGAGCCATCAATCGCGATCGACCAATCAATCGCGACTGACAGCCTCGACGGACCTGTCAATCGCGACCGACCCAGTCAACCACTATTTGACCACGATCGACTGAACACTCGCGACGGACCTGTCAATCGTGATCGACCCATCAATCGCGACCAACCCAGTCAACGACTGTTTGACCACGATCGACTGAACACTCGCGACGGACCTGTCAATCGCGATCGACCCATCAATCGCGATCGACAGAGTCAACGACCCTTTGACCACAATCGACTGAAAATCCGGGCCACGTGTCAATCGCGATTGACCCATCAATCGCGACTGACAGCCACGATGGACCAGTCAATCGCGATCGGCACGTCGATCGCGACTGACATATCAATCGCGATTGACAGAGCTTTCGATCGCAATTGATGGGCAAATTCGGCCAATTTTTTTAGGGCAAAAATAGTGCTCTAATTTTTGGCAATTTGTGGGGAGCTTTTAAGGGTTAGTAGAGCATTGTGAGGCCAATACCCAAAGCATTTCAAGAAGTCGTGTCTGCCTGTTAACCTGTTTTAAATCCTGTTTTAGCCCCAAAACCCTGAATTGGCATAACTTTCTCATACAAAATCCGATTGTTGTGATTTTTGTTTTGTTGGAAAGCTCGTGGGGAGTACAACCAAAACTTCCACTGGTTATGGTAAAATTAATATCAGAATTATTAGATAGGGTAATTTGAAGTTGATCATATCCCGGGGCAGGAAAAAACTGAGGGTCCCTTGGGATTGCTTTTCATAAAGGCAAAATGCAAGTTGGTTGGTGAATTACATGCATGAAAGTGATCTGTCTGTCAATCTAATTTAAGTCTTGAGCTAACTTTGGGACTTTTTCAGGTTCTTTGAGAGCATCGAAGGGTACTCGAAGCAAGAGTAAGTGCAAGCTTGGGAACATGCTTCGTGGGCACACAAGGGCAACACACAAGGACAGAAACTCAAGGTTGGAAATTCTCAACTCCCTCTGTCCATTCCTAGCTTAGGCTAAGTGCGAGTAGTAGCTAGAAGTAAGTCAGGGCAACGATAGACACGAGACAAGTCAAGACTATCTAAGAAATCAAGTTCAAGTCAAGAGATAACCTGTGTGTGAACGACAACTTTAAAGGAAAAGAACCAACGTGAGACGATCAACATTCAAATGCAGAAATTAACTCAAGTGTTCCTGACGACGTGATATCAGACAAGATCATAAACACAATAATCAACTAAAAAGAATCAAGTAACTGATACAAAAGAACTCAGCAACGAGGTTGTACCTTGGGTAAAAATTGGGATTGCTCAGCTAAGCGTATGAACCTTAGATCAGGACGACACCTAGGAAGAGATAGACAGAGTCTTAGATCTTCAGAGGCTAGTGTCAATCATACTACTAGGTCTTGGGCCCAACAGTTGAGCCATTATTCGCACTACCCTAGCTCTGAAACTAGTGAGTCAGAGATGTCCCACGGTATGGAGAGACCTACAGGAAGTTCAGGAGTGCCATATTTACATAGGGTAGAAGGCCCTTACAAGACGCAACTCGAATACCTTAGGACCAACCGATTAGGTGCTTGCATCTATGAGGACGACCTAGGAAGATCTGTGGTCCAGATTAAAAACCCTGACCAATCCATTGGACTAGAGCACCTAGCTATCAAGTTTAAAAATGGAGCATACCTAGACAAGGAAGGAACCATATATGTAGTCACCAGTCATCCAGATAGGACAGATGAATTTGGGAATGTGATCCCAGAAACGGACTTAGGTGACCTGGAGCAAGGAAACACGGGTGTAGAACCTAGAACCCCCCGAGGCAAATCTGTTCTCACTAGGATTATCACACCAGAGTGGATTCCCCAAGACAATAAGAGCATAGATCTACTCCTGAACCGAGAGACTGATGAAGACTTTTGGAGGTATAGATCTGATTAGCCGAATGAGGTAGGAACAATCATGATATATGAGTTCAAAGATCTTGATAGCCCAGGCAGAGTGACCTACTTAGATCATGCTTCAAAGAGGGTCTTTGTGGTTACAGAAAATGATAGGCATGCTTACACTTGGAAAGGTGAATTTATTTTCCCCCAACCAAGATCGAATGTGTCCTTTGGTCACCCAGATACATGTGCCAACAACTCCTCTTATCCTATCATGGGAGTTGGTAAGATCATTCAGACTACTGTTGATAGTAGTTCCTTTACATTGTCGGATCCTTTATTTGTGCCAGGGATAAAAAAGAATCTGTTATCAATTTCAACTTTAGTCAAGATGTGCTTGGTTCTGAAATTTGTTGAAGACAGATGTACTGTTCATGATATGTCAAATGGCGATGTCATTATCGCTTCTAGCATTTTATGTCATCGGTTGTATAAGTTCATAGACTATGAAAAATATGTGAATGATTCATCATGTGCAATACATGATTCTCAGGTTATGTCAGATGCAAAGCTTTGGCATGCATGCTTTGGTCATCTAAATTTTGCTAGTTTGTTATGCCTCTACAAATCCGAAATAGTGTCCTTTCTATCCACGCTTGAAACCTGGTAAACATGTCTGTGCTATATTTTGGGCAAAATGCAGCGTTCATCATTCTTAAAAGATGGTTCAATTTGAGCTACTCAGAAATTGCAACTTGGTCATAGTGATATCGATGGTCCTATGTAGACACCCTCTTTTGGAAACTATCTTTACTTTGTGAATTTCATTGATGATTTTTCGAGGCATGCATAGATATATGCATTGAAAGCAAAGTCCAAAGAGTTCACATGCTTCAAACAGTTTTTGGTTTTGGGTGCATGAAATGACATGGTTTCTTACAATAATGGCATACTACTTTCTTTGAATTAGATGTAGTCGAAGACTTTTCTTTGGGTGTAGAGGAAGCATTAGGAGGAGGACTTGAAGACTTAGGATTAGAAGACTTACTTTCCATCTTGGATTGCTCAGTATTCTTCTCCTTGTTCTTTTTTCTCTTTGAGGATGATAAGATGGCTTCATCATTCTCTTCCGTACCTTTTTGTTGATCTTTACCTTGAAGTAACAAGAACTGAAGCTCTTCAAATGAAAGTTCTCTATCTCTTGTAGAGAGAGATAAAGGAGTAACAAAAACATGACATGAAGATGGAAGCGAGTTTAGAATTGTATTTACCATCTCTTCATCTAAAATATTTACTCCAACATTGAGTAATTGATCTCGTCAATCTTTGAGCTTCAAAATGTGGACTCAACTAATTCACTAACTTTCATCCTTGTGTTGGCTAGTTGTCTCCTAAGATGAGCTTTCCTAGCAGGGTTTTTTCTCTGATAGAGATTCTCTAACTCCAAACAAGCCTCGTGAGAGGTTCTACAAGACCTGATTTGAGGTATAATATGAATCTTGACTCCCATAACAATATATGAAAGTGCTTGTGCATCCCTTGAATCCCATCTGGATTGCTCTTCGATAGTAAGTAATCTGATAGTAATACCACTGACTTCTGATGATGAAGTGGTTCCTTCTTCTTCACAAACCTCTTGTTGAGCAGAAATAGGAACAGGGGTGCTTCTAGAAAATGAAGTAGCCTCTTCTCTAACTTATCTTTGCCTTGGATAAGTGCCATTGACAATATTCCACAAGTCTTTAGATACTAATAGATTCATCATCATAAAACTGCACATTGGATAATTAGACATTCCCTCAAGCTTGTCTTCATTCTCCAGTCTATAATCACGCATCTTGTTAAGAGTGTATGTCAACTGTGCTCTGATACTAAATGTTGGAAGTGGAGTGGGCCGCAATAACAATTAATCACATGTTTATAGGATCTTCCAACACATGAACCTTAGCATACACACCTTAATACTCAAAAAGATGATGAGTGAGAGATAGAGAGAGAATAGATAGGATTTTCAAAGTGTACGCTAAACTAGGATGCTCACCTATACTAAATTATATTCCGATGTAAAATTACAATGTGTGAATGTTATACAAAATGAAAAGATCTCAATCTAGGAAAAAATAGGAACTAGATATAAGAAATTGTGTGCCTAAGAGGTATGAAGAGTGTATGTGTGTGAGAATATGGAGAATATCAACAATTTAGAACTGTTTGATAGCAAACCCGTATTCTAAAATTAGGTTTCCAATAACATTAAATCAAAAACTAGTGAATGAAAGAATGAGATAGAAATAGACTTGTTACACACATTAACTCACCAAGTAAGTTGATGGTTGGCTTATACAAACTCCTCAAGATAGCAGATGTAGAGCACAACTCCTCCAAGAGTGTAAAAATCTTCTCCTAGTGATCTTCTTCAACTTGCATTGAGCATGCCTCATGCACTGAGAAGATGAGTCAACAATGAGAAATGACTCATTATATATCAATCTTGGCTTCCCATGTTACCTTTTCCCTAAAAGCATATCACCCATCAAGCCATCTCTACCTTGTGAGTCATCCCTACAACATGAGAAGGCTAACTCATTGGTTTCTCTTATTGATGGAATTTGATTTTGAAGTTGTAGTAAAGAAAGGCAATACACATGTACATGTACACCTCCTTTATACGTTAACAAATTTCAAACTACCTAATGGAATTTCTTATGAACTTTTGATTCCTATTTGTTTAATCTAAAAGTGGAGTCTGAGTGGATTGAAACTTATGTTTCTATACTCACTTATGATGCATTGCACCATTATCACCTTATCGAGAGGAAGGCATTAAGAGAATCCAAAGATTATCATTGCTAGAAACATCTATAGAAGAGATGAATGAGAAATTCTATCTTGTTGTGTAGATGAAACAAGCCCACATTGCAAGTTTGGAATGGAAAGCTATAAGCATATATGCTACAAAATGAAGATAGAAAGCCTACTATGGCATACATATAAAAGACAAAGGTTTGCAAGAAGGTGATTTTGTTTTAGTTTACACACTAAAAAACACAACAAGAAGCTTAAAGAATGGAGCCATGGACTGTTTGTGGTTAACGAAAACTTGATAGAGAGATTAGTTTAGTTAGGAGTGCTTGAAGGATAAATCTTTCCCCATTAGAGTAGGAGGTGTCGAGTCAAAAAGTAACTAGATTCCTTAACTATTGAGATGCTAGCAATATTTCAAAATTTTAAAGATAGAAAGGCCAAGGAAGAAAGAATACATGAAGAAGATCAACACAAAGATACATTATGCATCCTTTGAAATGAACAATTAATGAAAAAGATTTTTTACAATAGTCCACCTACCCAAGAAATCTATGTGTTCACAATCAATGGGTAGATGTTATGTTGGGACCTAATTTCTCAATGAGGGACTTAGCTCTCATAGACATCAGAGCATATGAAAGCATCATAAATCTTGAATTGGATTGGTTTGTGAAAGAGATTATCTATCAAATTAACATACATGTGACTAGTGTTGATGGGAAAGGACTAGCATGCATGTGGGAGACCATGATACTACTAAATGTTGAAGGTCTAGTCTCATTAAAGAACTTTCTCATTATTGATGAAGAGGGAATGGAAGAACAAGTCATTTTGGGCAGACACAGGTTGTTTTGATTCAATCATTACACAAATCACTCCCAAAGTACATAGGCTATTTTTTGGTGTTATTGGAAAGCTAAAAAGGTCTACTTATCAACTCTGAAGCACAAGAGGGCTGGTACAAAGCAGGTTTAGCAGTACCTACTCAGTCTCTTGGAGCATCCATCCATCTATCCAAACAATAATAACTCATTCACAACTGAACTTTGTACAAATTCACACACTATCACCCAGCATCACTTAGAATAACATCTCATCAAGCAATGTATGCACTATCTGAAGCATATAGGTGTCTAGAGACCTCCAATAGTATGGAAAAAATCATTCCATAAACCACCTCACAACACTCAGCTACACGGGTTACACATCGTTTATGGAAAGGGATTGCGGTCTCACTTTAATGGGATCATGATTAATTTCCATACTAATGTGTTAATCTTTTGTAGCAGATCTTCTCTGCACTCACATCACTCATCATGCAGGCAGAAGGACCATCCGAAGCTGGCCCCAGTGTACCTATGGTAAAAATTGGCGCATTACTGGCAGAGCCTCATCCCACGGCTCAACCCCCCGAATTTCAAGGATTCCCCAGACCTATGCCAATTGATGATCCTCCTAGAGGATAACTGAAAAAGTTCACCAGAACTCCCATTGGTTTCAAGGTTTAGCAGGACCTTTGGCAGATGCAGATTTTATTTTTGATGCCAATTTGACCTTTGACAATAGCAATTGGGGCAAGTACCAGCTTTTCTAGAGAATTTGAAGCACTCTAGAACATGGAAGATTTAAAGCATGTTTGGGCGAGAGCTGGCTTCACTGAATACTTCAGTGATCCATTGCCTAAACCAGATTTCTACAGATACTACTACTTGGTAACCACATTGACAGCTTCTGAGAACAAGGATTTGCCAGACACATTCATTTTGCCGTCCTTAGTAAACGACCCACCGTTTAAGAAGTTTTATCTTTCTAAAGATTTGATTAGAGCTGCAATCAAGATACATGGAACGCACACGCCGACAGAGCAAGAAAGGCTAATTCCAGAGCCTATGAAGCGTGGTGATGTTACTAAATGGGAAGATATTTTGGCTATCACACCTGAGCTACGTAAGCCACTAAGAATCTGTATGCAACATTTTGCATTCCCAGCTCAGGATTGATTCACCATGCCCCACAAACGCATTTGGTTTGGATTGTACTTAGCTTGTATTGGGCCTCAAACAGTCGATCTGGCAAGTTGGATTATTGACTAGTTGTATCTAGCGCAACACACATGGGAAAGGAAAAAAATCATCCATGGATGTTGTGCTCTTACGAGAATTGTATATATGTGTTTGGCATATGAATTTCCAATAGAGCGTGCGATGACAAGTGAAGAGTTAAAGGCATTTAAAGGGAAAGCCAAGAAAGCTAGGAAATATAGCAAGGGACGAGCAGACAAGCGCATGCGAGGATCTATCCCATGCCTACAAGTTCCAGAGTCCCCGTCTCCTCAACCATCTCCAGAGCAATCTCCTATGGAACCCCCTGCAGTGATACAACCCATTCGCATACGCTTGTCACGACCTGTCATTACAGAAGGCACTACCAGTGCAGTTACCTCTCATGCAACATCAAGCATAGAACTATTCTTAAATAGAGAAACAGAGGAATATTCATGAATCAGACTACTTGAAAGTCTTAGAAACTGCACATAGCGATGTTGCAGGTGGACACTTTGGTCCTGATTGAGTAATTAAGACCATTCTATTCTTAGGACTTTGGTGGCCCACTCTTCATATGGATACATATACTTATGTGAAGAAATGTGACACATGCCAATGTGCGCAATATCCGATAAGAAAAGATGAGATGCCTTGGAGACCAATGATGGGAGGATGCGCATTCTCAAAGTGGGGTATAGATTTTGTTGGTCCTATTAACCCCCCCAGCTAGAAACTGTCATGCAGAGTACATTATTGTAGCCATAGATTACCTTACAAAGTGGGTAGAAGTCAAAGCCACTACAAAAAATGATGCTCAAACGATGGCGAAGTTCTTATTTGAGAACGTGTTCACCAGATATGGATTACCAATAGAGTTAGTAAGTGATGGAGGTACACACTTCTTGAACGAAGTTATTGAAAATATTCTCCAAAAATTCTTGGTGATACATAAGAAGTCTGCTCCCTGTCATCCCCAAGCTAACGGACAAGCCGAGAGCACAAATAAGATCCTATGTAACATATTGACAAAACTCGTAAATAATAAATGCTCTGACTGGGACAAACAACTTCATCATGATGTTTGGGCTTATCGAGTTGCTTACAAAATAGTACTCAATGCTACCCCATTTCAGATGGTCTTCAGACAGAATGTTGTGCTACCATTGGACTTCCTAATCACAACATTAAAAGTAGCACAAGAGCATGAGTGGAATGGACATGAATTTTCCTCTAGTATCTTTGATCTAGAATGCTTAGGTGAGATGAGGCTACGAGTGGCAACAGGCATCTATGCTGCAAAGAAAAGAGAAAAGGCCTACTTTGATGCACACATTAAGGATAAAGGATTGAAAAAAGGTGATCTGGTGTTGGTCCATACACTAAAACAAACTGCCCACAAATTGGAGAAATGAGGATATGGACCCATGATCACTAATAGAATTTCCACTAGCGGTGCGGTTCAATTGGCCACTCTAGAAGGTGACATCTTGCCAAACTATATTAGTGGATGTCAAGTCAAGCTGTATCAAGAACCTCCCATAGAGGATATGTTAATGAGACTCAACAATGCTAAGAAGCGAAAAGAAGAAGAGTTGAGGATTAGAGAAGAAGGGCAAGCCGAGGTAAGAGAGCGCATCAAGAGAAATAAGTTAAGGCGAGTAGGCCTAGATGTCAACCCAAAAGCCCCAAAATATCACATGGACATGTGCCAAAAATCAGGCATAATTGCTTCTAAAATAATCGACTGATGCCTCTTTGTGACCGTAGAGGTAAGACAAGGAAAGAGTCTAAGGAATGTGAGAGCATTGGTTGACTCAGGTGCAACTACTAGTGCACTTAGACTCTCATACTGCCAAGACCTAGAATTGAACATCAAGCCCATAGAAGCCTATCTCATAGGTTTGGGAGGCGAGGTGGAACTTCCCATCTACCTTCAAGTTGTTCCAATGAAATTCAAAATGCTAGTGTGTCATGATGAGGACCTTAATAAGCCAATTGTCTTGGGTCA
The DNA here is from genome assembly GCA_020310875.1 of Ceratopteris richardii. Classification (NCBI taxonomy): domain Eukaryota; kingdom Viridiplantae; phylum Streptophyta; class Polypodiopsida; order Polypodiales; family Pteridaceae; genus Ceratopteris; species Ceratopteris richardii. The sequence goes on along the minus strand of CM035418.1, from coordinate 141,222,469 downwards.
AGATTAGATTTTTGACCATGCAGTCAACCTCAATCTCAGAAGCCGACTTCTTCAAGTTTGGGTACATGAACAATGCATTACATTAGAGTTAGACAATTGCATGCTCACAAATCCAGAGGTCACATGTTCTCTTAGTTCTTCTGAGACTAATCTTTGCAAAGACAATATTGTGTGTGCCAATAACCCTACAAAGCAAAAGGACTCAGTCATGGAAGCACAAGCTCAAAGGTCAGCATACCTCTCTTCTTTTTCAAAGACTAATGCAAGCATAACTTGACCAAAGAGGCAAGCAAAAAAGACATTTGCTATATCAAATAGATAGATAGAATTCAAGAAGAAAGAAGCTCCATGCAGGAAGCAGATCTGGGTTCGACTAGGGGAGCAACTACTAGCTTTGCCATAACAATTTCCATCCAAGCGGGCCAATCATGCCAAAAGAAGCACTAAGAAACAAGGACAAGCTCAACCACAAGGTCTCCGACAAATGTGGGTACCGAAGCAATCGATGAAGGCCGACCACACTGACGTACAAATTTGGGTGCCTAAGAAATTAGTTGCAGCTCAACAAGGGCAATTACACATGTGGGTTCCCAAAGGACTCTCACATGCACAAAGGCCTATGCTCTCCACCATGCAAAAGGTCTCAAAAAAGATGCCAAGGAGAGAAAAGGGTAAGAACCGAGCAGAGAGACCAAAAGAAGATAAACTCAACTCTTCGACAATAGTCAGAAGACAAGCAAAAAGGATATGGGTTTGGAAGCCAAAAGGATCAGTAGCACAAAAGCAAAAAGCCAACCACGAGGGATAAAAAATTCAAGCAACCATCCAAAGAGGAAGAAGCCAAGGTTGATCTCTATGCAAGTGAACACTGTTTTCAAATGGATCCCCAAAGGGTAGAATGGTCAATTGTCATTTAACCATCGAATCATCACATCATTACAAGATCCACTGGCTACCTCTAACAAAGACTACATCAACATCCACCAGTAACATTGAAAGCCTCGACATGCAACAACCATGTGCCTTTGGCATAACCTTGTCTTTTGCACCACTCAGGTCATGCATTTCCAAATTATGCATCAATATAGGGCCATAGTACACGATCATGCATAGACACATTGGAGAATCCCAGGCACATGAGACACATTTGACACATGTAAACTATTTTATTGATACTAACCACCCTCTTCTTGTTTTATGCCATTGTTCCACAAAAAAAAAGAGAGAGACAAAAAAGAAAAAATAAACAAAAAAAAAGGTAGAAGAAACAGGACCAAGCACACAAAGACTCTCATCAGGGAACCATCACCGAGGACATCCATCAACAAGAAAGACAAGCTAATGATCAGTCACCGTGATGGGAGTACAACATGAAGAGATAAACATTGACTGACCTTTTGCCATGGTAAGAATCGCTTACTTCGGCAACATTACTACCATGATAATTTAGGAAACCTCTTTATCAGCACACCCATGAGCACTTTGCTCAAGACCCAATTTCTTGCACCATATTTCTTCCAATGCATTCCCCAAGTATGCATACATAGGGAAACATTACAAGGCCATGCACAAGGCACACATTTTCTTCAACCCATGCATTAATGCACTTACCCATCATTAATTATGGGTTACAAGTACTTGTCATAAAAATGGTAAAAGTTACGATTGGAAGATCCAAAGGATATCCATGCTACAACATCCGTACCTACAAAGTAATTCATGATCAATAGCTGCTCAAAATCAACATTGACAACCCCTTCTAAGCAACGAGATTTTTTGGAAGCTCACAACGACACGTTTATTCTGGAATCCAAGGAAGAGCGACATGCAAAGGGAACAATACTTCCATAGGCTAGCGGTTAAAAAACTGAAGAAAAGGACATCAGAACTTGCTATACTCGGAAGGCACACCACTTTGTGGATACATGATGGACACTACCTTTCACAGTAATACATGGAACAACCACTCCAATAAGGGTATGTCAGGGATGATAGGCTCTAGAGGGGGGGGGAGTGTTGACACTCAAGGTTAAGGACAAATCATGGAAGCACATCAAGGAAGTGGACACACAAGAAGGAGCATGTAGGGAGCTCCAAGAAGCACATGTCAAATTTTCAAAAGAAATCCCTATAAAATAGTGATTTTTATCACTAAAAACCATTGTAAATACCATTTTTCACTTTTGCACCTCTATTTTGTTCAAGTCGAGGAGTCCTCAAGCTTGAGGAGTATTAGAACTATCATCCTACCAATTTTCATAATCTTTAGACTCCATTTTGGCCCCCAAATAGGCCAAAACCACTCAAAAAACTATAAAAAGGACTGGAGAGCTCATTTTTTAGGGTAGCTTGTTGTAGATTTGAGCTTTGTAAGAGAGTTCTTTTTGTAATCGAAGATCTTCCTTTGTACCACTCTTTCTCTTACTTTGTGCATGTGTGTGTGTATGTGTGTGCATGCTTGTGTGCTTTCACTCACGCACTTGTGCCATCACTTGCTCACGGTCTTCATACCGGTCCTCACGTTTCCACGGATTGAGATTTATGAGGTGAATCTCCTCACGTTGGTACTTGCCATTGTGCTAGAGTGACAAAGTCTATCATGTCGAAAGAATATCCATTGGAGAGTTCTTTTTATTATGCTCACTTATTGTATTTTTTAAAAAGATTTTTCATGGATCTTTTTACCATTGTAAAAGCCTTGAGCTTTACACATGTAAAAATAGAAAGATAGAGCCTAAATTCCACGAATTTGTGGTGTTTGCGTTGCATTCAATCAAGCAATCAATCACCTAAAAGTAGATCAAACTAGATCTTCACTTTTCCTAGATTGTAGGAAAGTGAATTGATTCCCTCCAACAACCATTCCCACCTTCATTTGAATTCAAAATCCACTTTTACAAGTTTTGTAACACTCCTAGAGTCTATATAAAGACTTGAAATCACTTGTACAATACATGGAAGCAATATACATACACTTGTGACCATCATTGTCTTGCTCCTTCAATTTTTTGCATCATCTTCTTCGCCAACAGTAATCTTGGAGAGGCTACATCTCTCTCTCCATAGCTCCAAATTGAGTGAAAGATAGCTCATTGGAAAGGTATTAGTATCTAGTAAATGCCTATAAATTTGCATAACATTTGGTTCATTGGATTGGGAGAAATCATAGTTTTTCTATCTTGGGGTCAATCTCAACGTATTCCTGAAAATAGGAAGTACCACCGTTGAGTGTCTGATTTATTCTTATAGAATATTTGGGATTTTTTGTAATTGTAATCACCATGATCGCTATGGGCATTTGAAGTTCATTGTCTCTTCCATAGATAGTAAGTTTTTTGAGCTTGTCAACCCGCGAACCTATCTGTTTTGTATCGACTCCTTCTTCTTGATGCTCCAAAGTACATAGTGCATTTTTTTGCACTTATCGCATGCCTATAATGTCTATTTGAGTCTCCATAGGCTCAAGGGCTAGTCTTGTGCTAGTTGGCTAGACCAAACTTCATTGCTTTGAAACACACTTTTCTACCTCCTACAAGCTTCTCCAACTGGTATCAAAGCCAGATCAAGATGGGTGATGGCTTTCCCTCAATGATCAAGAAGCTTGATGGACACAACTATGCAGCTTGGAAAATCAGAATGGAGGCCTATTTGCAAGGTAGAAATCTTTATGGAATTGTAGCAAATGATGAAGCTATGCCTATTCCAAGATCCAAAGGAGGACCTACACAAGAGGAGATAGATAAGCTCACACTTTGGTGTGCAAGGGATGCTCAAGCAAGGTGATACATACTAAAATCTATCTCTAACTTTCTATTACCGCATATTAGAGGATTCAAGACATCTCAAGAGACTTGGGATGCCCTCGAGACTTTCTTTTCTTCTAGTACCAAAGCAAGAAAGAATCATCTTTGGAACGAGTTCAACCAAATGAAGAAGAAACCTAAACAAACCATCACAGAGTTTGTTACCAAGGTCAAGGAGGTTACAGATCAGTTAGCATCCATTGGAGAGCTGATTAAAGAAGAGGCTATCATGAGGCAAATTCTCAATGACGTTCAAAGTGATAAGCAATGGCAATCCTTCACGACGGCTTATGATCTCACCATGGATGTGCAGACTCCAGACTTCAACATCTTTCTTGGACAACTCTTCAATCAAGAGGACAACAATAGCATAAAGGAAGGTAACTCCTATCATGGTAATTCAACTAGTGCTCTATATGCAGATAAGGAGGATAAGAAGCAGAAAGGCAAGAAGAAGGAATAAGATGAAGAAGAGACTTCCCAAGCCAACTTCGCAAGCAAGAGCAAGTGGAAAGGGAAGAATAAAGGACCTTCTATCTGATTTGAAAAGTCCAAAGCATAGACATGAAGTGCAAACAAGGGATGACACAAAGAACAATGTGGAGAAGATTGGTAATGTGAAAGCTTCTAAAGGCAGGAAAAACATTTTGAGTAAGGTTCTCTATGTACCCACTATCACTAAAAACCTAATAAGTGTACGCCAAATGGTTGAAAAAGGCTTGCAAGTTAGGTTCACCTAACGTGGAGCTTTTGTGGAAGATCCATGTCGAGGCTTCAAGAAGATAGCCAGAGATGAGAAGCATGGAAGGCTCTTTAATTTTGAACTAGGAGAAACTAGGACCATAGCTCTATTCAACTTTTGGTCTCAAATCCTAAGTGAGCTTGAAGTGTGGCATAAGAGACTTGCTCATATGAATGAAAGAACCTTGAAGGATATATGCAGGGATCAAAGTGTTCGAGGAGAAGGCATGTCAGATTGAGAAGGCACAAAGACAACCATTCAACCACAAAGGCTACATCCACAACAACTTATTGGACTTAGTACATAAAGATGTATGGGGACCAAGTCAAGAACCTTCATTGGCAGGATCAAGGTATTACATCTCATTTATTCCCGACCATAGTAGATGGACTGTTCTATACTTTATCAAGAGTAAGAATGAAGTGTTTGATTGCTTCAAAAAGTATCTAACACAGGTGGAGAATCATACAGATAGATCACTGAAGAAAAGGACCCTCACAAACTCATGGTATAGACTATGAGGAAACATTCTCACCAGTTGCAAAGATGACTACAATCAGGACATTGATAAGTGTAGCTACTGCAAGGAATTGGAGACTCCTCCAACTTGATGTGAAAAATGCATTCTTAAATGGTTGGATAAGTGAAGAGGTATACATGTCACAACCACCGGGTTTTGAAAACCCTAATCATCCATCTTATGTTTGCAGACTTAAGAAAGCATTGTATGGATTAAAACAAGCTCCTAGAGCTTGGAATTATGTCTATCTATCTATCTATCTATCTATCTATCTATCTATCTATCTATCTATCTATCTATCTATCTATCTATCTATCTATCTATCTATCTATCTAACTATCTATCTATCTATCTATCTATCGATCTATCCATCCATCCATCCATCCATCCATCCATCCATCCATCTATCCATCCATCCATCCATCTATCCATCCATCCATCCATCCATCCATCCATCCATCCATCCATCCATCCATCCATCCATCCATCCATCCATCCATCCATCCATCCATCCATCCATCCATCCATCCATCCATCCATCCATCCATCCATCCATCCATCCATCCATCCATCCATCCATCCATCCATCTATCTATCTATCTATCTATCTATCTATCTATCTATCTATCTATCTATCTATCTATCTATGTATCTCTCTATCTATCTATTTGTCTGTCTCTCTATCTGTCTATTTGTGTATCTATCTATCTATCTATCTATCTAACTGTCTATCTCTCTCTCTCTCTCTATCTATCTATCTATCTATCTATCTATCTATCTATCTATCTATCTATCTATCTATCTATCTATCTATCTATCTATCTATCTATCTATCTATCTATCTATCTATCTATCTATCTGTTGATATATTTGGGTGGTCATGTGTGTGAACACACTAGTACCATTTGGGCATTTTTTTTCCCTCTTTAGGAGGGTTTTTCCCTTGGCTTGTATATACGCCTATTGCCCTAACGGGCTGCTTATCTTTGTACATTCTCTAGTAATAGTTTCAGTATTGTATGTTGTGCTTGAAGCTTCTTCTTCTTCTTCATTGTGTTGTTCGCTTGGTTTTGCAGACGTCTAACTCCAACAATTGATATTAGAGTAGGTTGTGGCTTCATCTAGGGTGCCGTCGACACTCGTCCGGTTGTAGTCTCAAAATTGCACAAATTTTGAGGAACATACTCAGCATGTTTCCAAGATCAAAACAGCTTAGTTGTGTGGTGCCGAAATTGCGAACTGAGCTTGTTTTGGCCTCTGAATGCACTATCGTAGCACTTGTGCAGGCAATTGGATGATGAAGCAGTAAAATGTATTTTTTTTGGGTACAATTCTGAAAGTAAAGGCTATCGTCTATATCATCTACAAACTAAACGCATTCTTGTTAGCCGTGATGTTGGTTTTGTGGAAGATGCTATTCAGCCATTGCTTTTATGTACTAAGGAGACATCTGTTAGCTCCAAAGACATGTATGATACTTTGTTGCCTCTTTTTACAGATGGACAGTCTAGTGCTAGTCCTAATGAGGCAACTTTTCAGCCTTTGCAAGTTTCATGTGATGATGTAGATCATCCCATTTCTGATGTAGATTTACATGATGCACTTGTTGATGAGAGCTGATATTGAGGAGGGAAAAACTGTGCCAAAATGGCTGGTGGAAACTTTGTGTGACAACAAATTAGATGCACCTCTGTCATATTGTACTCGATCAGGCTCTCATAGCACCTCTTTTGCATCAGATTGCTATGCTATGGTTGCATCTAGTCTTTGTAATGAGACTGAGCCTCTTTCGTTTGATGAAGCACAAAATTCAGAAAATTGGATGGCTGCTATGCAATCTGAATATGATGCTATAATGAAGAATGGTACTTGGTCTTTATGTGACTTGCCTCCTTGCAGGAAGGCCATTGGCACTAAGTGGGTATACGAGCTGAAGCATAAACCCATGGTACAATTGACAGGTATAATGTTGGGAGTGATGGTTGGATGCACTCAAGAGATTGAGTTGATGCTGCAAATCCTGCTTCACACCTACCCTCCTTTGATTCCAGATATGCTTAGTAGACTCCTTGAGCTTCCAAATGATACCAAGAAACCATATATGTGCTTTGCAAATGTTATAAGTAATGATCAAATCAAGACAGACTACTTGTGACTTCAAAATCTTGAAAAACTTGCTATTTTGGTAGTGACACCTGCTCAGTGTTATGCTCAGTGTGACCAGTGTAGTTACAATTAGCAAAATTCCTTCTAGGGATATTCTATTAGCTTAGTAAGCTCCCATTTGCAAGTGAATTGAAAGGAAATGATAAACTATACTCAGAGAAATCACTTTAGCAAAATAAGGTACACCCCCGACTTTTTAGGAGACTTACAGTCACAGACCAGTGAGCACCTCGATTGAGATTTCTCTGTAATCGTTGATCCAATGGCCTTGAAATTTTGTACGTGTATAGTAGACTTTGAGCGGAATCCAATGCACTTTGAATCATCCAATTTGGTTCAGTAAATCTTGAGATATGCCCTGTTGAAGTTGACAGAGTTGAAGAGTACACTCAGAGAATACCAGAGATGATGAATGTAAGTATATGAATTAGATCTATTGATTGTACATTCCCATTGGCATAGAATGTGATGCTCAATGGTACTCAGATGTGTAGGCTATAGTGTAGCACTCACACACTCAATGATTTACTCAGAAATGCCTCAGGAAGAGTGAAGGATACCCGCGACTTTTTCCTTGTGATTTTTATAGGAGTTGAATGATGATTTGAATTTGAATTCAAACTAATCTCCTAGAATCTTTCACCTAAAAGTTGATTGAGATATTCCCTCAATCATATCATCTACTTTTCCACGACTTAAACTAGTAGGTGTGATTACATGAGTGGTTAAAGTCATATTGACTTTTTACAAGAGATAAAAGGTGATAACCAATAAGCATTGGTTCCTATGATCCTTGTTCCATGTAGATATATCCTTCAAAGGTTCCAAGCTAAACTTTCAAAGTCCAAGCTTTATGTGAAGTCTTCAAGGTTGATATCCAAGCCAAGTGTTAAGGCTTGAATTACACCAACAGCTCCCCCTCAAGCCAAACACTTTGGCTCAAGTCTTCATCTCTAGTCTTCAATTAGTTCCTGCAATCCAATCATGGATTTAAATTTGCATAGCTTGCTTCCATCCAGAGCTTTAGTAAGCAAATCTGCACATTGCATATTAGTAGACACATATGTCAATTGGATATCTTTGCTAAGTAATTTCTCCCTCACATAGTGGTAATGAACCTCTATGTGTTTTGTCCTAGCATGATAAATTGGATTAGCTGCAAGGTGAAGAGAACTTGTGTTATCACCAAATATTATTGGTGGTCTTGTGTATAGACCCAATTCTGAATATAAAAGCTTCAACCAGATAGCTTCTTGAGTGGCATTTGCTAGCCCTCTATACTCTGCCTCAGTAGATGACAAAGCTACTGTAGGTTGTTTCTTGGATGACCAAGAAATTGGTTTATCACCTGCAAAACATATGTAACCAGATGTGCTTCTCCTGTCATCCTTGCAACCTGCCCAATCTGCATCTGAATATACCTTAATATCAATGTCTGATGAATAGGGAAAGTACAAACCATGATTTTGTGTTCCCTTTAGGTACTTTACTATCTTCTTTGCTGCCTCTAAATGAGGTACTCTTGGTTTGTGCATAAATTGGCTAAGTACACTAACTCCATATGATATATCAATCCTGGTTAAGGTAGCATAATTTAGACTACCTACCAAACTTTGGTAACCTGTAATATCTTGGAGTTCTTCTCCTTCATGAGCACTGAGTTTATGGTTGACCTCCATAGGAGTGCTTGATACTTTAGCTTCCTGCAAATTAAATTTCTTGACCATGTCCTGAATATACTTCTTCTGAGTAATAAAGATACCTGAATTTGTATAGACCAATTCAAGTCCTAGGAAGTACTTCAATAATCCAAGATCATTAATCTTGAATTCCTTCATCATCTGTCCTTTGATGTGTCTAATTCCCTGAACATCATTTCCTGTAATAATGATGTCATCAACATAGACACACAAGTATATTACCTCTGAATTGTTCCTTTTGATAAACAATGAAGTATCTGCTTTACTCATTATGAATCCTTGGTCTAGGAGGTAGGTTGTCAACCTGTAATTCCATGCTCTAGGTGCCTGCTTCAATCCATACAGAGCCTTCTTCAATTTACAAACATGATTTACCTTCTTGGGATCTTCATAGCCAGGTGGTTGTGACATGTAGACTTCTTCAGATATCCATCCATTCAAGAATGCATTCTTCACATCCAATTGGTGCATGTTCCAATTCTCGGATGCAGCTACACTCACCATAACTCTGATAGTTGGCATCTTGGCCACAGGAGAAAATGTCTCCTCATAATCAATGCCTTGGGTTTGTGCAAAACCCTTGGCTACCAACCTAGCTTTATACCTGTTTATTGTACCATCTGAATTCCTTTTGAGTTTGTAGATCCATCTGGATCCTATCACCTTCATAGAGTCCTTCTTGGGCACCAAGTCCCAAGTATCACTTTCCTTGAGAGCCTCCATTTCTTCATCCATTGCTTCCTTCCATTCTGGTTTAGTAATTGCTTCTTCAAATGTACCTGGTTCTTCATTCAAGAGATCCTTTGCAAGATATACAGAATGCTTGGTTACAAGGGAAGTATCATACCCATACCTAGTAGGCTTTTTCTTTTCTCTCTGAGACCTCCTCATTGCTTGTGTTGAGGATTCTGGATTATCTTCTAGTTGCTTCATCTTCATCTTCCCTTTGGATTTCCAAGCCTTGAACTCTTCAATGTTGATGGTGTCTTCATCATCTGAGCTTGTGTCCTCTTTCTGAATTGGTTCTTCCTTGATAAGCTTGGGGAAGTCTTCTTCCATGTCATAAGGTAGACTAACCTTCCTGCATTCATTCTCATACCATGAGTCATTCTCATCAAAGATTACATCTCTGCTTACCTTGAAGCCTTTGTTTGAGGGGTTATAGAACCTGTATCCCTTCTGATTCAAATCATAACCAATGAAGATACATTTTTCAGCTTTAGGGTCTAGCTTTCCCCTTACCTGTGAGGGAATATGCACATATGCAACACAACCAAAGATTTTGCAATGATCCAGAGATGGTCTCTTACCATGCCAAGCCTCATAGGGTGTCATTCCATCAAGTGATTTTGATGGCAACCTGTTAATTAAATATGTGGCAGTAGATACACTCTCTGCCCAAAGATAATTTGGCAATTTCTTTTCATTTAGCATAGACTTAGCTGTCTCTACAATGAGTCTATTCCTCCTTTCAGCTACCCCATTTTGTTCAGGTGAGTACCTTGTAGTAATCTCCCTCTTGATGCCTCTTTCCTGCAAGAAATCTTCAAAGTCATTGGAGAAGTATTCTCCACCACCATCAGACCTTAGCTTCTTCAAATGTCTACCTGTTTGATTTTCAACTAGTGCAAGGTACCTCTTGAAACAATTAAATACTTCATCTTTATGTTTCATGAAATATAAGACAGTCCACCTGCTATAGTCATCAATGAAGGACACATAGTACCTTGATCCAGATATGGATGGCTCCTTGCTAGGTCCCCAAACATCTGTATGCACCAATTCCAGATAATCTTCATGCATAAAACCTTTCTTGTTATAGGGCAATCTGTGTGACTTACCAAATTGACAAGCCCCACACTTGTATATCATGTGTTGCTTGGATACATTAGGTATCCCAAGCACACATTGATCCCTACTCATTTGCTTTAAGGTCCTCTCTCCAATGTGACCTAATCTCTTGTGCCAAATCTCCAATTCTGATAGGGTTTGATCTTTATAGTTGTACAAAGCAATATTCTTAGTGTCTTCAAGTTCAAAGGTAAACAATCTACCTGATTTTTCTCCCTTGGCTATCCTTCTGAATCCATGTCTTGGATCCTCCACATATGCACCATGTTGATTGAATCTGACCTGTAAACCTTTTTCCACAATCTGACCTACACTCATCAGATTCTTGGTGATTGTTGGAACATACAATACTCTGCTCAATAGATTCTGATTACCATCACTAGTTTTGACATTGCCTACTTTAACAACTGAATGTTTAGTGTCATCACCTGTCTGCACTTGATGCTTGCCTTTGGGTTCTTCCAAATCAGAAAGTAATGCAACATTTCCAGCTACATGATTAGAGCAACCTGAATCAATCTAGAATAAGTGATCATCATTGATACCTGACTTAGATGTCATATTCATGATCAATAGGGAGTCATCTTTCTCCTCTGCATAATTTTTGTAGTCTTTCCTATTTCTGTATCCACCTTGATAGTTGCCATTGTGATTGTAATTGTAATTGTTGTTGTATTGATGGTTGTATCCATTGTAGCTTTGGTGTTGATTGAATCTGCCTCTTCCTTGAGAGTATCCTCCTCTTTGGTGACCTCTTCCTCTTTGGTTTTTGTAGTTTTTGTAGCATTCATCTGTGGTATGGTTAGACAAGCCACAAATGTTGCATGGAGATTGGTTGTAGGGTCTCCCCCTACCTGACTTACCTCCTCTGCCCCTACCTCTGGAAGACCTACCTCTCCCTGCATAGTTTGCTTGGGAGGTAGATCCTTCTTCATCAACTTTCTTGTTATTTCCTTTGTCTTTAACTTTCTTATCAGTGTATAGGGCAGAGGGATTATTACCTTTTGATTGCTCTCCATTCTTTGTAAGCTTTGCTTCATGTGTGAAGAGTTGTCCAATCAGAGTTGTTAGATCAGGTGCTTGGATGTCCATGTATAAGTCCATTGCTGTGGTAAAGCTCTCCCATTTGTCATCTACCTTTAGTCCATTGATTACTTGTCTGACTATTTGCTCTTCCTCAATCTCTTCTCCAACACTTGCAAGTTGGTCTGCAATGTCCTTGACTTTGGTAACAAAATCTGAGACAGATTGTTTTGATTGCTTCCTAAGAGTGGTAACCTCAATCCATAGCTGATTCTTTTTGGCCCTTGTGCTTGATGAAAAATAAGTTGACAAGGTTTCCCAAGTCTCTTGGGAAGTTTTGCAATTCCTTATGTGTGGTAGAAGGAAATCAGAAATAGAGTTTAGAAGATATGACCTTGCCAAAGCATCTTTTGCACACCATTGATTTAGTCTCTCTTGCTCTTCCTTGGTGGGTAGGCCTCTAGCTTTGAATGAGGGCAATTCCTCATCTCCTGATATGAATCCAAACAAGCTCCTTCCTTGTAGATAGGTCTTCATCCTTAGAGACCAAGCTTGGTAGTTGTTCCTGTCTAATTTGTCAATGAAGGAAGGGAAACCATCACCCATGTTACCTTATATGCTCTGATACCACTGTTGGGAGTGATGGTTGGATGCACTCAGGAGATTGAGTTGATGCTGCAAATCCTGCTTCACACCTGCCCTCCTTTGATTCCAGATATGCTTAGTAGACTCCTTGAGCTTCCAAATGATACCAAGAAACCATATATGTGCTTTGCAAATGTTATAAGTAATGATCAAATTAAGACAGACTACTTGTGACTTCAAAATCCTGAAAAACTTGCTATTTTGGTAGTGACACCTGCTCAGTGTTATGCTCAGTGTGACCAGTGTAGTTACAATTAGAAAAATTCCTTCTAGGGATATTCTATTAGCTTAGTAAGCTCCCATTTGCAAGTGGAATGAAAGGAAATGATAAACTATACTCAGAGAAATCACTTTAGCAAAATAAGGTACACCCCCGACTTTTTAGGAGACTTACAGTCACAGACCAGTGAGCACCTCGATTGAGATTTCTCTGTAATGGTTGATCCAATGGCCTTGCAATTTTGTAGGTGTATAGTAGACTTTGAGCTGAATCCAATGCACTTTGAATCATCCAATTTGGTTCTGTAAATCTGGAGATATGCCCTGTTGAAGTTGACAGAGTTGAAGAGTACACTCAGAGAATACCAGAGATGATGAATGTAAGTATATGAATTAGATCTATTGATTGTACATTCCCATTGGCATAGAATGTGATGCTCAATGGTACTCAGATGTGTAGGCTATAGTGTAGCACTCACACACTCAATGACTTACTCAGAAATGCCTCGGGAAGAGT
>CM035418.1:141129283-141199283 GCA_020310875.1 Ceratopteris richardii | reverse complement strand
ACAACCAAAATACATTTCACTGCTTTATCATCCTTTTTTTGTGTTGTTGTTCACACAATATTGCATATGCCAAAAAACCAAAGACATGGAAATGACAAACGAATGGCTTGCGACCATGCCAAGCCTTATATGGAGTGATCAGATGTAGTACTCTGGTGGGACACTTGTTAAGTCTATGTGGTAAAGCTTGAGTTTTGACCATACACCTCACCATTTCCATGAGAGACCCATTCTTTCTTCCAACAACACAAATTTGTTGATGCCTTTATGGCACTCTATACTAATGTTTTATCCCATGCTCAACCAAAATGCATTAAAATCAGGAGACATGTATTTCCCCTCGATGAGTATGGAAGGTGCCCATTTTGCATGATAACAAATTTTCAGCCATAACCAAGGACTGTTCAAAGCACATAAACACTTCAAAATTTTCTTTCAATGGATAAACCCATGCATGCCTAGAAAAGTTATCAATAAAAGACACGAAGTACAGGTAGTTCCCAAATGAAAGGACCACAAACATCATTATGAACAAGCTACAAATAATGAGAAGCTCTAATTGAACCATGTTTGGGATGAAGGAAAGCTAAATTTTGCCCAAAATACAAGTTTTAGAGACATGTTTAGAAGGTGCCTCATATTTGGGAAATTAGAGACACTGTTTCAGATTTATATAGATGAAGCAAAATAGCAAAAACTTAATGATCATAACATGCATGCCAAAGCTTTGCATATGAGATAGCTTGAGAATCATGAATTGCACATATGGAATCATTCATAGATTTTGCATAGTCTATGGGCTTATAGAACTCATGATGTCAGAAGCAATAATAACATACCATTTGAGAGATAATGAATAATACATATGTCATCAACAAATTTGATAACCAAGCCAATCTTGGCTAATGCTAAAATTGTTCACATGTTTTTCTTGATCCCTAACACATATATGGCATTTGATCATGTGAAAGAACTACCATCAACAATAGTAGAATAATCTTTCTAAACCTCATTAGAGGATAAGAGGAATCGTTGGCATAATTCACATCATTCCCTATACGGGCAGGCTCAAGCAAAGTGAAGAAAGTATTCTTAAAGGTAATGTGTTTGGTTGCATTACTATCAAAGTACCAAACATCCGGGCTGATTGCATATATACACTGCTCATGGGAAGATGGTTCATAGCTAGATTCTTGTTCTTGATTTTGAAAAGAATTAATGGACTCTATGTTAGGTGTAGAGGCCTCGACAACAACCATTCTAGCCTCTTTCTTCTTTGCCCCCTTTGCAGTCAATTTAGGACAACTCTTTATGATACAATCATTTACCTTATAATATTTGGATCTTTTTTTTTTTGCTTTTCTATTTTCTTTTCATCTTTGTCTTCCTTCTTTGAGTGTGGAACATTAAAAAATTTTTGTGTACTACTAGATGAGCTCCATTTACCTTTGCCCTTCTTACTAGCCAAGAAAGCTTGATCTACAACCCCCATAATTGGCTTGTTCTCTCTAAACTGATGTTCCTACAACAAAATATAGACTAAGTCCTCAAGGCTTAAGGCATTTGGATTGCCTTTCATCATCAAACAAATAATAGAAGCAAAAATCTGATATGAATGTAGATGACCATTAAGAACAATCTACACAAGTGAACAATCTGGCAAAACTTCATCACAGGAATCAATTACTCTTTCAAATCTTTAATCTTTTTTAGACAACTATCCATAGAATCTCCTTCATTCATATGCTCACTCTCCAATTGTTTTCAGAGGTAAGGAACATGAGGATTATTTCTTGCTTGGTATAATGTTGTAAGAGTATCAAAAACTTCTTTTTTTGTCTTGCAAGAGCAAATATGAGGGATAATGGCACATTAAAAAGACAAAGATATCAATGCATGTGCTTGCGCATCTCTACCATCCCAATGAAGTTTCTTTGAAGCAGGTGCTATAGGAGACACAACATGACCAATACACCATCTTCAACACCATCTGCATCACATTAGATAACTATATTTGTAGGTGTAGTAGGATGTTTTTCAACATCCTACACAATACTCCATAGCCCTTTTACTACTAATACATGATACATCATGTATGCTCACAATGGGTAATTATTGCCATACAACTTATCGTCAATAGAAAAAATACAAAATACATCATTGCTTTCATCCATGGCTAGTAACTAAATACCCTAGTGCAAAAAATTGGCAATATATAAAGAAAATGAGCAAAATCACCTTGTTGAGCTCTCCTATACCTATATTAGACTCTGAGGTGCATGTCGTGGTGAATTGAAACCTATATATATGTTTGGTAGAAAAGGATGATATTTCCTACATAGTCATTGTAATGGTTCATTCAAAGCAAAAACGATTATGCTCACAATTTTTCATGTAGTTTTGGGACTCTGATTGAAGGGATGTTGAGGAGGCCCTAGATGAAGCGGTGACCTCCTCTAATACCAATTGTTGGACCTAAATTTTGTTATTTTTCAATAGTGATATGTATGAACACACTAAGGACGATCGAGACACTTTTTTCCCACTTTAGGAGGTTTTTTTCCCCGGCTTGCATATATTCCTATAACCCTAATGGGTGACATATCTTTGTACATTCTCTTGGTAATAAATTCAATATTTTGTGTTGTGCTCCAAGCTTCTTCTTCTTCCTCGTGCTTCTCACGTGCTTCCATAGACCTCAAACTCCAACAATTGTATCAGAGTAGGTCACTACTTCGTCTAGGGCATCATCAACACCCTCCAGTCATAGTCAAAAATTTGCATGAAAATGGGTGAGCATACTCAAGGTGATTAGGATTTCAAAGTGACTTTGCTTTGTGGCATGAAAATTTTGATCTGAGCTCGTTTCGAACTTTGAACACACTATGAAAGTACCTATGTAGACATGTTTTTCCTTTTGTGCCAAACATATATACAAGCTTTGATTTTCTAGTACAAGCACCTTGAAGTCTACTATAGGTTTAGTGGAGCTTGACACGGTAGTTCTATTCAAATTTTTTAGATACAATCATTTTTTTGCATCAAGGTATTTAGTTAGTGGCCATGGCTAAAAGCAATGATGTATTCTATATGTTGGTTGTTGAGGACAAGATGGATGGCAATAATTACCCACTATAGGCATAAATGATGCATCATGAATTGGTGGCAAAAGGGTTGTGGAATATTGTGCAGGATGTTGAAAAACATCCTACTACATCTGTGTATATAATTATTGAAGGTGATGCAGATGGCATTGAAGATGATGATCTTTAGATTCCTATTCATGTTGTGCTTACTACTACGCCTATTGTAGATCAACTTTGATGGGATGGTAGAGATGCTCAAGTACATGCATTGATAGATTTGTTTGTCAAGTATGCCGTTATCCCTTGCATTCCCTCTTGCAAGACAACAAAGGATGCTTAGGATACACTTACAACCTTATACCAAGAAAAAATGAGGCTCCTGTTGCTTACCTCCAAAAATAGTTGGAGAGTGAGCACATGAATGAAGGAGGCTCCATGGACAGTTTTTTTTTTTACAAAGATCAAAGATTTGAAGGAGTAGTTGATTTTTGCTCATGAACTCTTACCAGAAAGCTCACTTGCATAGACTGTTCTTAATGGTCTTCAAGATTCATATGAGATTTTTGCTTCTACTCTTTGAGTGATAATGAAAGGCAATCCAAATGCCTTAACATTTGAGGATTTATTCTCTGTTTTGTTGCAAGAAGACCAATCTAGGCAAATGCATGTTGCAGATCAAGCTTTCTTAGCTAGTCAGAAGTGCAAAGGTAAATGGATCTCATCTACTAGTATGCAGAAATATGCTAATGATTCACAATCAAAGAAGGAAGAAAAAGGTGAGAAGAAAAAAAAAAGTAGAAATGGTTTTGCAAATACTATAAAGGAAATCATCATGTCATAGTAGTTGCAAAAGAGGCAAAGAAGAAAGAGGCTAGAATGGTTGTTGCAGAGGTAGCTACACCTAAATAGAATTTGCTAATCTTGTGCAGAATAAAGAATGGGCATTTACTATTGTTTGTAGCGATGACCCATCTTCTCATGAATAGTGTATGTCTAAAGTCGATGTAGATCTTTGGTACTTTGATAGTCGGGAAACTAAACATATTACCTCAGAATGTAGTTTCTTCAATTCACTTGGCCCTATCCCCATAGGGAATACTATCACATGTGCTAACTTCTCTTATCCTATAATGGGAGTTGGTAAGATCATTTTGACTACTACTGATGGTAGTTCTTTCACATTGTCAGATGCATTTGATGTGCCAATGATCAAGAAAAATCTATTTTCAGTTTTAGCATTAATATTGGCTTGGTTGTCAAATTTTTTGATGATGGATGTACACGATCTCTCAAATGGAAATGTTATTATTGCATCTGACATTTTATGTCATGGGTTGTATAAGCTCATAGACTGTGCAGAATCTCTGAATGATCCAACAAGTGCAATGCAAAATTCTCAAGCTATATTAGATGCAAATCTTTGGCATGCACTCTTTGGTCATCTGAATTTTGCTAGTTTGCTACACATGCAAAAATCTCAATTGGTGTCCTCTTTGCACAAACCTGAGGCACCTTGTAACCTATAAAGGTTGTATTTTGGGCAAAATGCAATGTTCTTCCGTCCCTAAAGATGGTTCAGTTCGAGTTGCCCATAAATTGTAGCTTGTTCAGTGTGATGTCTATGGTCCTCTGCAACTACCTTCTTTGGGAATTACCTTTACTTTGTCACTTTCATTGATGATTTCTCCAAGCACGCATGGGTGCATCCATTAAAAGAAAAGTCTAAAGTCTTTATGTGCTTCAAATATTTTTTGATTATGGTTGAAAATATGTCTGCATGTAGATTGGGCCACCTCCATTCTGATCAAGGGGGGATACATGTCTTTTTATTCTAATGCAATTCTCGCTAAGTATGGGATAAAACATCAGTGTACAGTGCTATATACACAAAAAAAGGGAGTTGCAGAAAGAAAGAATAGGTCTCTCAAAATGGAGATGGCAAGGTGTATGGTCAAAAGTCAGACTCTACCACATAGCTTCTGACTTGAGGTTATCATGTGTGCAACACATGTACTTAATAGGTATCCCACAAAAGCCCTACAATATATCACACCATATGAGGCTTGGCATGGTCACAAGCCATATGTTGCTCATCTATATGTCTTTGGTTGTCTTGCATATGTATTAGTGCTTGAACAACAATGCAAGAAATTGGACGATAAAGTAGCGAAATATATTTTTGTTGGGTTCAATTCTGAAAGCAAATGCTATCGTCCGTAAATAAATACACTTTGGTTAGCAGTGATGTTTTTTTTGTGGAATATGCAATTCAACCATTACTTTCATGTACTAAGGAGACATTTTTTAGTTCCAAAGATGTGTAGACACTTTGCTACTTCTTCTTTTTACAAGTGGATAGTCAAGTGCTGGTTCGAATGAGAAACATTCTTAGCCTTTATAGGTTCCACACGATGATGCAGATCATTTCATTTTTGAGGAAGATTTACATGATGCACTTGTTGATGAGAGGGCTGATATAGAGGAGGCAAAACCTATGCCTAAATGGCTAGTGCAAACTTTGCGAGATAGCAAATCAGATGCACCTTTGTCATATCATATCATTCAAGATTTCATAGTGCTTCTTTTGCATCAGATTGCTATGCAATGGCACCTCCATCTTCATTGACAGCTAGAGCACATTGGAAGTTGCAAGGAATATTGTGTTTCATGCTTGCACAAAGTACATTGAGGTGCATTATCATTATGTGAAGGAGATGTTCTCTATCGTGGAGATCAGTTTAGCATATGTGCCCACACAGGATAACATTGTAGATCTTTTCACAAAGACTCTACTTTTATAGACGTTTGAAGCTTTTTACAAAGATTTGGGCTTACTTTATTTTGTGGATTGATCTCTTTCCACATAGCTTGTCACTTCCTTATACATGAGTGTCATCTCCTTGTTCACCGCATCACTCTCAAGGGGCATTTCTTGATATATTTAGGTAGTGATGTGTGTGAACACACTAGGACCATGAGGGCACTCTTTTCCCTCTTTGGGAGGCTTGTATATATGGCTATAATCCTAATGGGTCACTTAATTTTTACCTTCACTTGGTAATACATTTAGAATTGTTTGTTGTGCTCCAAGCTTCTTCTTCTTCCTTGTGCTATTCGTGTGCTTCCATAGACCTCAATCTCCAACATTTACTCGTGTATATTTGGTTGAAATCTATTGTTTTCTTTCTCTCTCTCATAAGGTGTCAAAATCATCGATAAAATACTCTCCCCATCCACCATACCTAAGCCTCTTCCATATTTTACCTATTTGATTTTCTAAAAGTTCAAGATAGTTCTTGAAACACAAAAAAACTTCATCTTTATGTGTCATGAAATAAAGTATAATCCATCTGCTACAAACATCAATGAAAGACACATAATAGCTCAACCCTAAGATAGATGGTTCTTTGCATGTTCCCCAACCATCAGTATGGACAAGCTCCAAGATGTCTCTATGTATGCAGCCTTTTTTTTTTGTGAAAGGAGTCTTTGTGATGAGAAACAACATGTTTCTTTTGATGAAGCACAAAATTCAAAAAACTGGTTGGCTCCTATGCAATCAAGATATGGTGTTATTATGAAGAATGGTCCTTGATCTTTATGTGATTTGCCTCCAGGTAAGAATACCATCAACACTAAATGGTCATACAAGCTAAAACAAAAGCATGATGGAACAGTTGACATGTATAAAGCTAGGCTTATTGCAAAAGGTTATGCTCAAGAGAGAGGCATTGATTTTGATCATACCTTTGATCCCACATGCCAAATGACCATTCTCTGTAGCATCTATACACTTGCAGCTCATCATGGTTAAAATGTACAATAGTTGGACATTAAAACTCCATTTTTGAATGGTGACTTACATGAAGAAGTGTAAGTATTTTAGCCTCGTGGTTTTGTGTAGAAAGGGCACGAAAACAAAGTGTGCATGTTGAAGAAGGCATTATATGGTTTGAAACAAGGTGCATGGTCTAAAAAAAATGCATGTCTACTTGATTGTATGGTTTTGATAATAGTCTAACTAAGAGCACCTTATATGTTAAATGTGTGGATGATGCACTTCTGATCATTATTCTGGATGTTGATGACATGTTGTTCACTGGTCCAAATGAGAAGCATATTTCAGATTTTAAGGCTGATTTGCATGCCTCTTTTGAGATGTCAGATTTGAGGCATTTGCATCATTATTTGGGCATTCAATTCATGCAAGTTTATGGGGGAATAACTTTATGAAAAACAAAATATATCGACACATTATTGTAGCATTTTGGCCTTGAAGATTGCAAACCTATTGCCACTCCTATGGAAATAGGTTTACGATTGAGTATCATGAGGCTAGAGATGCATTTGATGTTGTTCTGTATCAATAGGCCATTGGATGCTTGATTTACTTATGCATAACTTGATGTGATATTCAGTTTTCTATCTCACAGACAAGCAAGTTTATGCATTGCCCATGTGTCAAGCATTGGTAGGTAGTTAAAGCATCTTTTGGTACTTAAGTGGTACTTGGCTACTTGGATTCTTTTATCCTAAGGGGGGATCCTTACTGCTAGCTTTACATGCTTTCTCTACCTCTTTGAGGTTGGTTACTATGACACTCATGTGTCCACCAATGGTTTTTGCTTCATGCTTGGTAGCTCATGCATATCTTGGTTGAGCAAGGAGGAGTCTACTATGGCCACTTCTAGTTCTCAGGCTTAGTATAGGGTAAGTTTCGTAGTGATTGTTGAGTGTGTAAGGCTCAGATGCCTTTTTGGCTGATTTGGGTGTTGGTCAATCTTCTGCCTCCACCATCTTCACTGACAGTCAAAGTACATTGGCAGTTGCAAGAAACCCTATGTTCCATGCTCACACAAAGTACATTGAGGTGCACTATCATTCTGTCAGTGAAAGGTTCTCGACTAGAGAGATCAGTTTGGTATATATGCCCACACATGATAACATTGGAGACCTTTTCACAAAGGATCTGCCTAGGGAGAAATTTAAAGCTTTCCCAAAAGCTTTGGCCTTACTTCCTTTTGTGGATTGATCTCTTTCCACATAGCTTCACACCTCCTTATACATAAGTGCCAACTCCTTCTTCACTGCATCACTCCCAAGGGGGATTTATTGATATATTTTAGTAGTGATGTGTGTGAACAAACTTAGGAATATTGGGGCACTTTTTCCCTCTTTAAGAGGTTTTTTCAAGCATCTTGTATAGATGCCTATAACCCTAATAGGTGACATACCTTTGTACATTCTCTTGGTAATACATTAGGTTTTGTGTGTTGTGCTTCACACTTCTTCTTCTTCTTCCTTCTCCTATTTGCATGCTTCTACATACCTCAAACTCCAACATTTAAGGTCCATTGAAGCAGACGAACAACATAAGGGAGAAGAAAAAGAAACTTGGGACACAACACAATTTTGAGTTTATTATAAAGTGAATATCCAAAGATGAATGACCCTTTATGGTTATATGCGTACATACAAGCCTAGGGAAAACCCTCTTGAAGGGTGGAAAACCTGCCACGACGGTCCTAAGTGTGTTTTACACAAATCACTAGTGTTGGGGGATTCTTGTGCAGAAAGTGATTTGAGTGTTTGTAGGAGAAGGGGGAAAGATAAGAAGAAAGATACAGACACTGGAAGCTTCTATAGATTGAATATAAGGAGAAAAGTACAATGGTGATGTACAATACAACCCAAATGCTCTCTGTGCAAAACCCCAAAGTGTGCACAATCAACAAAGTTACAAAATACCCAAGGTTCTTGCTGCTTCCAACCTTCTCTGCACCAGACCTCCACCTTCTCCAAGCTTGCACTTGTGCACACCTTGCACTCAAGCTTCCAATAGGGGGGAGGGATGGACACCTTTTGTTGATGCGTGCACAGCTTCAATGGAACCTTGTGACCTTTGGTTCCATGGCTTCGAACTTCTCTTCACACTTCTAAGTCACTCTTCTTTCACACCTTGCACTTCACTACTCTGCATCGCACTCTGTCTGTATGTCTCTTACTCCCCTCTTAGTCTACACTATGCTCACCTTGCTTAGTCTTTCCAAGAATAATGTCTTGCCTTGATTTGAGTGTCGTTTCACGTACACTCCTAACTACTAGAGTATCTTGGTGCTCCTTTTGATGTCTCAAGATTGTGTCCAAAAGTAGGCAGCCAATGAATCACTGTTTTGTCCTCTAAAGACTTTAGACTAAAACAAAAATTTTAATTGGGGGCCATACTTTCACTTTTGTGTACGCTGCCGCTTCACATACCTTCACATTTTGCCTTTTACTTCTTCAAATGTGCACCTAGGAGAGGCTTAACTTGAACCTTCCAAAACACTTTAAAATACTTTGAACCTTAGAGGAATTATAGAAAGAAACTTTGCGACCTGCAACCAACTTCCTGCCAATGTACCCTTTGGGAGGTCAGGGAGTAGGGTTGCGGGCTCTAGAGAGGGCCTAATTGATAAAACAGTAAAGCTATAGAGGGTGCATATGGGAAAATGTGAAACGTATGGTAAAATAAGGTGAGAATAGACCATTTGTGGACCATGCACCAAAAGAAAAACACGTGATAAATGCTCTCAAAACATATGGGTTTTGAGAACATTGTAACCTTTGTGAACAATTAATTGTGCACTACCTGTGCACTACCTGGCAGGGGGGTTGGGGGGGAGGGTGGCTGGGTGAGCGGGCAGGTGGGTGGGAGTGGAGAGTGTTGGAAGTCAATGAACATTTGGTACATTTCTGGCAAATCACTCAAAGATCTCAAGCTAGAGTTTGAATATTCTGAAGCTTTGGAGGTGAAGATTTGGTGAAGGAGAGGCTACTCTCTTGGAGCAAGAAGTCTTCTACAAGGTGGTGGTAGCTATCTTTTGTGAGTTAACCTTATATTTTGTTTTTAGGGTTTATCTACCCTAATCTCAAAATTTGGGTTGGTTGATTTACAATTTTGTTACACTATTTTGTGAGAATAAGCTTAGCTTTGTTGCTCATTCACTTCACACACTTAGATTATTTCAACATAATCTAAATTTTGTATCATCATCTTCTTGGATATTCTTCCATTAGTGAGTGCACCACTTTATATGGTTGAGTAGTACTCCCATGTTGTAATTTGGACATCTATTTTTTAGTGAGTAAGCATCTAGCTTACGTTCCCTATTCTTGTCTCTAGATCTCTTTCTTTATATCTCTCACTTATCATCTTAATTAATTAAGTGTGTATGCTCAAAAGGTTTTAGTATTGGAATGATTATGGGGCTCCAAATTGCAACACTTGGTATCAGAGCATAATTGACATACACACTTAGTTAAGATGAGTGAGATTAGAATTGAGATTGAAGACAAGTTGGATGGATCTTCTAATTATCCCATGTGGAGTTTCATGATGATGAATATTTTAGTGATTAATGATTTATGGAGTATCATTAATGGCTCCTTAACAAGACCCAGATGAGAAGGCGAAGAAGGAGCTACAGCAACTTCAAGAGGTACTGGAATTACTATTACAAAACCAAATGAAGAATAGGTAACCACTTTGACATCTAGAGTCACAGGTAGGTCTTTACCTACAGTTCCTTCTACTAAAGATCAGGCAAGGTGGGATGCTAGAGATGCTTTAGCACTTTCATTCATAGCAATGAGTGTTAAAAAGCATATTCTACCACAGTCAGATCTTGCAAGAGTTCTAGACAAGCTTGGTTGAAGCTTGAGAATCTTTTTCAGAGCGGAAATCCTGCTAGGAAAGCTCACTTGAGGAGACAACTAGCAAATACAAGGATGAAGGCTGGTGAGTCAATTCAAACCCACTTTACGAGACTCATTGACTTCAGAGATCAACTTCTAAATGTAGGAGTTGAGATATCAGATGAAGAAATGGTAAATACGCTGATTAATTCACTTCCTGTTTCATATCGATCTTTTATAACCATTCTTACCTGTGCCACAAGAGATAGAGAGGTTACATTTGAAGAGCTAGAGTTCTTGTTATTTCAAGATGAAGATCAACTGAAGGGAATGGAAGAGAATGAACAAGCACTTTTATCTTCATCAAAGGGTAAAAAGAAGAAGAAGGATAAGGACGAAAAGCAATCCAAGAAGGAAAGTAGGTCCCTCTCACCTTCTACTTCAGATTTTGTTTCTACTACATCTAAAGAGAAGTCTTCTAAGAAGAAGGAAGTAATATGTTTTTACTGCAAGAAACCTGGACATTTAAAAGCAGCATGTTATAAAAGGATTGCAGCAGAAAAGAAAAAGGCATCAGGTAATGTTGCAAAAGATGATAAAAAAGGGAAATCTCAAGGTGATTCTTATGCCTATATCACCATTGAGGAAGTAGCTTTTGATCAGACAGCTTTACAAGTTCTTTCAGCAAGTCCTTGGATATTTGACTCAAGTGCTACAAAGCATATGACAGGTTGCAAAGATGTATTTTCTTCTCTTTCCTATTCCTCAAGTAGAAGAGTTACTATTGCAGATGGCAATGATTTGGATGTTGTGGGAATAGGTACAATAACCCTAAAGTCAAGAGAAGGTGGTAATTTTTAGATTTCATATGTTCTTTATGTACCTGAAATGAAGAAGAATCTACTATCTATATCTGCATTTTTAGGTGATGGTTTTAAAGAAAACAGGCATATGTGATCAAATCTTTGTCACCGGTGGAAGATATGAAGCTATGGCATGAAAGATTTGGACATAAAGACAGAGGTATGGTTGAGAGTTTACATCATTCAAGCTACCAGATGATTCAGATATATGTGAAGGTTGTCTTGAAGGTAAGATGCATAAACTACCTTTCAAGAAACATGGTCATATTACGGCTACCAGGAAATTGCAGATTATTCATTCAGATGTGAATGGACCTATGAGAGCAAAATCTATTCAGAGCTTCAGGTATTTTGTTCTATTTGTTGATGATTTTACAAGATACTCATGGATCTATGTGTTGAGATATCAAGCTCAACATGTGATGATCCAAGGTAACATGTACCAGTTTTTCATTTCTCTAACATGTATAGTGGTCAATGTTGATTCAGGTGCTTCAAATCACATGACCAATCATGTAGAATGGTTTATTACTTTGCAAGAATTGCCAGTTCTTAGATATGTTGAAACAGGTGATAACACATCACATCCTATTGAGCATACAGGAAACATAGCACCATCGATGGAGGACGAAAAGGTAAAACATCTTGCTCATGCGCTGCATGTTCCAAATATAACAAAGAATCTAGTTTTTGTTGGACAAATGGTTGACCAGGGATTACAAGTCAGGTTCAATGTTGATGGATTATATGTAGAAGAGTACAAGCAGGATGGACGATTGGTTACCAAAGGAAACAAAGTGAGTAGGATGTTCACCTTAAATGTGAAGATTCTTGAAATGAATGCAACCATGTTTGCAAAAGGTGCAGGAGTTATTGCAGATATAGAGATTTGGCACAAACGGATTGGACATGCAAACTTGCAAAGGCTGAAATTGATGTAATTAAAGGAGATTATCCATGGACTACCAAATTTCAAAGTTGCAGAAATGAAAAAGGTATGTGCAGCATGTCAATTTGGTAAATAGTCAAGAGCATCATTTCCACATGACAAGCATGTTAGTGAGAATGCATAGAAGTAGTACATACAGATGTTTGGGGTCTAGCAAAGACCACATCTATGGGCGGTTGCAAGTTTTATGTTACTTTCATTGATGACCATACACGCAAAGTATGGGTATATTTCATGAAAGAGAAGGGTGAGGTGTTCACTCACTTCCAGAATTTTAAAGCTATGGTGGAAAAGCAGACAGGGAAGTACATTCAAACATTAAGATCTGATGGAGGAGGTGAATACATGTCAAATGAGTTCAACAGTTTTCTAAAAAATCATGGAATTTGGTGTCAGTTTTCATGTAGGTACACACCACAGTAGAATGGCATTGACATATTGCATAAATAGCAAGAGCCTTGATGGCTGAGAAGAATATGCCTCATTGTTATTGGGCAGAAGCTGTGCATACTACTGTATACATCATGAACAGAACTCAAACTGCTACTGTACATCAAGTTACACGTGAAGAGAACTTTACAAGTAAAAATCCAAACTTATCACATCTAAAAGTTTTTTGTTGTATTGCATATGTACATGTTCTAGATGAGTTGAGGACGAAGCTTGATCTGAAAGCAGAAAAATGTGTCCATTGGATACTCCCTTGAGCAAAAAGGGTACAAATGTTATAACTCACTCACACGACAGGTGAAGGTGAGCAGAGATGTGGTATTTGATGAAATTTTAAGCTTCTATGTAGATGCCAAAGAAGGACTGAATCTTGAACCAAATGATAAAGAAAATGTTGAAAAATCAAGTGCAGAATCTCAAGTTTTGAGTGGACCGGATGCATCACCAAGCAATAGTTCCAATTCAAATCTGAGTGGAAGATTGCGTGGAAATTTTAGTCCAAAAAATTCATCAAATACACCCAAGAAAGGTAAAGAAAAGCTTTCTGCTGGTACTAAAACATGTGCAGGTTTTGAAGATATTGATGGAGATTCAAGTGGTTCAGAAAAGATTCTTGATGAGGAACTTGGATTGCCCTCTATGAAGACTCCAGGAGTAAGAAGGGCACATGCTGATGATACAAGGAGAAGTGACCCAGGACCAAGAAGATATGGGAGGATGCGTAATTCAGCGCAACGATTCACATATGATAGTTACATGGCTCGCCATTGTGCCTACATGACAAAGGTAATACAAGATGTTGAACGTTCTTGTTTTGAAGATGCAATTGGTAATGGAGATTGGGAAAAAGCTATGGATGAGGAGATGGCTGCACTTTATGGAAATGATACATGGAAGCTAGTTCCATTGCCACAAGGAAAGAAACCCATAGGCTGCAAATGGGTTTACAAGGTAAAGCATAATGCTGATGGTAGCATAAGCAGGTATAAAGCACGATTGGTAGCTAAAGGATATGCACAAACATATGGCATTGATTATGAGGAAACATTCAGCCCTGTAGCTAAAATGTCTACAGTCAAAACACTTGTTGCATTAGCTACAACAAAAGGATGGACTTTGCATCAGATGGATTTGAAGAATGCTTTCCTACATGGTGAGTTACAGGAAGAAGTATATATGGACCAGCCACAAGGATATGAAGATTCAAAGCATCCAGAATATGTTTGCCGGTTGCAAAAGGCTTTGTATGGTCTGAAGCAAGCCCCTCGTGCATGGCATGCAAGGATTGTTGATTACTTAACCAGCATTGGGTTTTCTATGTGTGATGCAAATCACTCACTATATGCAAGGAAGGTTGATGATGACATCATTGTTGTGGCTATTTATGTTGATGACCTGATTGTAGGTGGTGATAATGAAGGAAGCATCAAAGAGGTAAAGCAACTTCTTATGCAGGAATTTGAGATGAAAGATTTTGTTGTGTTGCGCTATTTCTTGGGCATTGAGTTTATACATACAGAAACAAGTATATGGATGTCGCAAAGGCAATATACCTTGAATATGCTGCAAAAGTATGGTATGGCTGATTGTAAGCCAATTTCTATGCCATTAGATCAGAATTTGAAATTGGATACTACATCAGGTGAAGCATTGGAAAATGCTACTATGTACAGGAAAATTGTAGGAAGTCTTATATATCTCACAATTACAAGGCCTGATCTAAGTTATATTGTTGGACTTGAAAGTCAGTTTAGGCACGTTCCCAGGAAGTCACATTTGGATGCTCTGAGGTGCACTCTACGTTATGTGAGTGCTACTTTGGATTATGCATTGTTTTATGAGGTTGGTGTAGATTTGCACATTTATGGATACATCGATGCAGATTGGGCTGGTAGCATTCCAGATAGAAGATCTACTAGTGGTTTTCTATTCTCACTTGGGAGTGCAGTTGTTACATGGAGCAGCAAGAAGCAACCCACTGTTGCTTTGTCGAGTACATAGGCTGAGTATAGAGGTGCTTCAATGGTAGCATGTGAGGCATCATGGCTAGAAATGCTACTTGTAGATTTAGGTGTGGAAGTGGGAAAGCCTATCACTATTTATTGTGATAATCTTAGTAGCATAGAGTTAGCACAGAATGCAGTTTTCCATGCTAGAACAAAGCATATCGAGGTACATTATCACTTCATCAGAGAGAAGGTATTAGCAGGTGATATTGATCTTGTTTATGTGAGAACAGATGAGCAAGTTGATGATATTTTCACCAAAGCACTTACAGCTGAGAAGTTGAAGAAGTTTTGGGAGATGCTTGGATTATAGGATATGGCGTTGAGCTTGAGGAGGAGTGTTGAGATATCAAGCTCAACATGTGATGATCCAGGGTGACATGTACCAGTTTTTCATTTCTCTGACATGTATAATGGTCATGCTGATATATGTCAGGGATACCTCATTGAGCTTTATTAGATTTATCTACTGAGAGTGATGGCACATTTGTTCCTTGCCTGTTCACTCATTTGCGGACATTAGGTTTTTCCTTATGTACTGATCTTTATATATTGCACTTATTGTATTCTTGTTTTGAGGTCATTCTTGTACATTCCTTTTTATGTAATAGAACAAGAAGAAGAAGAAGATTATTCTTCCTTGCCTCAATCTGTGTGTGTGTGTGCTTCTCCTTGAGAGTGAGAGTGTGTGTGTGAGCTCTCTTCCTTATCTCCTTCCTCATGACACTATGGTCTTAAGTTGAAGTCAAAAGTCTTTCCTATGTTCAAGAAGTTTGTAGCTATGGTTGAAAATAAAAGTCAGGAAACTATCCAGATTCTCAGAAGTGATAGAGGTGGAGAATACTTGTCAAAAGAGTTCCAGACATTTCTTGATGAGAAAGGTATTACTCGACACCTTACTATTGCTTATACTCCTTAGCAGAATGGTGTTGCAGAAAGAAAGAATAGAGTACTTGTTGAAATGATGCAGAGCATGATGGCGCTTTCACCAAAATTATGTTTTATCTACAAAAGCTTTAAAGGTAATCACACCTTATGAAGCTTATTATGGTAG
This sequence comes from Ceratopteris richardii, assembly GCA_020310875.1. NCBI lineage: Eukaryota > Viridiplantae > Streptophyta > Polypodiopsida > Polypodiales > Pteridaceae > Ceratopteris > Ceratopteris richardii. The sequence continues at coordinate 141,183,198 of CM035418.1, read as the reverse complement.
AAAACCTAATGTGAGCTACTTCAAAGTGTTTGGATCACTTTCTTATGTACATGTTGAGAAAAAGGACCGAGGCAAACTAGATGTAAAGGCAAAGAAAGCTGTTTTTATTGGATATCATGTTGAGAGTAAAGGATACAGGTCTTATGTTCTAGGCACAGGTGAAGTTATTCTTTCACGTAATGCTTATATTGCTAAAAATAAGGTTTATGATAAAGAAGCAGAAATTCAAGAGTTCAGTAGTGAAAATGAAAATGGATTTTTTAGAAAGATTTTGGATGTACATGTTCAGCCATATCAAGAGGGAGTTAAAATTCCTAGTATTCAAGAAAAATTTCAAGAACAAGGAATTTCACAACCTTCTATAGAGTGCATTCCACAAGAGACTTTGGTTCCAGAAATGGAAGAAGTTAAAGTTCTAGAAAGTCCTAGCACCTCGGCAGGACAAGTTCCAAAACCTGTGGAAGCTGAAGGGTCAGAAAGAGCTTCACCACCATTTAAGGATACACCTACTTGGTTATATCATACTTGGAAAGATAGTGGTATAAAGACTTTTACAGGAAGAACAAGGAGTCAGAGTAGACAACAACAACAAGATCATATAAGAACAAGAAGTCAGACTAGACAGCAACAACAAAGAGCTCATGTAAGTTTTGCTGAAGACTTTGAGATTCATGATATTTTGGCTTTTATGACAGTTGAAGATGAACCTACATGTGTTAAAGATGCACTTAACATTCCTATTTGGAGAAAAGCTATGCAAGAAGAGATTGATTCTATTCATAAGAATCAAACTTGGCAGCTATGTGAGTTACCAGAGGGAAAGAAGGCTATAGGTGTAAAATGGATCTTCAAAATCAAAAGGAAAGCAGATGGTACTATTGACAGGTACAAAGCAAGATTGGTTGTCAAAGGATATGCACAACAAAAAGGTATTGATTATGATGAGACATTTGATCCTATGTCTAGGATGACTGTTATTAGGTAAATACTGGCTCTAGCAGCACATTTTTGTTGGCATATATATTAGCTTGACATTAAGACTACTTTTCTAAATGGTGATTTACATGAGGATGTGTATATTCAATAGCCAGAAGGTTTTGAAGAGACAGGTAAAGAACACTTAGTGTGTAAGATTATAAAAGCTTTGTATGGTTTAGAACAGACACCTAGAGCATGGTATGAAAAGATACATACATATCTTTTGTCCACTGATTTCCATAACTCAAATGTGGCTCCAACTCTTTATGTCAAAGCTGAACCACGTATGATGATTATAGCAATCATTTATGTGGATGATATTATAGTCACACGTCCCACAGATGAAGATTTGCAGATGTTCAAAGAACAATTAAAGCAAACATTTGATGTGAATGATTTAGGCATTTTGCATTATTATCTTGCGATTCAATTTCTGTTTTGAGATGAGTGTATCTATATGACACAACATAAGTAAATCGAGAAACTTCTGGAGAGGTTTCGGATGAGTGATTCTAAACCTATGCAAACACCTATGGATCAGAAAATGTCTTCACAAATGGTAGTAGATGCAGAGCCATTTGATGCTATTTTATATAGTCAAGCAGTTGGTTGCTTGATATATCTGTGTAATACATGTCCTGGTATACAATTTGCAGTTTCTCAAGTATCAAGGTTCATGCAGAATCTGACAGTGTTACATTGGAAAGCAGTAAAGCATATCTTTTGATATTTGAAGGGAACTTCAAATTTTGCTATGGTATTTTCGAAATTTACACGTTTGTTACTAAAAGGATTTTTAGATTCTGATTGGGCAGGTGATAGAGACACAAGAAGAAGTACTAGTGGATATTGTTTTTATCTTGGAGATTGTCTTATCTCATGGCTTTCAAAGAGACAACCCACTATTGCCACTTCATCGTGTGAAGTTGAATATCGTGCAACATTTACAGCTACTCTAGAGTCAGTATGGTTGCAGAAGATTTTCAGTTATCTTGATGTGAGAGTACATGAACCCATTCATATATTTTCAAATAGCCAGAGTGTTATAGCTATAGCAAAGAATCCAGTGCATCATGCAAGGACAAAGCATATAGAGATACACTACCACTATATTTGAGAGCAGATAGCTAAGAAGCACATTGAGTTGGTTTATGTTCCTTCTAGTGAGAATGTTATAGATATATTTACCAATCATTGACTAGAGATAGTCATGAGAAGATTTGCAGGTTATTGAAGCTTGTACCAATATGACATTGAACGAGGGATTGTTGGAAGTCAATGAACATTTGGTACATTTCTGGCAAATCACTCAAACATCCCAAGCTAGAGTTTGAAGATTCTAAAGCTTTGGAGGTGAAGATTTGGTGAAGGAGAGGCTACTCTCTTGGAGCAAGAAGTCTTCTACAAGGTGGTGGTAACTATCTTTTTGAGTTAACCTTATATTTTGTTCTTAGGGTTTGTCTACCCTAATCTCAAAATTAGGGTTGGTTGATTTACAATTTTGTTACACTATTTTGTGAGAATAAGCTTAGCTTTGTTGCTTGTTCACTTCACACACTTAGATTATTTCAACATAATCTAAATTTTGTATCATCATCTTCTTGGATATTCTTCCATTAGTGAGTGCACCACTCTATATGGTTGAGTAGTACTCCCATGTTGTAATTTGGACATCTATTTTCTAGTGAGTAAGCATCCAGCTTACGTTCTCTATTCTATTCTCTAGATCTCTTTCTTTCTATCTCTCACTTATCATCTTAATTAACTAAGTGTGTATGCTCAAAAGGTTTTAGTATTGGAAGGATCCTGGGGCCCCAAATTCCAACAGGTGGGTGGGAGGGTGGGGGGGGGGATGGGGGGTGGGCGGGTGGGTGGAGGAGGGGGTGCAGGGGGGTGGGTGGCAGGCGGGGGGACGGGCATGTTGCCGAGGGGCGGGCAAGCGGGCGAGGAGAGAGAGAGAGAGAGAGAGAGAGAGAGAGAGAGAGTTTTTTAAATTTTGGCCACCAGGGGGCTTTTTTTTGGGAAAAATACCCTAAAAAATATAAGAAAAATACTAATAAAATCCCAAAAAGTTCAAAAAAAAAAGTTAAAAAATTAAGAAAAATTCTCAAAAAATTTCTTGACATGTCTAGGCCATTTTCTCACTCAAAACCACAAAGATCTTCCTTTATTATTCCATTTTATCTAGAAAATGGTATTGCAAAATATGAAAAAATGCTAGAAGAAATTCTAAAAATGCCTTAAAAATTCCCAAAAATTTCCTAATTTTTTTTCTTATCAAGAGGTTGTGAAATGGCTTCTAAGTTGCATAAAAAATCAAGGAACCAGCATGAAAATGGATAAAAACTACCAAAACTTGAGCAAAAATAAAATGAGAAGGCTATGTACAAACTGGACAGATTTGCAAGTTCCAGGTGATCTAGAAAGCTTCAGTAATGTTGACGATAGGCCTTGAGCCTAGATATGTTGACGAGTGGTAGTACCTCTCCTTTCATAGTCTTTAACTCCACTACATCCCAATTCAGCATTGTCTTGATTCGATAAGGTCCTTCCCAGTGTGGAAGCCATTTTCCCCTTACTTGTGAGTGGATTTGAGGTCTATGGAGAAGAACTAACATGTCTGTTTGTAAGTTATTGTTCCACAGATTTTGATCATGTGCCTCCTTCCTCTTCATTTGAGTCTCTATCAATTGTTTTGCAGCATGTAGAGGTATCTCTTCCACTTTGTGTAGTGCTCCAAGCCTCTGAGAGACACCACAATCTTTCTTTCCCTGCATGAATGCTAGTTTTAGTGACCCATGTAGAAATTCAAAAGGTTCAATAGGGAATATCCCATAAAACAGTTGGAATGGAAAATATCCAGTAGCTTCTTTGTAAGCTAATCTTTACGCCCATAGGGTACCTTGATAAGCTATGCCCCAGGAAGTGGGTTGTAACATACTTTCCTTCCTTAACATGGAAATTAATACCTTATTGGTGGATTATGCCTGTCCATTAGCTCTTGGATAATAGGCACAAGAGGTCCTATGTAGAATTTTGTACCTGTTAAAAATTTCATGTAGGAACTTGTTCACAAAATGAGTACCTTGGTCTATACAAATTTCAAGAGAGCATCCAAATCTTCAATGATGTTACTATAAATGAAATCAATAACAGTTTGAGCAGTGCAATCAGGGGAGGCAATAGCTTCAGCCCACTTTGTTGCATAGTCAGTGGCGATCAATAGATAATTTTCTCTCTTTGCAACTGATATAGGGTAGATGGGCCCTATGAAATCTAGCCCCCATTTCTCAAATGGCTACCAAGAAGTGGAAATAATCAAGGGGTTGTGCCTCTACTTTGTTGGCTTGGTTCCACACCTCTGACAGACATCACATGTTTTTCCCCATTCCTCTGCATCTTTGAATAATGTAGGCCACCATAAGCCAGCATCAAGGATTCTCTGGCTCATAATATGTCCTAGAAGGTGCCCACCACGTGTTCCTTCATGTGTAGATTTAAGGACTTCCCTCTCTTCTTCTTCTTCCATGCACTTTCTAAACCTGTCATCTTTTTCTTGTCTATATAATTTTCCCTCAATGAAGGTAAAAGGTTTGCCTTTGATTAGCAGTCTCTTTCTTTGCATAACACTTGCCTTCTCTGGATACAATCCAGTTTTAATAAAATTCTTGATGTCAGCATACCAACCTTGAGCTTATACCGCAAATAGATTAGCATCTGGAAAATCATCATTTACTCCAATTACTTGATCCATCATGTTGATCTTGGAGAGGTGGTCTGCCATGACATTTTCTTTACCTGGACTATGGACTACAAAAAAATCAAATTCCTGGAACAAAAGTAGCCACCTCCATATCCTGCTAGTCCCTTGTGGCTTGTTCAATAAATACCTGAGTGGTTGATGATCAATGATGATAACAAATTTCACTCCTAGCAAATAATGATGAAACTTTTGTACAATGAAAACCATTGCTAAGGCCTCCCTTTCTGTGGTGCTATCACTTTTTTCAGCCTTAGTCAAAATTTGAATAGCATGCTCAATAGATCTGCCAAGTTTGTATTCTTCACTATGTTGAGCCAAAACTGCACCCACTACATATGCACTGGCATCTACGTGTACATGAAAATTATTTGACAATTCTAGTGTGATAAGAATCTGTTCAGCCACTAATTTGGACCTTAATGTCTGACAAGCATTTTCTTCTTCTTCTTCCCATTTAAAGGGTACTTCTTTACCTGTAAGTCTAGCCAGTGGTCTGCCTATCTCTGCATACATTTTGATAAATCTTTTGGTGGTACCCAGTATGCCCTAAGAAGCTTTGAATCTCTTTAGGAGATTTGGGTTTAGGTAACTTTAGTATAGAAATAATTTTATCAAGGTCTGGAGCCATACCTTTAGTAGATACCACATGTCCTAAGAGGGTTCCTTCTGTCATAAGGAAATGACATTTATTTGGGTTTAGCTTTAGTTTAGTCTCCTTGCATCTTTTAAAAACATTCTGCAGGTATCTCAAGTGATGATACAAGCAATCCAAAGGGGTCTCTTTGTGAGATCCTGAAAATGAAGAAAATAAATCCATGAAAATTCTAAGTGTTTCCAGTAATAAGGATCCAAAAATGAGGTTGGCAGTCTTGTTAAAGGTGGCTGGAGCATTTTTGAGTCCAAATGGCATTTTTACATACACATATATGCCCCACGGGGTAATAAAAGCAATCTTTTCATGATCCTCTAGGTGGATGGATATTTGGTTATAGCCACTAAATCCATCCATAAAGCTATATAATGTGTGTCCAGCCACTTCTTCAATGACCTACTCTGCAAAAGGCATGGGGAATCCATCTGGAATGGTTACCTTGTTGAGTGCTCTAAAGTCAACACAAATCTTGATTTTGTTAGTATTCTTCTTTGGTACTATAACCATTGGTGAAAGCCATCCTGGTGTTCCACATGAATGATGATTCATGCATCCTCCATCTTCTGTATTTCCAAATAAACAGCTTCAATATATTTTGGGTTAAGTCTATAGCTTTTCCTCTTATTCGTTTGGCTCCATCAACAAGAGGGATTCTGTGTTACCGTTAGTGTCCATGTGAAAGGCCAAATGGCCATCGGACACTTCTTTGTATATGTTCTTTAATAAATTCTCCCCATTACGGTGGCCATTTGGCCTTTCATCATGGGATACATTCTGCACAGCTATTAACAATAGTGCACCTGGTGGTAAACTCGTCTATGATGACATATATGGAGCACTCTTGAGTGAGGAGATTCATAAAAAGTCTATGGTTGGCACTCAGAGTGCAGATGCATATAATGTTCGTGATTCTTACCAAAGGAAGAATCAGCAACATGGCAAGAGCAAGAACAAGGAAAAGAATGGTCAACAGAATAAGAGTAGAAGTAAATCAAGGAAGAGGGATATTGAATGTCATTATTGTTAGAAGAAAGGACATATGAAGAAAGACTATTATGCATTAAAGAATGCTAAAGGTAAAGGACAGAATGTTGATGGGCATGTTAAATAGTTACCTACACCATCTACTTTGACTGTGAAGATTGAAGAAATTAACGCTATTTTTTATGATGTTGATGTGTTGACGCTTGATAGTACTATGCCAACTGAGGCACTTATGGCTGACTCTCTTTCCCACACATGGCTGCTAGATTCTGGTGCTTCTCTCCATGTGACACCACACAGAGAATGGTTCTCTAATTATGTAGAAAATTCTCTTGGTACCGTGAGACTTGGTGACTCTTACGAGTGTGATGTTGTGGGGATTGGAGATGTGGTTATGCAGTTCATTGATGGTTCAAAATTTACTCTACATAATGTATGCCATGTACCTTAGTTATCACACAGTTTGATTTCAATTGGTCAACTTGATGACCTTGGTTACAAGGTAGTCTTCTATGCTCAGTCCTTTCATATATCAAAGGGCAATATGGTTATTGCAAAAGGAAGCAAAGTTTGCTCACTTTATCCTTTATTTGTATCACAAAAAGAACACTTGTTAGCTGCTATTGAGTAGCCTATGGCTTGTATTTAGCACGGTCGTTTGGGCCATATATCTCGTAGTGGAATGGAAAATATTTCTTGTTCTGGCTACTTACTTGTGTTATGTTTCTATGATTTTTCATTTTGCAAGCATTGTCACTATGGAAAGCAAACTAGAAATGTGCATAGAATGCACATTGAATCTTTAATTCAGCCTTTAGATCTCATCCATATAGATGTGTGTGGTCCTATGCCCACTAGGTTCTTCGGTGGTTCTCTTTACTTTGTCACTTTCATAGATGATGCTACTAGAAAAGTCTGTGTATATCCTATCAAATCAAAGGATGAGGTATTCCATACTTTCAGAAAATGGCTTGCTTCAGTTGAGACTGAAAAAGGAACTAAGCTTAAGGCTTTATCAAGATAGATTAGTTTCTATGTCGTATCATGCAAACCTCTCACAAGGCTTTTGGGCAGAAGCAGTATTGACTGCAGTTCATCTTCGAGTTTCTGGGTGTGAAGCATATGTTCATATACCCAAGAATCTTAGATAAAAGTTAGACCATAATTCAAAGAAATGCATTTTTCTTGGATATGGTCGAGAAGGACAATTTGGATATCGCTTATGGGATCCTGAAACACCGTCAATGATAAGAAGTAGTGATGTCATTTTCAATGAGTCTAAGATGCATAAACAACCCATTAAGGAGGTTGAAGTGAGAAGAGTGATGTTTGAGGATACTAGTCCTTTGGTTAGCATGCATAAAGATGTTGCACATAGGGATGTTCAAGAGAATGTCCATTTAGATCAATCTGCACATAGTCCTATCCAGCAACCATTGAGACATTCTGCATGTGTCTCACATCCACCTGATAGATATGTTTCAGGTTTAGGTTTTGTTATGCTAACACATGCCAGTGAGCCTTCTTGCTACAAAGAGGCTATGCAAACAGAGGATCATGTCAAGTGGGAGCGTGCCATGAAGAGTGAGTTGGATTCTATTCACAATAATGGTACTTGGGATTTAGTACCTTTGCCAAAGGGCAAGAAAGCTTTACCATGTAAATGGGTATATAAGCCGAAATTTACATCAGATAGTGTTTCTCCAAAGTATAAAGCACGAATTTTTGCAAAGGGTTTTAAGCAACAACATGGTGTTGATTTAGAGGAAATCTTCTCTCTATTGGTCAAGATGACTACCCTGCGGATGTTGCTTGGATTCATTGCAATGGAAGACTTAGAGCTCGTCAAAATGGATGTGAAAATTGCTTTCTTGCATGGAGATCTTACAGATGAGATCTATATGGAACAACCAGAGGGTTATGTAGTTCCTGGCAAGGAAAGTCTAGTTTGTAAGCTCAAGAAGAGATTGCTTTGGACTTAAACAGTCCCCTAGACAATGGTACCAAAAGTTTGATGCTTTTATGAAGTCTCAAGGCTATTCTCGAAGCAATGAGGATCATTGTCTCTACACAAAGAGATGCTCAGATGGAAGCTTGATATGTTTGATGCTTTATGTCGATGATATGTTGATTGCTGGGAAGTCCTCTTATGACTTGTCAATTCTCAAAAAGAAGTTGAGTCAGACATTTGATATGAAGGATTTGGGGGATGCCAAACATATTCTTGGCATGCACATTACTTGTGATAGGAGTAAAATATGCATATACTTGTCTCAAAAGTGAGTACGTATCCAAAGTACTTCACAAATTCATATGCAGGGTGGAAAGGCATTGAATACACCTTTACCCATATATGTGAGGGTTACCCTAATTACTCATTTAATGAGTGTTTTAAATTGATACATATAAGACATGTGAGTATATACCCCTAGGGTTTCATAAGTTTATATAAGTTAAGTCAGTAGGATTAATCCAAAGGATCTTAAATGATTCCATTGGGTTAATGTTAAGGGTTTAGATGATTTATCATGGGTTAGAGATAGGGTTTAGAAGGGTTTTAAAGGGTTTTCATGAGTTTTTGATGGGTTTTAAGTAGGGTTTTTAGGGTTTTAGAATGTTTCAAGGGTTAAAATAATTAATATTTAAGAAAATTAATCTATAACTAAACATTGGTTCAATAATAAAAATTAAAATATGGTTTAATTAATTATTTAATCATGTATGTGCAATTAAGTCCTAAGGTTTGATTTAATTAAAACTTAAACTAAGGTTAATTTAAATGATTTATTTAATTAAGAAAATTAAGGTAATAGAATAAAAATAATAATTGAAGTGGATAATTAATGAGCGGTGTATGTGAGTGCTGTTTAAAGTGTGGTGTGGGTTAAGTGTGTAACTAAAGTGGTTAAAGTGAATAGTTTCAAAGTGTGGTAGTTGTGAGTGCAAGTTAAAAGAGTGGTAGAAAAAAAATATGCATTTAAAGTGTAAAAAAGGTGTGTACAAAGAGTGGTGAGTGTGAGGGTAATTAAAAGAGAGGTTGTGTGAGAAAAGTTAATTAAAGTGTGGTGAATGTTAATGGGGAAAAGTGAGGATGAGGAAATAAAGTAAAATCAAAGGAATGGTTTACAAATGAGTTGTGTGTGTATATATATGAGTATGTTGTGCTAGTTTCTTCTAATGTTTCTTGCAGGTACTCATTCTCCTTTGTCTTCTTTTCATCTATTCCTTGGTCATTTTCATTATGCTTAGTTTAGCTAGTTATCTATTCCGGTGGAGAGAAAACGATGTAGGCGTTGCTATTAACTCTGTAGTAGTATAGAGAGAGAGTCTGTTGAGCGTTATGTGCCTTTTACAGGTCTGTGTGTTGTCCCTTCAATGGCAGATTCGCGACCTGGATGGCCATATCGTGATTCTTCTATGCTTCATCACTATACTATACTCTCAACTTCTGATGGTTTAATCTCTGGCATTCTTCCCTGGGTAATGTGTGTGTGTATGTGCGTGTGATGTGTGTGTGTATGTGTATGTGATGTGTATGTGTGATGTGATGTATGTGTGTGAAGTATATATGTGATGTGTATGTGTTATGTGTGATGTGTGTATGTGTTATATGTATGTGTGTGTGTGTGAAGTATATATGTGATGTGTATGTGTTATGTGTAATGTGTGTGTGTATGTGCGTGTGATGTGTGTGTGTATGTGATGTGTATGTGTGATGTGATGTATGTATGTGTGTGATGTGTGTGTATGTGTATGTGATGTGATGTATGTGTGTGAAGTGTGTGTATGTGATGTATCTGTGTGTATGTGATGTATGTGTGTATGTGTGATGTATGTGAGAGGTTCCCTCCCTCCCTGGCGCTGCGCGCAGCAGCGCGCAAAGAGAGAGAGAGAGAGAGAGAGAGAGAGAGAGAGAGAGAGAGAGAGAGAGAGAGAGAGAGAGAGAGAGAGAGAGAAGAGAGAGGTTCCCTCCCTGGCACTGCGCGCAGCAGCGCGCAGAGAGAGAGAGAGAGAGAGAGAGAGAGAGAGAGAGAGAGAGAGAAACGGTAGAGAAAGAGAGAGAGAGAGAGAGAGAGAGAGAAGAGAGAGAGAGAGAGAGAGAGAGAGAGAGAAAGAAAGAGAGAGAGATAGGCAGACAGAGAGAGGACGGGAAAGAGAGAGAAAGACAGAGATCGGCAGAGAGAGAGAGAGAAAGAAAGAGAGAGAGATAGGCAGACAGAGAGAGGACGGGAAAGAGAGAGAAAGACAGAGATCGGCAGAGAGAGAGAGAGAAAGAGAGAGAGGTTCTCTCCCTCCCCTCCTCTGCTGCAGCGCGACAGCGCGCACAGAGAAGGGGAGAGAGAGAGAGAGAGAGAGAGAGAGAGAGAGAGAGAGAGAGAGAGAGAGAGAGAGAGAGAGAGAGAGAGAGAGAGGTTCTCTCCCTCCCCTCCTCTGCTGCAGCACGACAGTGTGCACAGAGAAGGAGAGAGAGAGAGAGAGAGAGAGAGAGAGAGAGAGAGAGAGAGAGAACGCAGAAAAAGAGAGAGATCGGCAGAGAAAGAAAGAGAGAGAAGAGAGAGAGAGAGAGAGAGAGAGAGAGAGAGAGAGAGAGAAAGAGAGAGAGAGAGAGAGAGAGAGAGAGAGAGAGAAAGAGAGAGTGAGGGAGAGAGTGAGAACTGTAGAAAGGAAAAGAGAGAGAGAGAGAGAGAGAGAGAGAGAAAGAGAGAGACAGAGAAAAAGTGAGAGTTAGATAATGAAAAATAATAATAATAATATAAATAATTTAGTTTGTTACATAATGCATGTGATTATGTGTCTGATTGTAGATGCATGTAGATGTATGTATGGAAATGAATATGCATGACTGTGTGTATATGAATGCAAATTACAGTAATTTTGTGTGTAATCATTCATGAGTTAAAGAGTGATAAGTGCACACTAATTAGTGTTAATATATGTGCATAAGTGTATTTAGATGAAAAATGCATATGCACAATTGTAGGTATTCATAAATGCATATATGCATGTTTAGCATATAACATATTAGTGTGCATCTTTGAGAGTAACTTGCTAATGTAGGAAACTTTGAGAGTTTTATGTCTCCTCAATTAGAAGTGGAAAGGGTAATTAAATATTTCTAAAGTTTAATTATATATTAGTATATATAAGTACATATTAATATGTGCATATGTGCTAGTATATATGTATATGCATACATGTATATGCATGCAAGATGTTAGTTTACATGAATCAATGCATATGTATGACCTAATGAATGTGTGTATGCTTCATATTAATTTATGTTTCTACATTTGCATGATTATATGTATTCCAAAAGAAGTGATGTATATGTATTTAGAAGTGTGTGTAATGTAAGCATGCATGTAAAGTTCATTAGTATGCATGAGGAATGTATGCATGATCATATGCATGTGTATGGAAATATTGTGTGAATTATATTTTATGTTTCTTATTGATTTTTGTAATATTACTAATAGCTAATGTTTCTTGCAGAAACATTGAAGATTACAATTAATTGAAGTGAAGACAATTGAAGTGAAGCGGCAGTCTAAAGATCCATTTAAATCTTATTTCTCATTTAGTCAACTATCCAATTGACTAGACATTTATCCAATTGTTTAGGCCTTCCAGTTGTATTAGATTTATTGATTAGAACCATTAGCATATCAATTAATTCATTCAAACAGTTTAGCATCATATTGTTTCATTAGTTTTTCCATTACTCTCCTTGATGTCTTCTAAGTTAGTTCATGAGTCTGAGCACAGTACTATTGAAAATATTGAAAATATTGAAAATGTTCCGCCAACTCTAGACAGACCAGAACCCTCTAGCTTACCTGAAAGTTTAGTAGAAGAACCCATTATGGAAGTTTCAATCTCATATCAGGAAGCTGTTGCTATGTACGAGGCTGCCCGTCCTTACGGTCCATAGCTATTTAAACTATTTAAAGACCTTAGTTTCAGTCATAGAATTAGGTAATTTAAATTGTTTTGTCATTAGAACCCTTATTTTCATAAGCCTGAGTTTGCTACAGACACCCCGCGTGTGCCGAACGATTTAGGCGGATGACTTGATCCACCATCCGAGCATCTCTCACGACCCGACATTGGTGAACCCGACGTGAACAAACGGCCTTGCAACTCAGGTATAAATTTTAAATTTTGCATTGCATATACATTCATACGATTTTACATCAGTGCAGCTGCGTCTTCATCCTTGGAAGCTGTGGCATTTATGTGAGCTTGCAATCTTCTTGGTGTCGAGGGCTGGTCTGGTGACCTGAGCGCCTCCACGAAGATTGGCAAGTAGGAGAACCTCGTCGCGCCACCCCTTTCATCAACAATTGAAGCACAAAACGTTTGCACCCATTTTTAGCAAACTATGTATTTAGGTTTTGATTCAAATCAATAAATGTATTGAATTTCACAGAAAGCACTGTTTTGAGCCTCATCTTCGAGCAGTTGGTATAATTTCTTTACCCTTACATTCTTGGGTGCAAAATTTTATTTAAGGTTAAAATTATTGGTATAGGTTAAAGGCAACTGTTTGTTAATCATAGGTTAAGCGTTAATCATAGCTTTACTTGAAGCATATTGGCATAGTATAAACTTAACAAACTGGACTCTAACGGAATTTCAGAATTAGTAGCTGAACATAAGGGAAGAGTAACAAAAGAAGTTCAGGATATAGTTAGAATTGTTCAAGCTAGGTCAAAACAAACTTCAAAAATGGACGAGTTATTTCAAACTATGATGCACGAGACGCAAGGACAAAAGGTAGTTGAAACATTATTAAAGGATAAAGGGAAATTTACTGGTATAAATGTTACAAATTATTTAGACACATTTGAGGAATTAGCTAAGTTACACGGTTTACCTGAAACAAAGTGGAAATCCTATCTTGGACGTCTGGCCATAGGTACTGTAAAAGCTATTATGGATATACATGACAATAAGGAATGGGATGAGTTTAGAAAAGAGCTGCATAAGGAATTCTACTTAGAAGACTACAGTCAACATAGTAGAGAAGGATTTATGAAATGGATTAGTTCACCTAAGCCTCACATTTCGTTAACTCAACTCCATAGTGAATTTATGAAAAGATTCTCTCAATTACCTGAACAGGATAGAGTTGCCCTTACCCCAGATATCATTTTATATTTCCTTAAAATCTTGACTCCAGATATAAGGGTAGAGGTTGAGCGTAGGCTTGAAGAACCGGGAAAGAAATATGGGCTTACAGATGACTGGGGTGTAGTGAAAACTGTAGTTGAGGCGGTTGCTCACATGATCCAACGTAAAACACTCCTTTATGAATCGATGTCTCAACCATCTTCCAGTTTTCCTCCGATTCAGGCAACTAGGGATACACATATAGATTCAAAAGTTGAGCCTACAACATCCACATCTAGAGTACCAACCGAGTTACAATTTGAGATTTTGTTTAACAAGTTGGACAATATGATGCATATGCACGAGAATATGTCTAAAGAGGTAGCGGCTTTGCAGAATGTGGTGTATGCTTTAAACCTACAAGATAAACCTGCAATGCAAGCTCATCCGACTATTTATCCTCAACCAGTAAATGCTCCAAATCCACCATTAGTAGCTCCGAATCATCCATTTGTACCTCCTAATCCACCTTTTATACCTCCTAATCCTCCAGTTGTACCCCAACCAATTCCTCAACCGATTCCTCAAGCATTTAACCAAAGAAATTTCAATGAAAGGAGAAATGCCAATGTGAGGAGATGTATCTGGTGCGATGCCACAGATCATTTGACTTACACATGTGAAGCATTGAAAGATGCGAAAGAGAAAAGACTTGTAATTGATATTGACAAGCGATTGTGCGACTATAGAACACATTTACCCTTAGCTGCCAATTGGGGAAAGGGAGGGATGCAGAAGCTGTATGAAAACCTTTCTGAGTCTTCGAAATCTGCTTCTGCTGTTAAACTAGAATATGTTGATAGTGACTCTGATTCCGAACAAACAAGGGAAACGAGGAACTACTCAATTGAAGCTTTGATAAAGGCGAGAGATGATATTATGCAGAAAACTGCGTGGAACTCTCCTGTCGATCAATTCTCGATATATTCGCATATTGTGAATGTTGAAGAGAAAAGAAAGAGGGATGATGAGCAAGATACAAATGATTCAGGTAGACGAATGACTAGAAGTAAGATGAGAGATGAGCCGAAGCCTAAGAAAGTTCAGTTTGAACAAGGCGAAAGTTCTAAAACAAATGAGGAGCGAAGAAAAGAAATTAGGGAGGGTAAACAACCTGTGTTTAGTGAGTCAATTCAAACATCAGACAAAGTAGAGCAAATTCCTAGAACTGAAACAAAACCTGAAGAGAAACCAGAAAAGAAACCAAAACGAGTACCGAAAGCTATTCTTATTTCTGAACTTGAACAAAAAGTTGATTCGAAAGAAATATTGTATGACATCTTATTAAAAAGTGCAGTAACAATGACTTTAGAACAAATCTTCTCAATAGCAAAAATTGAATTTAAGGAAAATTTTATTAAACTAATTAAAAGGAAGAGATTCCCTCTGTCACAAGAGGTAGAGATGCAAGATGTTGCCGATGTAACTCACTTGATTCATGAATCTCTTTCTTTAGACTCAGAGGATGAAGAAGATAATACCTGTAATATGAACAAAAATTTCTTAGGGCCGATTGTACCAGATGACGAAACAAAAAACTCAGAGAGTGATTTTAGAAAAAAAATTTGGGCGAGAGGCACACCGGAGATTAAAGTTAACTTAGGAGATCAGAAGAGATCATATTCTGCTTTAGCCCTAATTGACTCTAGGTCTGAAATCAATGTGATTTCGAAAGGATTATATGATAGGTTTAAATGGCCTATTGATAAAAATCACGGTTGGATAATGCGAACCGCGGACAATGGTTGTGGATCACTCCTAGGAGCATGTGCCAACATACCTCTAATGATAGGTGGAATCTCTGAGACATTCCACTTTTTCATTCAGGACAACTGCTCTTATGAAATTATCTTAGGTCAACCATTCATATGTGAAGCCAGAATGGAGACTAAAGTAATAGATGACGGCTCAGCATACGCAAGAATTAGATCTAAAGATGATCTACAATCGCTCCAAGTTATGATAGTCAGCCCAAACCATGTACGAAATAGGGAGCAAATTAGGAAGACGCCCATCCGTTCTCATGAAAAGATACGTGAAGATCATATGCCTCTTCGTGAGTTTGGAACTTATTATGATCAAAATTTTGCCTAGATGCCACTGTTGAGCGAGACAACGGTGGTTCTTGGTTTGATGTCTTGCACCCATCTGTAGATACTTTAGATAGTTTTTCTTTATATTTCCCTTCATCATATTTGCAATTCAGTCATTATAAACAAATTCCTAAAAAAATTATAAAACATTATGAAAAATTTTATAAAGAGAAAGGATTCATTTCATCTGATGAACACATTGAAACCGTAATTGAAACTTTATCTTCAAACTCATTGATTGAAGAACTTCAAAATATTTTGCATGAAAAAGAAAATTTTAGATTTGTACTTTTAAATTCTATTGAAGAATATGATTTGATTATTAAATTTGTCATGAGTAATGAAAAGGAAGCAAAAGTAAATACAAAATACAAAACTGTTGATAAAAAAATCAAACCGATTGCCCAATCGTTACGACGAGAGAGTGAAGAGAAGTTTAGGCAAGTTACCAATGATCCTTATTTAAGAGAGCGCACAAATATAGGTCATACCTTCACAGAAGAAACTTTAAAGCTAATCAAGATAGGAAATGATGAAAATTTTTTGTTACCCGAGGAACGTGAACTATTTCAAAGAGTGATTAGAAAGCATGGAAAGGCATTTTCTTTATATTCCCATGAGATAGGTTGTGCAGACCCAAAAATTGTACCACCAATGATCATCTTTACAGTGCCTCACATTCCATGGAATCTTCGACCCATACCTGTTCCGAAAGCCCATTTACCAGAGTTAATGCGGCTTCTTAAGGAAAAGATTCACATGCGAATTTTAGAACCATCGTCTGCACCCTACTCAAATAGGTGGTTTACTGTTCCAAAGAAAAATGGCAAGTTACGGTTCATTCAAGATTTACAACCTGTTAACAAGGTTACTATTAGGAATGTAGGTACTGGGCCCATTGTAGGAGAATTCGTTGAAGCCTTCGCTGGTCATGCCATTTACTCAATGGGAGACTTGTATTCTGGCTACGATCAATTTCAACTTGCTATTGAAAGTAGAGACATTACGACCATGAAAACTCCTTTAGGCTTAGTTCGCATGTGCACTTTGCCGCAAGGAGCTACTAATTCAGTAGCGCATATGATGAACGCCATGAATTCAGTATTACATGACTTCATTCCTAATATAGCCATGCCATTTATTGATGACATTCCTATTAAAGGATGTATTGAGAATGCGAAAGATGAAACTTTAGATTCCTCTGGCTGCAGGAAGTTTGTAGTAGATCATATCTCTGACTGTGAAAGGATTTTCCAGAGATTTGAAGAGGTTGGTCTCACATTCTCCATTGAGAAATCTGTTTTTGGTGTCAATGAGGTACTTATAGTTGGGCATTTATGTGGACATTACGGTCGGAGGCCATATCCACCTAAAGTCGACGCTATAAACAAGATTTCTGAAACCTGTAGTAATATTAGTGAGGTAAGACGATTCCTTGGTGCTTGTGTGTTTTATGCCATCTGGATCCCACACTATGCACATGTTGCAAACTGTCTTTATGCTTTACTAAGGAAGAATCGAAAGTTTCTTTGGACTGAAGAACACTCAAAAGCTATGAAAAAGTTAAAGAAATTACTTCTTGAAGCTCCTATTTTTAAGCGAGTAGATTATACTGATCAAAAGCCTATCATTTTAACTGTTGATACGAGCCCTATAGGAATAGGATGGGTTATTGGTCAGGACGATGAAGAGGGCAATAGGTATGCTGTGAGATTTGGAGCAAAGATTTTACACGATACGCAAAGAAATTATCCGCAAATTAAATGAGAACTATGGGGTTTAGTCACGGCATTAAAATCTGATAAAGAATATTTTATAGGTGCAAATGTAATAGTTGAGACATATTGTCTACCTCTGATTGGAATGATTACAAACTGTTCATCACCCGACATTGCCATGCTTAGATGGATTTCATACATCAAGTTTATAAATCCTGTTTTGATACATATTGCAGGTAAATCTAATCCTGTGGCTGATATGCTTTCTCGAGCTAGATTTGATAATGAGGAAGAAATAGAATTAGAAATAAATGCAATCAATTATGATTCTAAAGCATACGCATATGAACAGTTTAATATTGAAGAATACGAAGGAGAGTGGCAGGATATTGGAAAGTATTTAAGTACTTTAGTTAGGGCACCTTCATGGTCTTCAAATAGATTTCGGAATATTAGGAAAAGAGCTTACAACTTTTTTCTGAAAGATGGTTTCATTTGGAGACATGCGAGGGGAAAAATTAGATTGCCACAACGAGTACTAGGTACTAAGGATCTTCAGTTACAAGTCATGAAGAGTATGCATGATACTTTATGGGCAGGACATAAAGGTTTTGTAGCTACGTATGAAAAAATTAGAGAAGGATACTGGTGGCCAGGGATTTATGTTACTGTTAAAGATTATGTGAATTCATGTGACATATGTCAGATTCATTCCTCAGTCAAACATAGGGATCCGTTGCATCCTACCTATCCATCATGCTATTAACCAAGTATGTAGCTGTATTTACAGCCTCAACCCACAAATAATTTGGATAATTTTTCTCCTTCATCATTGATCTTGCAAACTCAACAAGAGTTCTATTTCTCCTTTTTGCTACACCATTTCATTGAGGAGAGTACCTGCAAGTAATTTCCATTTTTATACCTGCATTATTAGAGAAATACTCTCCCCTCCATCTGACCTTAGTCTCTTCAAGTTTTGACTTGTGATTCTTTCTGCATACACATGATAATGTTTAAATGTATTGAATACCTCTGATTTATCTTTGATCACATATATAGTGATCCACCTGGTAGCATCATCAACATAAATCACATAATATCTTGAACCATTTATACTGAAATCTTTTGATGGTCCCCACACATCTGTGTGTACCAACTCAAGCTTCTCTGAATACATGAAACCATGCTTAGAATATGATTTCTTATGAGCCTTACCTAATTGACATGCCTCACATCTATATGTCATATGTTGACCTACAACATTAGGCAATCCAAGCATTGAACGGTTGTTAACCATATCCTTAATACCTCTTTCATTGAAATGTCCAAATCTTTTATGCCAAAGATCTAACTCAAAGATCTTATGTCCTCCATAAGTAAACAAGGCATGACCAACATTACCTTGAATCTTCAATGTGAAGAGTCTTCCTTCTTTCTTCCCTGAAACAATTTGTTTATACCCATTGCTAGGGTCTTCCACAAAAACTCCATCATTAGTGAACCTTACTTCATAACCTTTTTCAACAATTTGCCCTACACTTATCAGATTCTTTGGAATTGTAGGAACATACAAGACCTTACTAAGAAGAGTACTTCCATCCTTGGCCTTCATTAATCCAATTCACTTCACATTGTGCTTTGTATTATCACCTGTTTGAACTACATGATTAGTTACCTTATTCTCCAAATCAGTCATCAAAGCTATGTTACCACTCAAGTTATTGCTACACCCTGAGTCAATGTAGAAGACTCTTTGGTCTTCACTTTCTCTTTCACAAGTTGCATACATAATCAAAGTTGAATCCTCCTTCTAATCTGAAGCATAATTGCAGTAGGTATTGTTGTAGGATTGACTTTGGAATCCTCTACCTACATTTCTTCCAAAGTAACCTCTACTACTTCTTCCTCTGAAATTACCTCTTTGGTTTCTACCACCTCTTCCTCTTGAATTAAAGTTCTGACTATATCCTCCATTATTCTGATTATTATGCCAACAATAATGAGCTAAGTGATTTGTCTTACCACAAATCCAACAAGCTTTGGCTCCATCTTTATTGCTTCTGCCTCTACCTCTTCCTTTGCCACCTCCTCTTCCTCTTAGGAAGTTGGCTTGGCTAGTTGTACCTTCTTCTTCATTTAATTGTTGCTTACCTTTGCTATTCTTCTTCTTGTCCTTCGAATACATTGATTGACCTGTACTCTTATCAACATCACCTTTGACATCCTACTCAAAAGTTAGCATATGTCCTAGCAACTGATTTAAATCAGGAGTGAAATGATCTAGTGACAATTCAGTAGAAAAAATGAATGGCTTCCATTTCTCATCTCCTCTCAAACTTGTGAGGATTTGCCTTACCAATTTATCCTCCTCAATATCTTCATCAACTGCTCCTAATGCATCTGCAATGTCCTTCATCCTTGTTACATAATCTGAAATGGATTGAGAAGCTTTATTTTTTAATGTAGTGAGCTCTGCCCATAAAGATGCCTTCCTTGACTTTGTAGTATTTTGGAAATGCTCCTCCAAAGCATTCCATATGTCACTTGCACTTTCAAGTCCTCTAATATGAGGTAGCAAGTAGTCATTGACTCCCATGTAGATAATGCTTCTTGCTTGAGCATCCTTCTTCATCCATGTCTTCAAATCTGTGAGCTCCTCCCTAGTTGGAACACTAGGATCTTTAAACTTTGGTTTTTCTTCTTCACCTGTAATGTATCCTATCAAGTCTTTGCTCATAAGATGAGCTTCCATCTTCATTGACCCAGTTGGATAGTTTTCTCTATCCAATTTCTCTATCTGAAGAGAATCTCCCATCCTTTCTTCACCTGTGTATTAGATTCTTCAAGCTTTATGAGGAATAAGTGTACCTTTACTTTGAATGAAGTTCCTTTTCATCTTCTTGATAGTTTCAAGCCTCCTTCTTTACCTTCCACCTTTTGAACCTTCAAATGTTGATTTCGGTATGACTACAGCAGTCGAGATCCTCCTTTATTCTATTTTGATGATTCCTACTCTGATACCACTGATCGAGAGTGTTAATCTCCAAAAGACAAGCTATCCTTGACTTCTATATCAAGAATAACTCAAAAACTCCAACCAATTTGGAAGCCAAGTGCCAAACTATCAAGACTTTAGATAACTGTGAAGAAAATCACTACACAGAAAAGTCTGTTGTACATAACTCACTCATTGACTGATCAAATGTGTAAACTTTCTCATGAAACTTTGTACAAGGTGTCGCCTAAAGTTTGGGACCCTTTCCAAGTTAAAACATCTCAAATGATTAAGTAGATGTTGAGAAATGATTCAAACAATCTACCTATGTCTAAGACTATCCTCTTGTAGAGTCGACTTTGACACCTGCAACTTCTAACACATGGTTCTACCAAAGTAGAACCTGTTTAAGCAAATGCTTTTAGCCATAGATGGCTTACCTTCCAACTTAGACTTTGACTCCTCATTTGTGCAAAACTTTACACTGTGCACTGAGTATTGATCAATTCTTTGACCATCGAGATTGCACGCGTTTCAGTAACACTCATCACTTCTTTACATACAAATGTTCCTACACATAATTCTCTCAGGCTCTTTACAATTAGGCTCTCAAATCTTAACCATAGACATCTACAAAAGTATTCTTAGACTAGGAGTCTTAAAATGATCAAGCACAGAAGGAGGACTCAACAAATTATCGAGCACAACTTTTTCCTTTCCTCAGAAAATTTACATCTGAATGATGAGAGATGTTCACTTCACTTATAAAATGTCTAACGGTTCTTAGAACTTCTAATTCATCATCTCTCACACATGCCCCGACTTTTCTACTTGTATATATAGGTGTTATGTACAAAATCGTGACCATTACAAAAAGTATGAGCATGTTTAATGTACATATATATACAAGCCTTTATTCTCTGATTATGCTTTAATTTCAATCTTCATGTATTGATCTCTGCTTCATCTGTTGACTTCAAATCTTTGTCCACCACATCAATTGATAGTTGTCATGCACCAACATTTGGTTGTTTAGCTTATGTTCATGTACCATCACAAATAAGAGGTAAGCTAGATGAAAGGGCCAAAAAGGTAGTGTTTATTGGATATGATTCAACTTAGGGCTATAGGTTCTATAATCCTTCAACCAAGCAATTCACTACGTGGAGATGTTGTGTTTGAAGAACACATGTCTTGGTATGATGAAGACAAACAAAAGGTAACTCTACCATATGATCTTGATTTTGATTCTCATCAATTAGGAAGCAAGCATGATACACAGGTCCAAGATCCAAGAAGTGATATAGACAATGACCAAGATGAAAGAGAAAACAATTACAAGCTATGGAAGTCAAGAGGCAAAGCAAAGATGCAAGAGGTTGGAGAATGCTCCAAACAAGCACCTAGAAGATCAGCAAGAGAGAAGAAGCAACCAGAAAGGTATGGATATGATTCCACATTTGTTACAAAGCATTCAATCTACTTGGCAAAAGACTCTATTTCATAATAATCCTCAACCTATGAAGAGGCAAAGGGAAACCCTAATTGGGAAAAGTCCATGAAAGAAGAAATAGATGGATTGAAGGAGATGGACACTTGGGACTTGGTTCCAATGTCGTCGAATCAAAAGGTAATTGGTTGCAACTAGGTATATAAAGTTAAAAGAAATTCATATGGATCAGTTTGTAGGTACAAGGCAAGATTAGTTGCCAAACGATTCTCACAAACTCATGGTACATTCTCACCAGTTGCAAAGATGACTACAATCAGGACATTGATAAGTGTAGCTGCTGCAAGGAATTGGAGACTCATCCAACTTGATGTGAAAAATGCATCCTTAAATGGTTGGATAAGTGAAGAGATATACATGTCATAACCACCAGGTTTTGAAAACCCTAATCATCCATCTTATGTTTCCAGACTTAAGAAAGCATTGTATGGATTGAAACAAGCTCCTAGAGCTTGGAGTTACAGGTTAGTTCTATATCTTCAAGATCAAGGGTTCAAAGCAAGCAACTCAGATCCTTCCCTATTCATCAAAAGGGATCACGATGAGGTTATCTACTACGTGTATATGTAGATGATATTATTGTGACACGTGATGATTTGAATGGCATTCAAAGGATCAAGAGACACATGCAAGAGGAGTTCAAAATCAGTGACTTAGGTGAGCTCACATATTTCCTAGGTATGTAGGTGATATACACAGATGAAGGAATGTATTTGACTCTGAGAAGATACATTCACGATCTACTTCTCAAGTTCAAAATGGAGAACACTAAACCTGCAGGTACACCTTTGGAGATGAATCATAAACTTAGTGTTTATGAAGGTGAGAAAATTGAAGACATTAAAGAGTATCAAAGCTTGGTAGGTAGCTTGATATATGCTACTCATACAAGGGCAAATACCTCATATAGTGTCAGAGTGCTTAGTCAGTTCATGCACTCGCCAAGAAGACCACACATGGATGCAACTAAGAGAATACTTAAGTATCTCAAAGGTACAATCAATGAAGCTATATTCTATCCTTACTCTTCAGATTTGGATATCAAAATCTTATCAAATGCAGATTGGGCAAGAAATAAGGATGATAGAAGAAGTACTTCTGGTTACTTAGCATTTGCAGGTTTGAAGCTAGTGTCATGGAGTTCCAAGAAGCAACCAATAGTTGCTTTATCCTCGATGGAAGCAGAGTACATAGGCTTGACCATAGCAACTCAAGAGGCAATATGGTTAAAGGCATTGTATATAGATTTGGGACTTGTGAGTTCCAAACCTCACATATTTGGAGATAATGTAAGTTCCATGCATCTAGTGGCAAACCCTATTTTCCATGCAAGAACCAAACGTATAGAGGTTCATTACCTCTTCATCATGGAGAAGCTCATGGCAAAGGAGATTGACATTTCTTTTCTTCCAACTGAAAAGCAAGTAGCAGATATGATGATAAAGGCACTTGATGGAATAAAGATTTGTGGATTCAAAGCTATGGCAGGTATTCAACCTATCGGAGAATGAAGACTCAAGCATACTTTAGCTTGAGGGGGAGTTGTTGGAACATCAAGCGTACACTATGCTTGAGGTGGATTTGATCTACATCAAAGGCTATCGCATCCAAAGAATATCTGTTAGAGAATTCTTTTTTTTATGCTCACTTATTGTATTTTTTTAAAAAGGTTTTTCATGGATCTTTTACCATTGTAAAAGCTTTGAGCTTTACACATTTAAAGGTAAAAAGGTAGAGCTCAAATCCCATGACTTTTTGGTGGTTGAGTTGCATTCAATCAAGCAATCAATCACCTAAAAGTAGATCAAACTATTCTATCTATCTATCTATCTATCTATCTATCTATCTATCTATCTATCTATCTATCTATCTATCTATCTATCTATCTATCTATCTATCTATCTATCTATCTATCTATCTATCTATCTATCTATCTATCTATCTATCTATGTATCTATTTATCTATCTATCTATCTATCTATCTATCTATCTATCTATCTATCTATCTATCTATCTATCTATCTATCTATCTATCTATCTATCTATCTATCTATCTATCTATCTATCTATCTATCTATCTATCTATCTATCTATCTATCTATCTATCTATATTTCTATCTATCTATCTATCTATCTACCTACCTACCTACCTACCTACCTACCTATCTACCTATCTACATATCTACCTATCTACCTATCTGAAAGAACTTGGAGAAGCTTGTAGGAGGTAGAAAAGTGCGTTTTGAAGCGATGAAGTTTGGTCTAGCCAACCGGCACAAGACCATCCCTTGAGCTTATGGAGACTCAAATAGACCTTATAGGCATGAGATAAGTGCAAAGAAATGCACTATGTACTTTGGAGCATCAAGGAGAAAGAGTGGATACAAAACAGATAGGTTCGTGGGTCGACTAGCTCAAAAAACTTACTATCACCGACTATCACCCTCCATTTATGCACAATCATGCAGCACTTCGCCTTCCCAGCTCAAGAATGCTTCACCATGCCATCCAAAAGAATTTGTTTTAGCTTGTACTTAGCGAAGACAGAAAACCTCACACTCAATCTACCCCACTGGATCATTGATCAAATTCACTTAGCACATCAGCGCTGGAACAAGAAACATAAGAATGTGCTTCATGGCTACTGCACGCTAATAAGGATCATTTATTGGTGTTTAGCTTATGATGTGCTCATTCTAAGAGCATTGGTGTGGTCCCGAGCCCAAGAGTTCCAGCGATGGCCATCAACAACAGGGCCACCATCTAAGAAAATGAGAGGAGTAGTCCAAATACCCTATGCCCAAGCAAGAGGTGCCACCCTCACACCAGAGGTAACACCACCTCAGATAATACATGTCCGTCCATTTACAATTCGCTTACCCAGTCTAAGTGTAGAAGGACCCGATCTTGTTTTCCCTCCGATTCCCTCTAACTACACTGTGGATGATTTAACAGTTGAAGAAATTGCCAAGATGATTAATGAGGCTAATCTTGAGATGGAGGAAGCTCAGACCCGAGGACCACAACCAACAACAGGGACTTCAGCTCCTACCCAACATGAAGTAGTGGAAGTAAACGAAGATGAAGAAGAGGCCAAAGAAGCGGAGTCAGACGAGGAACACGACCAGGAACAAGAGGAAACTTCAGAACTAGCAGGTGCCCCATCATATACTGCACAGATAAAAAGATTGTATGAGACTATGAAAAGAGTCCAGGAGCATCACAAATTGTCACTGGAAATAGGGAAGATGCTGATAAGTCAAATTTTGGGAGAAGAAGGGGTAGACAACCAATTTATTGAGTCCCTGAACCTTCACGCGGATGCGCTTGGCCTAGATGAAGCCATCCATTCGGCTCTCACTTACATTCATCATTTTGAGCAATGAGTGCCTACTCGTCCCCTTCGCTCCAAAAAGCAAATTCACAATAGATGTCACGGCACCCGGAGACACTACACAGATGGAAGAACACCGTGAGGCACCGCCATCACCACACTCCTCACCTCTCACTGCACAATTCACTTCTCCCCATGACACGACCACCCTAACTTCCACCACCACTACCTATGTTATAGGAGTTCCTCTTTCTTCAGGCACCCAACTTGGCAGGACTGCCACACCTTCATTCACCACATTGTTCACTAACATCACATCCACTCCACCCTCTGTTCCCATTTACACAGTCATGCACACTTTTGACACAATGGAAACATCATCAGCCACAACACCACTCCCTCCCCCCACACTCCCACAATCTCCCATACCCCCTACCCCCACCTCACCACTTGAATCCACTGCATTCACAATCCCTTTCCCCTTCCCGATGCCCCTGCATCGTCCACTTTCCCAGCATCATTACATGTAAATAATATGTTTTCTACATTACATCAATGTGTATATCAGCTCCAAATCGAATACCAGACCCTAGAAGATCGTCATCGCCAAATAACCACCATCAATTAAAGAAGCGGCTTGCGGCCCTAGAAGAAGAGAATGCTAACCTAAATCAACATTATACTATGCTTGAATATGCCCACCATACCCTATTGGAAGCTCCCCAACAATGAGAATCATCCAAAGTTAAAAAATTAATACCGTTACTTGAACTTTATCAGTCAGAGAATGTCAAAGTCCATTGCAACCTGACGTTACTAAGAAAGCACATGGCCATGGCTCTAGAAGAAAACAAACGACTTCAAAAGCAGAACGAAGAAAACCTAGAGGCAGCAATGGAAGGATACCCTCATGAGATTGACCCAAAAAAGTTTAAGGCAGTCCCTTCGGAGACTATGAAAACAATCCTTGAAAGCTATGATGATTTGCTGGAAGCACATGACGATTTGGGCAAAGAATGGGATACTCTTCGCCAACAGCTTAGGATGCAAGAAGAACAAACAAAGATCACACATTCTACCACAACTACAGAAGAGGTAAATGCACTAAGAGAACAGGTCGCTGAGCTGCAAGCAAAATTTCTTCAGTATGAAAGACAGCCCTCCCCAGTCATAGAGCTAGAACCAGAAGAATTGGTACCCATCGAAGTAGATGAGTCATATGAGGAACCCTACATTCCTATGCCAATGCCGGGTGGCCAACAAACCTCTGAAGGATTGGATACACTTGAGGTACAAGCCCCAGAATGGTTACAGACACTCGAAAAAATGGCCAACATGCATGATGATCGAGTGGTGGTACAGATTCAGTCAATGTCTAAGATTGAGGACACTATCATAAAATCAGAATACTTTCGATGCATGTCTCATCACCGATGGATAGGCACAAATGACCATCAATATGTGCCCTATTGTGTGCTCTTAGCCGATTACAATGCAAAACTTCAACAACGATGTGGCAAGGCTCCAACCTTCACCACTCAATTCGGCCTCGACCATATACCTAAAAGTGCTACACAAGGATCCGTCTTCCAACCTACCTGGCAGCTGTGTCTCCTCAAAACTTATCCAGAAATGGTTCGCACATGGAATAATATGCCACTATTCATCAAGTACAATCCATGTTACAGCCCCGTCCTTAGAAGATCCACGTGGCCGGACTTTGCCATCATTGTAAAGAATGTTAAAGGCTGTGCAAAATGGCTTAATTATGTGTACCTGGCACCACCAGGAGGACCGGCTACAGTGGCATACATGATCTCTACCATCCGTCACTAGGGAGTCAGGCTGCAAAACATACCTGACGTGATGGCACAGATGTGTATTAAAATATTTGAATTAATGTTGGTCACCTTTTGAACCTTCAAAAACATCAAAGATCCCCATTTCTCAAGAGTCGGCTCCACCGTGGGCAACCTAGATGTGGTGTACGACATGAGCACAACCCCCTCGATCAATGTAATATATGCCTAGCACACAAGAATAAAGTACCTCCCATCATGCTACAAACAAACTTTTGAGGAGATGTTCGTCACAAGGTTCTAGGAATATCACTCTGAAATATTCATTCCCAGACCCTCACATCTTCTCCAAATTTTTGCTGTGGAGAGGACCTTACACTCTGAGCAATTGCGGTTGCCACATCCAGACGTTCCAGGGCCTGTAGATTGGGATGCTTTATTAACAGACTTAGCATGGGGTCTGTGACTAGCAGAACATTACCTAGCTATTGATGTGGTTGAATACAATGTCAAATGCTCAGCCAAACAAGGGTCTCTCAGAGACGATAGATGCGAGAGAGGGGGGTGTCGATAGTAATCAGGCCACCCAAGGACCCACAAGACAAGGAAGCCAAAGAAGGGAGTCAGAGCAAGGAACAAGCAGGCAAAGCAGTCAACGTAGATCTGGCAAATAGGCCCTTTAATTTTTCCATGAATCAATATTTCCCAAATAGTG
Source organism: Ceratopteris richardii (assembly GCA_020310875.1). NCBI lineage: Eukaryota > Viridiplantae > Streptophyta > Polypodiopsida > Polypodiales > Pteridaceae > Ceratopteris > Ceratopteris richardii. The sequence continues at coordinate 141,155,481 of CM035418.1, read as the reverse complement.
ATCTTAGTCACTCCACACCCTTGTAAATACCATTTTTTGATTATTTCTACTCCATTTTGTGCAAGCCGAGGAGTCCTTGAGCTTTAGGAGTACTAGTAGTATTTATGCACCAATTTTCATAGATTTTAGAGCTCGTTTGAACCTCCAAAATAGCCTTAGAACCTAATTTTTAACTAGGCTGAACACTAGGTCTGAACAGGACCAAAACTAGTCAAAAACTATAAAAAGAGCTAGAGAGCTCATTTTTGAGGTAGCTTGTTGTATATTTGAACTTGTATGAGAACTCTTTTGCAATAGAAGTTATTCCATTGTGTCTCTCTTTGTTCTTGCCTTGTGTGTGTGTGTGTATGTGTGTGCATGTTTGTGTGCTTCTCACTCACACACTTGTGCCATCACTTGTTCGAGGTCTTCATACCATCCTCATGTCTTCCCGGATTGACATTAAAGGAGGTGCTGCTCACTACTGAGCTACAGTATGACACCTTATGAGGCATGGTGGGGTAAGAGACCTACTTTAGATCATTGCAAAGTATTTGGATGTTTGGCTTATACATATGTGCCATCTCAGTTGAGGCATAAACTGGAACCTAAAGCTGAAAAGTATGTGCTCATTGGTTATGATGATAAGCAGATGGGTTATAGATTGTGGAGTCCATCCACAAAGCAATTCCTTGTGTCAAAGGATGTTACATTTGATGGGCAAGGTACTTGGTATGCATGCACAATTAATATTAATGCAAGTGATGAAGAAACATTGAACCAGAAGAAAGTTAAATCAAAGGTTCAAATATTTGATGAAGAAGAGAACAATGAAGCAATAGTTGAAGTTGAAGAAATGCCAAGGTTTAATCCAGAATGTGATGAACCAGAAACTTCAAGAAGTGGAGAACTCAGAAGATCATCAAGGCACAAATGGCAACCTACAAGGTATAGCTATGATACTTCATTTTTTACCGCAAAAGATTATGCTTATATGATGAAAGTAGAGGAAGACCCTTCTACATATGAAGAGGCAAAAGGTAAGGAAAATTGGGAGAAAGCTATGCAAGAGGAGTATGATGCATTAATGGAGAATGAGACATGGGATATGGTTCCTAAACCAAATAGTCAAAAGATCATTGGATGCAAATGGGTCTACAAGACAAAGAGGTATGCAGATGGAAGTGTTTCTAGATATAAAGCTAGACTTGTTGTGAAAGGTTATGCTCAGACATATTGTATGATTATGATGAGACCTATAGTCCTATGGCAAAGATGACAACTATAAGGACTCTCATAGCTATTGTTGCATGTAAAGGTTGGAAGCTATGTCAATTAAATGTGAAGAATGCTTTTCTAAATGGTTACATTTCAGATGATGTTTTCATGGAGCAACTAGAAGGTCACAAGGATAAAAGGTCTACAGAGTATGTATGTAAGCTCAAGAGAGCTTTGTATTGTTGGAGACCTTTAATTTTCCAAATGTCTGATCTATCTTGATTTAAGAACTCCTCTATTTCAAGAATAAACCAAACTTTACACAAAATCCATATTATCTTTCATATGTATTAAGAAATACTTCTCTATATGAAGTTTTCTTTAGCTTCAAGAGTCTGCTTCAAAAATGAACTTCAATCTCTGCATACGAATTTGATTTTAATCAGTCAAATGATACTCAAATGTTCATACTCCTTTTGCAATCACAATGATCATTAGTTCTTCAAAAGAACTATTAGATTCCTAATTTGATCACTTAGATTAAACCTGTGTCAAAACTGCCTTCCAAAAAGGGCGACTTTGACACGGTCAACTTCTTAAGTTGATTTCTCTCAAAATATAACCCATTTTGCTAAATGCTTTTGGATAATGCTTCCTTACCTTCTAACTCAGATTTTGAATGCTCAAACATAAAAAAATTTACACTGAGCACTGAGATCCAAGCAAATCTTTAAGCATCAAAATGCGCAATTTTGAGAACTTCACTTGTAGACTTCTACATATGAATGTTCCTACTTGTCATACACACAACCTAAAGAGAATTAGATCATCAAACTTTGGTTATAGCTTGATTAGCTTTTGAATTATATGTGTACAAAAGATTTTTTGATCCACATGATCAGGCTGAGAGAATTCTAGGAAAGAGCAGTTGCTAACTCACGAGAAAACTCTCTACACATCTATATCTTGAGATCCTTGAAATCTATTGACTATATTCTATTCTATTCTTTAACTATATCCTATATTATGACTATACATGAGTTGATATATATACATGTGAGTATAGACCCATCACTACATCAAGTATTTTTTAAGTATTTTCACAAAGCTATTATACATAAATGTACAAAACATTTCTTCTTGATTCTTCACTTGACTCCATGCTTTGAGCTTGAGTCTCTTCTTCGCTTCTTCATTCTTAGGCTTCATGTAATCATCCATCGATGATTGTCTTGCTCCAACATGTATGGTTTGAAGCAGGCCCCAAGGGCATGGAACTACAGAATTGTGAAGTTCTTGAAACAACTTGGTTTCCAAGTGCCTAAGGTAGATAATAGCTTGCTTGTTAAAGAAAGTGTTGATGGGATCATTTACATTTGCATATATGCTGATGATATAATTCTTACAGGTACAGATGAGAAGGGCATACAAAGTCTTAAGAAGCAAATGGAGAAAGAGTTCAAGATTAGTGATTTGGGAGACTTGTCATATTTCTTGGGCGTGAAGATTTCATATACTCAACATGGAGTATATGTGACTCAAGAAAGGTATTTGAAGAACTTGCTAATCAAGTTTCAAATGGAAGATGGCAGGGTAGCTGTTGACCTAAGTATCCACTTAGGGACTTGCGGAGAAAGAGACTATACCTCAATTCCCTTTCAAGTGCATCTAGTGAGGATGCACGCTTTTAATTATCAATCCAAAGAGTATACAAACCTAGCCGAGTGTATGAGGACATGCAATCATGTAATGATCAATGCAAATGAACTACTCAAAGAGTGTAAATAAGGCAAAGACTTATCCAAACAAGCTTCAACTGTCGATCATGGCGAAACGATACTTGGTGTAGCAGCCGTCAGTATTTTGGACTTTTCTCCCAGCTCCAAACTCCAAATATAGCAAATAGCATATGCGTTTCGAAGCTCTCGAAAAGACGCATCCAATGGCAGTGGTTTCACTCAATTCTGACGCTCTTACTTCAAGTTATGAGCAAAATACTGAGTTGCGGGAAATACCTTCCTACACTTCAGCACTTCCTACACTTCGCACACACCTTACCTACAGCAAATAAACACTTTCATGGATAGACAACACTTACAAGCACTCTTTCCAAGCAATACACATGCATACAAACTCACAGAGAAGAAGATATGGAGAGAAGAAGACACAAATTCGAATTTCTGTGCTCTCTATTCTCACAATGGCAAAAAGTTCTTACAAAGAGTCACAAAGTGACTTATATACTAGTGCCCTAGAAATGGTCCTTTCACACAAGCGACCGGCACTTTATTCACTAAAAGACTAATTTCCTACTATTTTACATGGGTAAATCTCTAATCTTCTGCGGGTATGCATCTAGAGGACTCCTCTAGTGCCTTTACAACGGAAAATATATTACAAGAATGATTATGATACAAAAATATAATGTCAAAATCGGAAAAATTTTGGGGCCCGTCTTGTTCTCTGCTTTGTGCTTCCTTTAGCTCTGCAACACTCTCCCCCTCTTCGTCTCTGTCGTCCCTTGACAGGCTTTAGCTTTTCGTCGGTTGATTACTTCTTTTCTCCGCACGCTACCCTTGGTCAGTTTTGTCTGTAGTTAAACAGACATGCAGCTTTGATGGCCTGTTCTTGATTCAAGCTCTACTACTCTAGAGCCTGCTGCATTTGTCTTGCCTGTTGATTTGGGTTGCCACGCACGCCACCAGTGACTAGGAATGTGCTGTTCTTAGTCACCCTCTTAAACTTTTCAGCCTCTACCCCTTTCTAACTTTTGGTCCTCTGATTTGTCCTGGTTGCACACATCTGACCCTGTTGTATTGCTTTGAGCCTGTTTGCTTTTCCTTGGTGTGTGTGCCCCTACGGGGCTCTGTGCAGAGATGGGTGTTGTGCCCCTGCGGGGCTTCTTGCAGAGATATATCTTCAGATATTTCTTTTTAGTGAAGCTGCTTCTTTCGTTGTCTTCTTCTTTTCTTCTTCTTACTTGATTCTCCCTCAACACTGCCCCCCTCCTGGACTCTGTCGTCCCCGACAGGCTTTGATAAGCGACGGGCATATGTTTGATATACTCTTTGCTCTGTATCATTTAGCAGATTTGCTTCACGTATCATGAGTTGTTTCCATTGTTCTGCCTTCACACCGTCATTGGGTGGCTGTCTGTGATCTGCGAAGAAGCTAAGTTCATATGCCACTAATCTGGCATTTAAATTGGATGACATCTTCAAAAAAATTTCTGAATCCATCTCAAAAAATCCTGTAAAGAAAGCTTCTTCAAAAGTCTGCATATATACACTTGGCAAGAACATTAATCTGGAATAATACGCCATTATTGTTGGTCTGCTAGGCATAACTGATAGATCAAAAATGAGGATTTCCGTGCCTTGATTAATACCTATGAAGTTCAAAAAGGTGTAGGCCGCATGCTTGAATACCTTCAAGACTGTAAGGATCATGCTAAGTATTTTGTTTGTCATTCTGACAGTTAAATCGGGTACTGTCGCATAATTCTGTAGCCAATATTCGATGGTTTTGACCATATAATCCTCCGTTGGCAAGTAGTTATGTGGCGGGCTCGGAAGCATGGGATAATTGAGCCACTGCTTATTTATAGTGCCGCTTCTTTGCAAATCCAAAAATTCCCTGGTATCCCTTCTGCGTGGTATTGGACAAAATGAAGGTTTTACCTGGAATGCATATGGCGCTGCTCGCCAATGCACCCGTAGTGTGGGATGTTTCTCCAAAAATTTCCGTCGCCACACTGGTTGTGCAGCTTCAAACTGTGCTTGAGTGTATGCGAACGTGTCGTGTTTGAAATTCAGCTGCTCATCTGGACTCTTCTGTGTAATCTTCGTTATATAACGTCTTGTTTTCTCTTTCAAGAGTCCGTATGGAATATTGAACGGCTTCATGATCTTGTCCAGGTCTTTACCTTTGATCTTGGCCTCTTTCATTACCTTGATGACTTCATTTTCAAAATTTTCCGTTAACCGGGACACCACTAGTGCCCGTTCCTTCTGACTTATTTCTGCAGTATAGGGCATTGGATGTTCGTCATGTATGTCGGCCAACTGCTCATGTAGTGGAGAATTATAGATCGGGTGAGATAGAGGACTTACCTCTACCTCGTCAGTAGGATTTTCCGTAGCCGGCACTATTGGTGTCCCGATCGGTGTTTTCTCTTTCATTTGAGTCTTTAGTCGTGTTATGCATTCATCTTTCTCTTTTACCTCTTGCATGGCTTCTCTAAGTGTTTCTTTAGTGGCCAGCAATTCTTTACCAATGTCAGCTACATTATCCATATTTTCGTTGTAGCTTTGTATCAATTTGGCGTTCACCTTTTGTAATTGACTCTTCAATTCATGGGTTTCATTGGTGTATCGGCTCTTCCATTCCTCTATGTTTGCTTGTTCTTGCTTTAGCAGCTCTTCATATTTTGAGATCTGATCTCTTAATTCTTTTTCTTTGGTTTCTGTGGATTCCTGTTGTACGATTGGTTGATCATATAATAAAGACTTCATCAATTCTTTATTTCTGTTGCGGAGGCTGTCGTTCTCTTCCATATACAACTTGAGTTGTTGTTCTAATAACATGCTTCTCATTTTCATTTTCTCTTTCTCAGCCTCGCTCGCATCGTGTAATCTTTGCAACTCTGTTAGTTGTGTATGCATCTGTTGATTCTGAGCGATGGATGCCTCATGTTGTAGCTTGATTGCCAGCACCTCCGCATTTTTGACTGCCAATTCTTTTTGTGCTTCAATCAATTGTGCCGATAGCTGCTCACTCATGATTTGAAATTGATTCTTTTCTCTTCTTGCCTGATCATAGTCGGCATCTATTTCCATCAACTGTTGTTGAGTGTCCATGGCCGTCTGAATCATTTGCTTGATTACCGGCTTCAGCTGAGTGACATCCACATTCAGCCATGTTTTTGGAATGCTTGGTTCTTCGCCGGTATTAATATCTTTGCCCTGTGCGATATGTAATGTAGTGTCATGGGGCTGCCTAATCTGAAGCTGGATCCTTGGCTCAGCCCCCATGTTTGCCTGCTTTTCTTGAGGTGTGTCATCCGGCACCTCGATCACAATTTGTTCTTTGCTTTGTAACTCCTCTGTTTCCTTACTTACTGGAGTTTGGACTTCTTCTTTGATAGGTGGTTTTACATAAGTAGCATTGGTAGGAGCTTCCTTGATGCTTATCTTTGTAGTATCATTCAATTGAATGACATGCTCCGGTTCAATGGGATCTTCTACATTCTGTTCCTTTTCTTTACGATTTCCTGGCGTCACTTCCACTTGATCGATCTCATTCCATTCTTCTTCTTGAGTTTCTGTCCGTATATCGGTATCCAAGGTATCTTTTTCAGGGCTGGAATCTGTATTGGTGCTGGAATCATCTATCCCTAGTTCTTTGTATCTTCCAGCCTGTTTTGGTGTCTTCTCTGGACTCCGTTGTTGTTTCTCTTGGCTTGCCTGTCTATAATGATGACCTTGAATGTTTAAGTTCACCTGCCCTTGCATGTACTGATGTGTTTCTTCGAGGGCAGCGGAAAGATCTCTCCTTGTAATAGGCATTTGAGCCGTCGTGATCTTCGGTAAGAGATGAGTTCTCTTTGATTGTGGTGTAGCTTGGGCTTCCTCCTCCCGTAAACGCTTTGTACCCCTCATGGGTTTTTGTTTGCTCGTTCTAGCTTCCTCAACCACAACAGCTGCTTTCTTTTCCTTAGGGACCGTAGCGGATTTTGCGTATTTGGCTAGCCCTTCTGAGGTCGGCATCTCCCTTAAGCAATTTTTCATCTCGAGAGCTTCATATATCAATAATGTTAATGCAGAACTGCCATTCAAAAACTTCTTCTGGCCCCATTTCTTCTGGGCTTCAAATAGCCGTTCTTGGACATACCCTGTTAAATTGATTTTGTTTCCTATTTGTCGCATGGCATGTGACAATAGTTGTACTACAATCTTTTGCGGAGCCGTGTATCTGTGCATACTGGGGAAGCAGAAATGTTGATGCACAAGACGGACAGCGTCTTCAATGTCTATTCTGTTAATCTCCAGGAAGGACCTCTTCTTCGGGTCATGACATTCCTCTTTGACACTAGTAATTCCTGCTTGATTCCATCCAAAAGCTTTATTGATTAACTCATGTGTGAATTGAATTGTCTTCCAAATTCCAACTTTATCCAAGACGCGTGCTTCTGGAACTGATATCTTTGTAGCTGCAGGTTGCATGGTGTTCATTACTTGTGCACATCTCTGAAAATCTGGCACATAGATTGGCAACTTGAGGAATGCCTCTATGCCTGCATGTGTCCATACATCTTCAATATGAGGCAATCCTTGTATTATTGTTTTGAAGTCCTGGGACATGATAGGAAAATAGTGTTCTGTGTCCATAATTTTGATAGTTGCCATGAAGATGAGATCTGCTACGGGTTGGTCATCCCGAAACCAGTGACCTCTTGCTTTTGTGACTGATTCCAATGGAAGAAGCTGGACCTCTTCCTCTTGTGTAGCTTCGGAACTAGTAGACACCATCTGCACTCAATATAGAGCATGAATTAGTTGCCATATATTATCAAAAATCCTCCTTTGTTTCTTTTTTATAAGCTCGATATTGCTCCGAGTGAATGGTGTCGTCCCTTTCCCGTGTGTGTGAGAAAGGTAATACCTGGATTTTTCACATTTTTAGGTATTTTTATATTTTCATCTGAAAAGGAAAACAGAAAAGTTAGTTTATAGCCGAAGCGATTATTATTATTTTTTGGAGTAATTTCCTTAATGTATGTACAAGTGCTCTCCTATTTCCCAAGAGGAAAATGTGCTCGACTATCCTGAAATAGAAGAAGGATGTGCCGAATGCTTGGCCTTGTAATGTGACCCTATCATGCTTACTTGAGGTGCATTAGAAACTTCATGAGTGCAATGGGAAGCTTTATCTCTTCGATCCTCCGCTTGTGGTTGCTTTGGTTTCCAGATCCCTTTCGTGAACACTAAGGGAGGTCGTTTCGTTTCCTTGATGCTTATAGTTCCTTTTGTTCTGTTTGCTTCCTCCATTGTTCGAGTGAAATTGGCATTGCTTTTCCAATTTCTTGGATGACTCCTACGTGTTGTTGTCTTTCGCCTCGTCTGATGTAGTACCTCTTCTTTTGTCTTTAACTCCTGTTTAGCTCCTTGTCTGAGCTTTTTGGGGATCCATATCTGAAGTCTAGTCTCATGTAACTTCTCAATTTGATCTAGTTGTTGGGATAATTCATGACCGTTCCATTGATATTGCTGGGCGACTTTCAATGTAGGCACTAAGAAGTCAATTGGCAAAATTGCATTTTGCCCATACACTAAATTGAAGGGTGTTGTTCCAATAGCCGTTTTATATGCAACTCGGAATGCCCAAATTGCATGATGCAATTGTTTGTCCCAATCAGACCTTCCATTATTGACAAGCTTAGTTAACACTGTGCACAGTACTTTGTTAGAGCTCTCAGCTTGTCCGTTGGCTTGGGGATGGTATGGTGCTGATTTTTTATGAATCACTAAGAACTCGTTCATTAATGACTCGATTACCTCATTGAGGAAATGTGTTCCCCTATCGCTAACAATCTCAATAGGCAAGCCAAAGCGGGTGAAGATATGCTCAAAGAGAAATTTTGCGGTAGTTTGAGCATCATTCTTTCTAGTGGCTTTCGCTTCTACCCATTTAGTCAAGTAGTCAGTGGCTACTATGATGTACTCTGCATGTGATCCTTTGGCAGGTGGGTTGATAGGTCCAATGAAGTCTATACCCCATTTTGTGAAGGCTCTCGCGCATATCATGGGTCTTAATGGCATGTTATCTCTCTGAATTGGGTATTTAGTTCTCTGACAAGTCTCACAACTTCGTACATACGTTTCAGCATCCATATGTAGAGTTGGCCACCACAAGCCCGCAAAGAGGATCATTTTAACAATTCTTTCAGCCGAAAAATGACCTCCTGCAGCACCTGCATGTGCCATTTCTAATATGGGTAGATATTCTCCTTCATGCACACATAATCTTAGTTGGTTATCCTTCCCTCGTTTGAACAATTGTTTTCCTATGAGAATGTAGTCCTTGCTCATTTCCTCTAAGGATCGCTTTCTTGCTAAGCTGGTTCCTAACTCATGTTCTTGAGTTTTTAAGAATTTCACTAAAGTTGTACTCCAATTGGGTGCTATGGTCGAAAAAGATAGAGACATATGATCTTCGGGAACCGTCTCTCGGCATTCTGCACAATTACTTACGTGGTCGTGAACATTCTTGGGCATGTCAGGCCAATACACTCCTAATCTTTTCAGTTCTCGGATGGTTCCATGAGTCCCTTGGTGTGTTCTCCATTTGTTCACATGTGCTTGCTCAATTAGTTGCGTTTGTTCATCCTCATCAACACATCTGAGTAACACTCCATTGGGTTCCTTGTAGTATACACTTCCTGACACAATGTGTAAGTTCCTCGATTGAAGAATTTCTTTCTTGCTATTCCTATTGATTGAGTGTTGAGGGCCATGAGTGAGTATCGGGATCAATTTTTCTGCCCACTTTGGGCAAACTTCTAGATTGAACAAATAAGCATCTGGTAGATCGTCAGGCACTCCACTTGGTGGCTCTCCGTGTGTTAGCCTCGAAAGGTGGTCTGCTCTCACATGTGTGTTCCCCTTTTTCACTATTACTTTGAAGTCAAACTCCATTAGTAGTAGAAACCATCGAACCAACCTCCCCGTGTTACAAGGCTTATTGACTAAGTACAACAAAGCTTGGTGGTCTATGAAGAATTTGAACTTGTTGGCTAAAAGATAATGTCTGAATTTCTTCACTGTGTATACCATTCCTAAGCCTTCTCGTTCCGTAGTGGTATAATTTCTTTCTGCTTGATTTAGTTGTCTACTCGCATAAGCAATTGGATGATCAAGCTTGCCTTCATCAGCCGGCTGGGCTAAGATGCATCCAATGGCATAGTTAGAAGCGTCAACATGAATATGAAAAGGCTTGCTCCAGTTGGGTGATTTCAAAATTGGGGCAGTGCTAAGTCTCTTTTTCAACTCGGTCAATGCCTTTTCGCACTCTTCTGTCCAAGTAAATTGAGTCAAGAGACCATACAAGGGTTTTGCTATTATGGCATACATGTGAATGAACCTACGGTAGTATCCACAATGTCCCATAAAAGCTTGCACTTCCTTTGCATTCTTGGGTCTTGGTAAGTCTAAGATGACTTTAATCTTGTCCTCATCCATTGATATTCCATTTCTCGAAACTATGTGTCCTAGAATTTTCCCTTGCCTTACCATGAAGACACATTTCTCTGGGTTTAAGCAGACTCTGTACTGTCTACATTTGTTGAATATCTTCCTCAACTCGGGAATGTGATCGGGTCTTTGATTGGAGTACGTGCAAAGGTCATCTACATATACTTCCATGCTTTTTTTCAGAAATTCCTTGAAAACATGACACATCAATCTCTGGAAGGTAGCTGGAGCATTACTGAGTCCAAAGGGCATCACTCTGAATGCATACACTCCCCATTCAGTGGCGAATGCTGTCTTATGTTGATCCTCAGTCGCAATAGCTACCTGGTTGTATCCGGAGAATCCATCTAGGAAACTATAGACCTCCTTACCTGCTACTCTCTCTAATAAATGGTCCGTGATGGGTAGTGGGTAGCTGTCACGTATAGTGGCTGCATTCACCTTCTTCAAATTTATGCACACTCTCAATTTTCCATTTTTCTTAGGCACTACTACTAGTGGCGATACCCACTCGGTATGTTCTATCTCATATATGAATCCTGCCGCTAGTAGTTTGTCTATTTCTTCCTTAATCTTTGCTGCGTAGACTTCATTGTATGTATAAGGACGTTGTTTGGAGGGTTTTGCATCTGTTGTCATTGGTATTCGATGGGAACAAATAGTGGGTTCTACCCCTTTGAGATCCTTATAGGTCCATGCGAATACATCTCGGTACTCCCGAATAAGGTATATGAGTTCCTCCTCCTCTGCTTCAGACACATCTTTACCAATATAGGTGCATCTTTCTTCTCCTTCCTCAACTGTCACAACAATTTTTTTCGTTTGTTCCTTGTTGTCATAGGCTTCCCCTTCTCGTGCCTCTCGTCGAGGCATTTGAATAGCCACTTTTCTTTCCTCCACTTCGTATTTTTTAAAGTGTTCAGGAACTTCAAAAAGATCTGGGTCCGGCCCTACCTTTCTCCTGTTCTCCTCCTGCCTGTGTATTGCAGTAGCAGTTTCAATTGCTAAGATCTTTGTTGGTTCCTGTTCCTTCTGGTTCTGAATAGTATTTAAGCAGCTTTCTTCGTAATCAAATTCTGGTTCCATTTCTATGCTTTCATATTCCTCTTTCCATTCTTTTTCCAGGATTTCCCCTTCTTCTACCTCTTGAAGGACAACCATATAGAGGTTTACATCATAACCTTCCTCATCTATGCATTCATTCATCGTCAGAACTTCCTCATTTACACACACATCTAGAGTTGCCAAGATTTCCATCCATCCATGTGGCTCAAAGATCTCATCAGAGAAAAATTGAGGTGTGTAAGTGGGGTCTTCTACGGATCTATGGTTAGGATGTCCTATCGGCCATGGTTGCCTTTTGCTCTCTTCTCTCTTGGATTCCTTACACATCCACAACTGGGCATCTTCATGCATCCAAGATTGATCACTTGATCCAGCACTGTGAATGGATACGTCATCTTCTTCTCGGTGTACTGGATTCCATTGTAGTGGAGGGACATCTCGATAAGCAAATGTGTGCAAATTTATTTTGGTGGTGTTTCCTTGATGTTGCAGGTATAACGAATCTCTTCCCCAATCCTGTACTACCCGCATTTGTCTCATGAAGGGTCGGCCTAATATCATCTCGTAGTTGTTTGCTTTCTCGAATTTATAGATGGCTAGGGTGTGTTCGAATTCTACTCCACAAGTGGTTAGTTTGATCCTTTCCAATATTCCTAAGGGTTTTTCTACATGACCGTCTGCTAATTGGAGCTTCATGCGTGTGGGTCGTAAGGCAGGTTTTCCCCATTTTTCCTAGATTTCCTTGGTGGCAATTCCTACCCCAGCTCCTGTATCTAGAATAGCCTTGGTCATGTACCCATTGTGTGTGACTGGTAGACAGGTGTTACCCTCATCCCCTTCACTAAACTCTCCCACTTTGTCCATAGGAACTTGTATTGTGGAGTTATTTTCCTTCTCCTTTTCTGTCGGTCCTCCAATCTCTGGCTGTGATTCTAATTGGTTTGCCATTTGCTTCCATAATTGTGGTTTAAGTCGAAGCAATTCTTCCACCGTCAATTTGCATCGTACTTTTGTTTTCTTTAATTCTGTTAGATTGTGTGAACTCTCTTCTACCTTTCCTTTCCCTTTCCATGCACTGTGGGTGCTCGGATTATTACTGACTCCCTTTCGTATTCTCCCATGTAATTAGGCAACGTTGAAATGCTTATGGTTTCCTCTCTTCCTCTGTCAAGTCTTGATACTTCTTCGTATGCTTCCTCCAAGTTGGGGTGAAGTAGACAATCTTCCCCATCTATTTCTTCAAAAGGAGGTGTATTATCTCCATTCTTCTTCCATTGCTCCTCTCGTATTCTGTTCCATAAGTCTTTTGGCCAATCTGCCTCTAGATCTGGGATTATTGACATCGATTCCTCTTGGGTTGTTATCTGGCCGCTTTGGTCATTTTCTTTCCTAGGTTCTTTGTTATTGGACTTTAAGCATTCTTCATACAGACTATGTGCAATCCTGGTCTCTGGTAGAATTGGGATAGGCTTTTCTAGGATTGCTTGTGCTACTTCTATGAGTTTCCTGCATATGGTCAGTCTTTCTTTTTCTAATTCCCCTTTAGGGTAGATTTTTTCATGTTGTTCAACGCTTGGGCCCATCTTGATTCTAGCTTGGTAGGCTTTCAACCACATGTCTAAGTCGTCTGGCTTTGGGTCTGCTAGAATTGATCCGGGCTTCTCCCTATCTGAGCTAGGTTCGGGTAGCTCAGGGGTCTCCTTAGGATTCCCTTGTTCCTTGTGTTTATTCGGGTTTTTGGTTTGCTTTTTACTGTTTATAGTCTTGTTTTTTGCCCATTTGTCCTTGAGTTTCTCTCGTCTTTCCTTCCATTTCTGAACTTTCGGGTTCAGGGGGTTTTCACATGGGTCCTCAGAATCTTCCACTATCTGAATTGAAGGGCTTATTTTTTTGTTGCTTTTTTGTTTCTCTTCCGGGTGCTGTTCTTTTTGTTGCTTCGTTTGGGCTCTCGTAATGGCCTTTAGTGGCACCGTGTACTCCTTATCACTTCTGGATCCTTCAATGACCTCAATCACATTGATAGGTGCAGTGTCTTGGGATTTGGCTGGGTTCTTAGGGCAATCTCTAAAAAGATGTTCCTTTTCACAATCACTGCAATACCCTTCCCAAACTCTGGGTGGTGGTGGATTATAAGGTCGAGGGCATTCCCTAATGAAGTGATCCCCTCCGCATCTATAGCATGGTCCTCTCTGCATCGGTGGTCTAACAGGAGGTCTCATGGGTTGTTGTGCTTTAGGAGCCGTATACATTAAGGTGGCGGTTTCTGCTCCATATGTCTGATCATAGCCCTCATATCCATAATAGGCCGTGTCATATGTTGGTTCATATTCCATCATGTTGGCTTCGTATGGATAGTACTCTCCTAGTGGAGGTTCATACCCTGGGTTGGTTGATTCCACATTGGTCATTATTGATGCTGGTACTATGGCTCTCTCTAAGTTTTCTTCTGGTTGAGCATACTTCACTGGTACTACTTGTTGAGGTTGTGATAGCTGGGGCCCCAGTACTGGTTGTGGTGGTGGGTACGGTGCTTGCTCATATTGTCTTGGTGCTCCTACTTGTGTTGGATAAGGATTGTATCTAGGCATCTCCCTACCAGGCTCTCTCGATTGATATCCATATGGTCGGTATTGAGGTGGTTGGATAGGTCGTGCTTGCCTATTGAAGGGACAGTTTTCAGTTGTGTGATTGGTATATTTTTGCTCGATGTGGCAGTATGAAGAAGTCCCTTGTGGTTGCGGTCTGTAGTATGGGTACGTAGGTTGTGCACCGGCCCCTCCTCGGCCGCACAAGTGTGTGGGGTGCTCTCCTCCACATAAATTACATCTCCGTAGCACAGGCAATCTTTGTGCTGGGTTTTGGTAAGCTCCATGTCCCTGGACTCCTAGTTTCTTTGCTAATAATTCTGCTAATTCTTCCATGTTACTGGAGTTGGACGTGATAGTACTCCTTAAATCTTCTCTTTTAGTGTGGTCGGTTGTACCTTTGAGATCCTCGGCAAGGTTGTCTTCCAAATCAATGCACTCTTGAAGACACTCACTCAGTGTTTGTAATCTCTTCACATACACCAGTGTTCTTAGGGTTCCGTTGGTGAGTCCATCTAGAAATAGAGAGATCATCTTTTGTTGAGTGGGTCTCTCAGCCACTAGGCATCTATCCACATACTGATTGAATCTTCGGGCAGCAGTCTTCACGGTTTCATTAGGGTTTTGTTTAAAGCTATGGATTAAAGATGCAGAATTGTGTTTAATCCCTCTCTTTGTGAATTCTCCAATGAATTCTTGAAAGAATTGTTCCATGTTTTCAAATTGATTGGGGTCTAAAGGTTGGAACCAAGTTAGGGCAGTCCCTGTGAGGGTGAGCCCAAAAGACTCATACTGCAGAAAGAAGTCCTCTACTTGCTCCGCTCTTAGAACTTGTTTAAATTCTGCGATATGATCATAGGGCTCTCCCAGCCCATCATAATGGTTTCTTACACATTTAGCTACTTGGATAGGTCTCAGCCTTCTCATTGGTTCAGGTGGTCTGGGCATCACAGGGAAGACTGGGATAGCTGGTCGTAATGGCGGTACTCCAGGCTGTCTTCCTATCGGTGGTTGTGGTCTTGCTGGTGGTCGGTACTGGTTTCCTATCCCTGCGTGGGTCTGATTGTGTGTGTGCACTCCTGGAGTTGCAAACTGTACATGGGTATGGTTGGGCACACTTCGTTGATTGGTCTGTCCTGATGTGGTTTGCTCCGTTTCATGTTGATTCCCAAAAGGATTTTGTGAAGTAGTTGCCTGACCTCTCTGAGGAAATACAAGCGTACCCATGTATCTTAGTCGAGCCCTGTCTAAGGCACTCACAGGCCAATATCTCCTTTGATCCTTATCCAAGTAAGTAAATCTAGTTTCATCATCTGGGTCTTTCAACTCATAAAATGTCATGGGGCTTTCTTCTCTCCCTGGAGCCGGTAAGTCAGTTTGAAGCAACAGGTCTGATCCATGGATCATATAAACTTCCAACAGGTAATCATCTTGAGGTATCAAATCTCCTCTCAAAACCCGTGACACTTGAGACCTGCCCCTCGGGGTACATATAGACTCTTCAGGTTGTGTTCTTTCGGAGTTGTTGGGGTCCACAAACTCTCCCCTTTCATTGATTTTCTCAGGGAATTCAGTCACAATATAGATATGACCAATCTTGTCTACATATGCTCCTCCTTCATACTTCACAGCAGGTCGGGGCACAATTGTGGCATTCTGGGAAGTTACCATCCTAGCAACAAATCTGTTTAACCCATCCAGGTAGATTGGGATTTCCTGGGCATTGGTGGACACATATTGTAAGGAGGTACGGTAATCCCCCTCAACAGTGGACATGAAATTCCTATTTGGCGTTGGACCTTGCATGTCTTCCAAAGCCATGTGTAGTTCCCCTTCCGAATCACTAGAGGATTCTGAGTAAATGGAGTGGTGACTAGCCTGGGTAGCGCTTCCTACGGAAGATATGACACTTCTTCGACTACTTAGCACTCTTCCGGATCTCAGGTTCATCCACCTAACAACTCCGATCAGTCCTTGCAATCTTCTAGCCTCTGAGATTCTTCACTAAGGGTCAAAATTCTAGGAAGAAGGTTGGCTAAAAATTGACTGAAAATAACTTTTCAAGTCACGATACTTAACCTCCAATTTCCACGATCTCTGACTACAGACGATACTCGCTCGCTGACAAAACGATACACGACACTTGTTAGGTATCGCGATCTTTGATCAAAACGATGTTTAGTACAAACCATACTTCGCTCCAAACGATACACGATACTTGTGATCCTACGATACACGACACTGATCAAGTATCGCGATCTCTGAAGACCAGACGATACACGATACCTGACGAAAACGATACTCGATACTCCGGATAAAACGATACACGATATTTGATCCCAAACGATATTCGATACTTGAACACAGACGATACACGATACTTCCACCAAACGATACACGATCTCTCACAAAACGATACCTCACAAAACGATCTTTCGCAGACGATCGCTGGCAAAACGATACACGATACTTGTTAGGTATCGGGATCGCTGAACCAAACGATACGCGATCGACAAGAGTGGCGATACACGATACCTGACCGAAGCGATACTTGCCCCTGACGATACACGACACTGATCAAGTATCGCGATCTCTGAGAGACGATACCGATCTTTGACCGAAACGATACACGATACACGATACTTCTCAAGTATCGCGATCGGTATGAAACGATACGCGATCGGAGGGAAATATCGCGATACTCAACCACAGGAGCAAAACGATACTTGTGAAGTATCGCGATACTCGACCGCGGGAGCAAAACGATACTTGACCCTTTTTCAAAATTTTTGCTAAGATTTTTCAAGTTTTGATTACACACAAATGTTTTACAAGGTCTCCTACCCCCTCCTCACTCTCTGTATCAATCAAAACACACCTTTTTCACCCTGAAAGTTCTAAACGATACCTGACGCAGATCGTTTGGTTCTAGCAACTGAATTCAAATGATAAATATGAGCATCTGTGAATGTGCTTACCTCAAGCTCTCTCTCTCAACACTTTAATCACACCCCAATCGCTCTGTGCAGCTCCCACGACTCGGACCACAGCTCACGATACTCGACAGTGATTCTCCACGATACTTGCTCAGAAACAAGTGATTTTCAAAATGACTCTTTTTGGCTTTTATACTTGGGATTTTTCTTGCTTACAAAAAGAAAACTTTACTGAACAAAGACTAACTCCTACACTCCGGACTTGACCTACTCTCTCCCTTCTCCTACTCTACTCCTTCCACTCACTTCCCTAGACTAAAAACTCACTACACACATTCCAAGAATGAGAAGTAGCAAGTGCGGCTGAAAATGACTTACCAAAGAAGAGAAAATTTCCACTCCTCAACTTACTTCAATGCAAAAAAGCTACTTACCATCACACGAATGCCTCGGTTTGATTCGTCACTCCCCGGCAACGGCGCCAAAAAGTGTGTTGACCTAAGTACCAACTTAGGGACTTGCGGAGAAAGAGACTATACCTCAATTCCCTTTCAAGTGCATATAGTGGGGATACATGCTTTTAATTATCAATCCAAAGAGTATACAAACCTAGCCAAGTGTATGAGGACATGCAATCATGTAATGATCAATGCAAATGAACTACTCAAAGAGTGTAAATAAGGCAAAGACTTATCCAAACAAGCTTCAACTGTCGGTCATGGCGAAACGATACTTGGTGTAGCAGCCGTCAGTATTTTGGACTTTTCTCTCAGCTCCAAACTCCAAATATAGCGAATAGCTATGCATTTCGAAGCTCTCAAGAAGACGCGTTCAATGGCAGTGGTTTCACTCAATTCTGATGCTCCTACTTCAAGTTATGAGCAAAATACTGAGTTGTGGGAAATACCTTCCTACATTTCAGCACTTCCTACACTTCGCACACACCTTACCTACAGCAAATAAACACTCTCATGGATAGACAACACTCACAAGCACTCTTTCCAAGCAATACACATGCATACAAGCTCATAGAGAAGAAGATATGGAGAGAAGAAGACACAAATTCGAATTTCTGTGCTCTCTATTTTCACAATGGCAAAAAGTTCTTACAAAGAGTCACAAAGTGACTTATATACTAGTGCCCTAGAAATGGTCCTTTCACACAAGCGAACGGCACTTTATTCACTAAAAGACTAATTTCCTACTATTTTACATGGGTAAATCTCTAATCTTCTGCGGGTATGCATCTAGAGGACTCCTCTAGTGCCTTTACAACGGAAAATATATTACAAGAATGATTATGATACAAAAATATAATGTCCAAATCGGAAAAATTTTGGGGCCCGTCTTGTTCTCTGCTTTGTGCTTCCTTTAGCTCTGCAACAGTAGCACCTACTCCAATGGAGGTGAACCATAAATTGAGCAGATATGGAGGAGACGAATTCAAGGACATGAAGCTATATCAAAGTCTGGTTGGTAGTTTAATCTATGCTAAATTAACTAGGCCTAATTTGTCATATGCAATTGGAGTATTATCTCAGTTCATGCATTGTCCTAGGATAGAACATTGGATTGCATGACAAAGGGTATTAAGATACATTAAGGGTACACTCAAAGAAGGTTTCTATTATGGATTCACATTAGATACAGACATCAAGATATATAGTGATACAGATTGGGCAGGTAATACTGTGATAGGTGATCAACCTATGGGTATTTATGTTATGTGGGAGATAAGTGAATCTCTTGGTGTTCTAAGAAGCAACATATAGTTGCTTTTTCATCCACAAAAGCAGAGTATAAAGGTACGGTTGAAGCTACAAAGTAGGTTATATGGTTAAAGACTCTCATGAAGAGTTTTAACATAATTCAGAGTACACCCGCTATTCATGGAGATAATATGAGTTCATTGTATCTAGCTGCTAACCTTTTATTTCATGCCATGACTAAACATATTGAGATCCAATATCATTTCTTGAGAGAGAAGGTGATTGATAAAGAAATTGAAGTCATATACACTTCAACAAAAGATCAGATTGCAGACATGTTAACCAAAAGCTTGGATGGACCTAAGTTGCAGAGGTTCAAAGACATGGCAGGTATAAAGAAGATGGAGAAAATCACAATTGATGATTGATGGGGAGCTATTGGTGCAAGACAATCATCAATTGATGATTTAGAAAAAGATTTGAAGTCAAAGAATGAAGCAAAGATCAACACATGAGGCTTGAATTTTAATGCATGGTCAGAAGATGAAGACTTGTATATACCCATATACTAATCTTGTAATTAGTTCATAAAAACTTTGTATCTTTGATGACTTGGGATGTAAACATCTATATATACTTCATATAGATGTACTACGAGAATGGGGGATGATGAGAGACAAGTTTTAGAAGTCAAGAATGTGAGAAGAACATGAAGTAACACTCAGATGTAAGATTTTTGTGAATAGAAGAAAGTTGCACCTCGATCTTTTGCTTAGTGCTCCTTTTGTGTTTATCTTCTTGATGAATGCTTTTGTACAAGTCTAATTCTATAGATAAGTGACCTCTGTACAAGTTTTCAGAGTTTAATTGTAATCAAGCTGAGAGAATTTTAAGTAGGAACATTTACATGTGTAAATGTAAAGAAGTGAAGACATGAACACATGCAATCCCAATGGTCAATGCTTTAATCAGATCTCCCTCCAGAGTGTAAAGTTTTGATTATCGAAGCACTCATTCTTTAAGTTGAAAGGTAAGCTACTTGTGGCTAAAAGAATTTGAATAAACGGGGTCTATTTTGGGAGAACCATGCATTAGAAGTTGCACGTGTCAAAATTGACAATACAGAAGAACAATTTCAAACATAGGTACATTGTTTGGAGTAAATCTAAAGATATACTAAATCTTTCAGAGAAATTTACACATTTGATCAATCAATGAGTGACTTAAGTGAAGCACACTTTTTTGAATAATCGGTTTCTTCACGATTAGTTCAAAATTTGATAATTTGGCAATGGTCTTCCAAAATTGGTTAACGTTTTCAGTTTTTCTTGATATACAGGTGCTCTAACATCAAGGATAACGTGTTCTTTTAGATATTAACACTCTCCATCAATAGACAAATAGATAGAGAGATACACAGATAGAGAGACAGATAGAGAGACACACACATGTTGCGAACATTTGTTTTATGTAGGGTACAAGTTTCAAATTATGTAAATACCTTTGGGAAGTCTTCAAATACTTCAAGAAGGCTCATATTATTCATAAAATGTAGCAAAAATACCACGTGAGTTCTAGAACATGGTGAGTCAAATTAGTGAGTCACAAGGGAGCTTCAGTGGTGTCCTAGTGGAAGGTCGATGTGGCTAGTTCTCAAAGTCCATCAATACTTTGCTTATTTGAGCACTTGAGTCATGTAATACCTCCATCCAAGTGTCTACCACGAATTTAGATGTATTAAGAAGGTTTTAGATTAGTTTCCCATGCTATAAAAAGAGGAGAAAAGTCGTGATCTTGTGGGATGTCCAAGAGAGTCATATGTGTATCTCTACACTGCTGTAGTTTTGTATGCAGAGATTGCAGAGCTTGTATCTCCCTCATTATATATCCAAATTACATGTTTGATAGCTCATTTGAAAGCTCTTCTTGTCTACTTTCATAGTACCAATTTTCATAATCATTGGATTTGGGAGCTGAGAGCAACACTCTCTGCAAGTAGTGTGTGTTCTCTGTTTTTTATCCCTGCTGAAGGTCTCCATTAAACATCCAACTTGCAGAGGTCATATCTCCTTGTGTATGTATCCAAATCATGTGTTCTTTGGCTTGTTAGAAAGCTATCCAAGTCTATTTGTATTTTGGAAATTTTCAGATTCATTGGAGTTGTTAGTTAAGAGCAGTAGTCTCTGCAAGTGATGTATGTCCTCAGGTTCATCTCTGTTTCAAGGTCTCCATTAAAGCTGCATATTGCAGAGGTCATAGCTCATTGTGTATTTATCCATTTGAGGTGTTCTATATCTTGTTGGAAAGCTCTTGGAGTCTAGTTTATGTGTGTGAAACAGTTTTGGAAAATTCCAAGTGGGTAAAGAGAAATTTGCTCTACTAGAAAATTGGTCTGTGCATACAAGTTTGTGAAAAAGTCAACTAGGTCCTGTTGGGTTTCACCTACTTCTAGCTGTACTTTGGAGATCAATAAACTCCAACATTGGTATCAGAGCAAGTACTTGGAGGCTTGGAGAAGGTTATCATACCTTGACGAAGAATTTGAAGCTATCAAAGAAGCTGTTCATCATCAACACTACACAAAGGTAGAAGAAGATTGCAAGGAGGCATCTGAAGCAACATCCAAGCAAAGAAAGGTGCACATACCTCATTTACAAGGTAAATATTATATTTCTTCTCATCACACACATTGGAAAGGAGGCTTAAAGGAGGAAGCTTAGCATTTGTATTATGGGAGACCAACATGCACAAATAGAGAAGCTTGATAAGACCAATTATCAGGCATGGAAGTTTAGAATCACAGCATACTTGCAAGGTAGAGGCTTGTATGGTTTGATTGACGGCACAGATATCAAACCCACATTACCAGAGGACCCAAATCAGCAACAATTGAGGGAGTTTAGACTTTGGAATGAGAGAGACAAAAGGGTTATATTCATTTTATCACAAAATATTCAAGATTCAATGGTAGGACACATACAAGATCTAGACACAAGTAGAGATGTTTGGCTTGCATTGGAAAGGTTGTATGCTACAGGTACAAGAGCAAGGAAGATTCAACTCAAAAATGAGTTGAATAACATAAAGAAAGATACAAGGACATCGGTCAATGATTACATATTGAAAGTTAAAGAGATTGCAGATCAACTAGGATCAATTCAAGCTCATGTGGAGGACGACGACTTGGTTGCACATACTCTCAACGGACTCAAAGATGATGAGAGATGGAAACCCTTCATTACTTCAGTTTATGTCAGAGGAGAATTACCAGATTTTGATCAACTTATTGCCCTCATGGTCACGGAGGAGATGAATCTAAATGGTTCTACTTCAAATCAAAAAGGATCTCAAGGACAAGCTCTTTATGTAGGATCATCAAGAGGTGGAAACAGAGGTGGAAGAGGTTCAAATAGAGGTCGAGGAAGAAGGAGCGATGATCAAAGGACTTCAAGTGGCTTCTTCAACACAAGAGGAAAAGGAAGATCAAACGCTAGAGGTACGAGAGGCTACTACAACTACAACCAAAGACAAAGGAGTGAAGATAATAAGAACAATTGCTATATATGTGGAAGGTATGGACACTATGCCAAAGATTGTTATCAAAATGAAAATAATCAAGGTGGTAATCGAAGAGGAGGCTATTCAAGAAGAGGTAAACAACAAGGAAATTATGCAGTTGAAGGTAAAAGTGATGATTATGATTCTCTTCTTATGATGAATGTCGAAACTAAGATGAATTGCAATAGCGATGTATGGTATGTAGATAGTGGTTGTTCTAATCACATGTCTCATGATGCTTCATGGTTTTCTAATATGCATAATCCGTCATGTAAAGGTCATGTTGAAACAGGAGATGATACAACACATAAGATTATGCAGGTTGGAGATGTTGTTATGCAGGATAAGAGCAAGAAAAATTGCTTGAAGGATGTACTTTATGTGCCAACGATCACTAAGAATTTGATGTCGGTTGGTCAAATGGTAGAAAAAGGTCTACAAGTGAGATTTAATCATGCAGGTTGCTTCATTGAGGATCCAAAGCAAAGGAGGTTAATTGCTAGAGGTCAAAAACAAGGTAGATTGTTTACATTCAAGGTAAACCCAAATCATACAAACTATTTCTCTTATGGTATGCATCGAATAGCAGAGCTTGATCTATGGCACAAAAGGATTGGACACATGAATGTACACAGGTTAAAGGAGCTATCAAAGAAGAGGATTGTTGAAGGATTACCTGATCTTACTAAGCAACATATGGTGCATCTTTGTGAAGCATGTCAAATGGGTAAGCAGAGTAGACAACCTTTCAAGCATTCAAGTTATGTAAGTGATGGTTTGCTAGATCTCATACACACAGATGTGTGGGGACCTACTAAAGAGGCATCCTTGATTGGTAATAAGTACTATGTATCATTCATTGATGATCATAGTAGAATGACATTTGTGTATTTCATTAAACATAAGAGTGAGGTCTTTGATTGTTTCAAGAAGTTCAAATCATATGTCGAAAAGCAAACAGGAAGGTATATTAAGAAGCTAAGGTCTGATGGAGGGGGAGAGTATTTCTCTCAAGCTTTTACTGATTTTTTGTATGATGAAGGTATCAAAAGAGAAGTTACATGCACGTATACTCCACAACAAAATGGAGTCGCAGAAAGAAGAAACAGAATCATAGCAGAAGCATCTAGAAGTATGCTTAATGATATGTGTATGCCTAATTATTTTTGGGCTGAAGCTGTTAGCACAAGTGTTTACATTATGAATAGAGTTCCGACTGCTGGAGTTCATCATTTGACACCATATGAGGTATGGCATGGAAGGAAACCAAGTGTAAGTCATTTGAAAGTATTTGGTTGTGTATGTTATGTACATGTACCTAGTGAGGTGAGATCTAAACTTGATGCAAAATCAGAAAAATGTATATTTATTGGTTATGCAGATACTCAAAGAGGATATAGATGCTATAATCCTCATACCAATAAGGTTGTTGTGTCAAGAGATGTAAACTTTGATGAATCACTTTCATGGTATGCAGATAAGAATTGTTTGCAGGTCATGGATGAAAATGAAGAAGGTGTGGTTGAAGGAGATGAATGCATAGTTCAGCCATCAGGAAGTTTAAATGATGAAAGGAGTGGTTTAGATGAAGAAAGAGGATCACCTTTCAATGGAAGATTAAGGCAAGAGTCACCTCCAAGTGTTAAAAGTAAAGGTAAACTCAAACTTGTTCAAGTTAATGATGAAGGAGAGGAAATTAGTGATGTATGTGAGTATGGAGAATCATCAAAGGTTCCTAATAAGAAAGGAAGAGCATCTACATTGGAGGTAAGAAGAACTTCAAGAGTAAGTAAGCAACCTCAAAGGTATACTTATGAATCTTTCATGAATACTCATTATGCTTTTATGACAAAAGTTGAGCAGGAAAATGAACCCACATGTTATGATGAGGCCAAAGGAGATGAAAAGTGGGAGAAAGCAATGAGAGAAGAAATGGAAGCACTACAGGATAACAAGACTTGGAATTTAGTTCCAAGTACACCAAAGCAAAAGGTAATTGGTTGCAAGTGGGTTTTTAAGATTAAAAGAAATAGTGATGGTAGTGTGTCTAGATATAAGGCTAGACTTGTAGCAAAAGGATATAATCAAACTCAAGGTGTGGACTATGAGGAAACATTTAGTCCAGTAGCAAATATGGCAACAGTGAGAACTTTGTTGGCTTTAGCTGCAAGTAAAAGGTGGAATATATATCAACTTGATATAAAAAATGCCTTTCTTAATGGTGAGTTAAATGAAGAAGTGTATATGTCACAGGAAGATGGTTATGTGGATGCAAAATGTCCTAATCATGTATGCAGGTTAAAGAAGGCATTGTATGGTCTTAAGCAGGCACCAAGGGCATGGAATGCAAGGTTGGTAAAGTATCTTATGCTGCAAGGATACACAGCGAGTCATGCTGATCCTTCACTTTATGTAAAACATGTAGATGGCATGTGTGTCTATGTATGCATTTATGTGGATGACTTGTTAATTACAGGGAATGATGCAAAAGCAATTGATGAGATAAAAGGTAATTTGGGAAAGGAATTTAAAATTTCAGATCTTGGTTTGCTCAGATACTTTCTTGGGATTGAAATTGTGTATAGCGATGAAGGTATGTGGTTGATACAAAGAAAGTATATATGTGATATGCTGAAAAGGTTTGGTATGCAGGAATGTAAATTTGTTTCTACTCCAATGGAATGTAATGTAAAGCTGAGTGCAAAGGAAGGTGATGAGTTGCATGATATGAATGTATATAGATCCATGGTAGGATCTTTGATTTATGCAACAAAAACTAGACCTGATATATGTTATGCAGTGGGAGTATTGTCACAGTTTATGCATGAACCTAGAGTACCTCATATGCATGCAGCGAAAAGAGTGCTTAGGTATTTGAAAGGTACCATGAACGAAGGATTATTTTATAGTCATGATGCTGATCTAACTCTTAAAGTCTTTAGTGATGCAGATTGGGCTGGAAGCAAAGATGACAGAAGATCCACAAGTGGATATGTGGTAATAGCAGGAAACAAGACATTAACATGGAGTTCAAAGAAACAGCCTACAGTTGCTTTATCTTCTACAGAGGCTGAGTATAGAGGTTTAGCATTGGCTACTACTGAGGTTATGTGGTTTAAAAAGTTGTTTCATGACTTGAATGTGCAGTTTGATGTACCACTGATATATGGGGATAACTTGAGCAGCATTCATATGACCTCAAATCCTATTTTTCATGCTAGAACAAAGCATATAGAGGTTCACTATCATTATGTTCGAGAGAAGGCCATGAACAATGAAGTGCAGGTTTCTTTTGTTGGAACAAAGGATCAAGTTGCAGATATCTTCACCAAATCCTTGGATGGACCAAAGCTTCAAAGATTCAACTATATTCTTGGCATGAAGGAAATACCCTTTGAAACTTGAGGGGGAGAATGTTGCGAACATTTGTTTTATGTAGGGTACAAGTTTCAAATTATGTAAATACCTTTGGGAAGTCTTCAAATACTTCAAGAAGGCTCATATTATTCATAAAATGTAGCAAAAATACCACGTGAGTTCTAGAACATGGTGAGTCAAATTAGTGAGTCACAAGGGAGCTTCAGTGGTGTCCTAGTGGAAGGTCGATGTGGCTAGTTCTCAAAGTCCATCAATACTTTGCTTATTTGAGCACTTGAGTCATGTAATACCTCCATCCAAGTGTCTACCACAAATTTAGATGTATTAAGAAGGTTTTAGATTAGTTTCCCATGCTATAAAAAGAGGAGAAAAGTCGTGATCTTGTGGGATGTCCAAGAGAGTCATATGTGTATCTCTACACTGCTGTAGTTTTGTATGCAGAGATTGCAGAGCTTGTATCTCCCTTATTATATATCCAAATTACATGTTTGATAGCTCATTTGAAAGCTCTTTTTTTCT
>CM035418.1:141061783-141124283 GCA_020310875.1 Ceratopteris richardii | reverse complement strand
AAGTTATGAAAGTTTTCCATTAAAGGTTGAAAGGTGAAGCATTTGAAGACACAAGGCATCAAAAGGTTACTTCAAAAGTATCCTCATACACAAAGAACTCCAAAAGGTATTATTCTTTATCGTATAAGCTCAAAGGTTGCAGCAGAAGGGAAGGAGTATGGCATATCATATCTCCATTGACAAACTGGACAGAGATAATTACCCCGCATGGGTAATGAAAATGGAAGCCTTACTTATGAGTAAGGATCTCATGGTATATGTAACAGGTGAAGAAGAGAAGCCAGTATTTGAAGATGAAAGTCGACCAAAGAAGGAAGAAGTAGATGCTTTAAAGCATTGGCAGAAGAAGGATGCAAATGCAAAAGCCTACATCTACAATACAATTTCTGATCATTTGCTACCACACATCAGAGGATTGGAATCATCTAAAGATATATGGAATGCATTGGAGTATCATTTCCAAAGCACTACTAAAGCAAGGAAAGCAAGTCTATCGTCAGATTTTACAACATTCAAGAAGAAGCCAAGTCAAAGTATTAGTGATTATATCACTAAGATGAAGGATCTATCAGATAGTCTTGGATCCATAGATGAAGATATTGAGGATCACAAGTTGATTGCTCAATTACTTACAAGTTTGAGAGGGGATGAAAGGTGGAAACCTTTTGTCTTATCAACAGAACTTTCATTAAATCATTATGTTCCAGATTTGAACCAATTGCTTGGTTTGATGCTCACATTTGAGCAAGACTTGAAAGGAGATGGAGATAAAGGACAAAGTTGTGCAATGTACACGAAGAACAAGAAGAAAGTGAACAAAGGAAAAGCAAAGGATGAAGAAGAGTCAACTTCTCAAGTTTATTATGCAAGAGGTAAAGGCACTGGTAGAGGAAGAGCAAGAGGTTTTGGAAGAGGAAGAGGTAATCAGAATAACAAAAAGAAGGCTTGCTGAATCTGTGGATTGAGTAATCATTTGGCTCATGATTGTTGGCACAATCAGCAAGGATTAAATCAAAATCAGAATAAAAATAGCAGAGGCAGAGGTGGAAGATACCAAAGTAATTTTCAAAGAGGTAGACAAAGTCAAAGAGGAGGCTATGGTAGAGGTGGAGGAAGAAGTTGGGGACAGAATCAATCCTACAACACCACCTACTACAACTACGCAAATGACACACAACATGAAAGTCATACATCATTGATGATGAACTCAATCAGCACATCTGATAAAGAAGATCTAAAGGTATTTTACATTGACTCTGGATGTTCTAATTACTTGCCAGGAAACATAGAATTGATGTTAGAATTGGAAAAAGGCCTTTCTAGTCATAGTGTTCAAATAGGTGATAATACAAAACATAGTGTACATAATAGATTACCATGTGCAGCTCTAAATGGAATGACTCCATATGAAGCTTGGTGGGGTAAGAAACTAACACTAGATCATTATAAAGTGTTTGGATCAATTGCATATGCTTATGTGCCATCACAACTTAGACATAAACTTGAACCAAAGGTAGAAAAATATGTGTTCATTGGTTATGATGAAAAGCAGATGGGTTACAGATTGTGGAATCCTCTAACCAAGCAATTTATTGTTTCTAGAGATGTTACATTTGATGAACAGAAAAGTTGGTATGCAGATCAAAGTTATACAGCTGAAGAATTTGAAGAACAGGTAAGAAGATGTGAGAAAGGAAAATCAATTGTGCAGGTGAATAGAGATGAATACTATATGCAAGCAAGTACATCCAGAAGTGGATTAACAAGAAGGAATGAAGAAGCTCCTATATTTGATGAAGAAGTGTATCCAGACACTTATGAAGAATGTGAACCAAGAAGGTCAAGCAAGACAAGAAGACAACCAAAAAGTTATTCTTATGATACTTCTTACATAACTCAGAAGAACTATGCATATATGGTCAAAGATGATGAAGAACCTCAGAACTATGATGAAGCTAAAGGTAAGAAGCAATGGGAAGAAGCAATGAAGGACAATGAACTTCAAATGCCCATAGCGACCAGCGTGATTACAATTAGAAAAAATCCTTTTATGGGAGTGATCCACATAGGGTTGAGTGTATATAATGCACAAAAGTATAATGAATGAGCAAAATATGCTATAGGAGTGAATCAAACACTCAACAGTAGTATCTCCTACTTTTCAAGAATATGTAGAGATTGACCCCAAGACAAAAAAACTTGGACTTCTCCCAATCTACTAAACCAAATTCTTTGAAACCATATAGGCATAACCTAGATAGTAATAACGTTTGAATGACCCATTTGTCATGCAATTTGGAGCTTTGTAGACAGAGCAGCAACCTCTCCAAGATTACTATTGGCGAAGAAGATGATGCAGAAAATTGAAGGAGCAAGACAATGATGGTCACAAGTGTATTTATATTGCTTCCATGTATTGTAAAAGTGATTTCAAGTCTTTATATAGACTCTAGGAGTGTTCCACAACTTCTACAAGTGGATTTTGGATTCAAATGAAGGTGGGAATAGTTGTTGGAAGGAATCAATTCACTTTCCTACTATATAGGAGAAGTGAATAATGCACTGGAGGAGAACAAGACATGGGAACTTGTTCCTAAACCAAATGGTAAGAAACTAATTGGAAATAAATGGGTTTATAAAGTGAAGAAGCTTGCAGATGGAAGTATAGCCGGATACAAAGCTAGACTGGTGGTGAAAGGCTATGCCCAAACCTATGGCATAGATTATGATGAGACATTTAGTCCTGTAGCTAAGATGTCAACTATAAGGACAATCATTGCTATTGCAGCTTCAAAAGGATGGACCCTAAGTCAATTGGATATAAAGAATGCATTCTTGAATGGATACATATTAGATGAGGTATACATGGAACAACCTCAAGGGTTTATAGATTCCAGGTATCCAAATTTTGTTTGCAGGTTGAGAAGAGCACTCTATGGATTGAAACAAGCTCCAGAGCATGGAACTATAGACTGGTGAAGTATCTCAATGATCTTGGATATCAAAGTTCAAAAGCAGATCCAAGTCTACTTATCAAAAGAGCAGAGGAAGTATACAATCTACATTTGTATTTATGTAGATGACATTATAATCACAGGTACTTCAGATGAAGGAATAAAAGAGGTAAAGAGATTACTTGAAAAAGAATTCAAGATCAGTGACCTAGGAAAGTTATCATACTTTCTTGGAATGGAAGTCACTTATACAGATCATGGCATATATGTATCACAAGAAAGGTATCTTCTGAATCTATTGAAGAAGTTTGATACGGAAAAATGCAGAGAAGCTACAACTCCACTTGAAGTTAATCACAAGCTGGGCACCCAAATTTGTCTTGATTGTGGGTCAGCCTTCATCGACTTCTTGGGTACCCAGATATACCTCACTTTCACAGAAGAATTTTTGGAAGACTTCTTATTAGTGTTGTGTTGTCGATCACTAATAGGAAGTTGAGTCGGTTGTTGTGGCTTGACCGCAATAAGATGCTCGCCTTTCTGCACCCACATTTTTTTTGGTGGCTGGGACACCTTGCTTCGTACTTTCTTTTGGCTTCGAGCATAGGTAGTCTGCTTCTTCTGCCTTTTATCTGCCTCTGGTTGCTGCATCCTGATGGCCTTTGGAAAAGAAGGGAGTTCCATTGTATCCTTGACTTCTTTATTTAGATAATCATCCCTCTGCATCACATAGTTTCGGACAAGAATAACATTGTCATCTTCATGTGTACTCCTGGAAGGACCAGGAGTGTGTGCCTTTTCTAGTTCCTTGAGTGCTCCATTGTCTAACTCAACTATAATTCGACTCTGATTTACCCACACCTGAAGAAGTCCACTTCTTAGGTTTAGGTTGACTGCATGATCATAGATCCAGTCTTGACCCAAGTAAGGGGTTCAGTGAGATCCTCATCTTGACACACTAGTACTTTAACTGTCAGTAAAACATCTTGAATATAGAGGGGAAGTTCCACCTCGCCCATGCAAGGGGTCTCCACGCCTCCCAATCCTATGAGATATGCTTCAATGGGATTGATACTTAAGTTCAACTTTTGACAGTAAGAAAATTTAACCGCACTAGTGGCTGCACCTGAGTCAATCAATGCCCTTACAGTCCTTGCACTCTTTCCTTGTCCTATCTCTAAGGTTACAAAAGGACGTCGATCAATTATTCTATGAGAGCTAATGCCTGAAACTTCACACATAGCCATATGATATTCTGGGTGCGCATAATCATCTGTCCTAGGCTGATCTCTACCCTGTCTTCTCAACTTCATTCTTCGGATGCGTTCCAAAGCTTCTACCTATGCTTCTTCCCAAATTTGTTTTTCTTCTTCCTTGCGTTTCTTGGCAGTGTTGAGTCTATTTAGCATCTCTTCAGTCAAGGGTTCTTGATATAACTTGACTCTGCATCCACTGATATAACTAGGGAGGACATCACCTTCTAGTGTAGCTAGCTGAATTGCTCCACTCGTTGAGATCCTATTAATGATCATAGGTCCATAGCCACGCTTTTCTAGCTTCCTCGCATGTTGTTTCAGGGTATACACCAAAACTAAGTCTCCGGCCTTCAAGCCTTTATCCTTAACATGGGCATCAAAGTATGCCTTCTGTCTTTTCTTAGCAGCATATATACCTGCGGAAGCCCTCAATCTTGTTTCTCCTAATCGCTCAAGGTCAAAGATTCTAGAGGAGAGCTCATGGCCTGTCCAATCATGCTCTTGTGCTACTTTCAATGTAGGTATCAAGAAGTCCAATGGTAGCACTGCATTTTGGCCAAACACCATCTGAAAGGGTGTGGCTTGGAGTACCGTTTTATAGGCAACTCTGTATGCCCAAATAGCATGGTGTAACTGTTTGTCCCAATCAGAGCGTTTATTATTCACTAATTTTGTCAATACATTGCATAGAATCTTATTTGTGCTTTCGGCTTGCCTATTAGCTTGTGCGTGATAAGGGGAAGACTTCTTATGTACTACCAAGAATTCTTGGAGAAGATTTTCAATAACTTCATTCAAGAAGTGAGTGCCTCTATCACTTACTAGCTCAATAGGTAGCCCGTATCTTGTGAACACATTCTCAAATAAGAACTTAGCTGTAGTTTGAGCATCGCTCTTCGTGGTGGATTTTACCTCTACCCACTTGGTTAGATAATCTGTGGCCACAATGATATATTCAGCATGTGAGCCCTTAGGTGGGGGATTAATCAGACCAACAAAGTCTATTCCC
The DNA here is from genome assembly GCA_020310875.1 of Ceratopteris richardii. NCBI lineage: Eukaryota > Viridiplantae > Streptophyta > Polypodiopsida > Polypodiales > Pteridaceae > Ceratopteris > Ceratopteris richardii. The sequence continues at coordinate 141,119,064 of CM035418.1, read as the reverse complement.
CACGTAGAGAATGCATGTCCACCCATCATAGGTTTCAAAGGCATCTCATCTTTGCGTATAGGATACTGAGTTCGCTGACAGACATCACACCGCTTCACATAGGTATGTGCATCCATGTGAAGGGTTGGCCACCAAAGACCTGCAAATAGTATAGCCTTGATCACCCGATCTAGTCCAAAATGTCCTCCTGCTACACCCTGGTGAGCAGTTTCCAAGATCTTTAAATATTCACTCTCATGGACACAGAGTCTGAGGTATCCATCTTTACCCCGCTTGTATAGATTATTACCAATGAGTGAATAATCTAGGGCTTCTTGTTCTAACCTTCTTTTCCTGGCCAAAGTCATTTCTTGTGGGAATGTTTTCATCCTCGGGAAGGCTACAAGTGGTTCACTCCAATCTGGCACTATGGACAGTTGATAAAGAGTGGCATGTTCCACAGGTGGTTTAGTGCTACAAATCAGTCATTCCTTGCACAACTTATGGATATCAGCCTCCATAGTCGGCCAATGCACTCCGAGTCTCCTTAGTGTCTGTAGGGTTCGTTGCTTTGAGTAGTGTTGCTCTAATGCACCTACATGTGCTAATTGCAACCATTTTGCGTACTCATCCTCTTCCACACAACAAGCTAGGATCCCTTGATCTTTATGCTTGTACATACTTCCTGCCATGATTTGGTATTTTTGGGATTTTACTATCTCTCTATCTTGAGTGTTTATTACTGGATGTTTAGGACCGTATGTCAATACTGGCACTAATGTCTTAGCCCACTGAGGTACAACTTCCAAATTAAACAAGTAAGCATCAGGAAGGTCATCTGATACTCCTTGCGGTGCTTCTCCAGATGTGAGTCTTGAGAGGTGGTCCGCTCTCAAGTGAGTCTTACCTTTCCTCACCACGACTTCAAAGTCATACTCCATTAGTAAGAGGAACCATCTTACTAATCTACCTGTATTGCATGGCTTGTTCACGAGATATAACAATGCTTGATGGTCAGTAAAAAATTTAAACTTATTTGCAAGCAAATAGTGCCTAAACTTCTTAACTGTATATACCATGCCTAATCCTTCTCTTTCAGTGGTTGTATAATTCCGTTCAGCTGCATTCAATTGTCTACTAACATAAGCAATTGGAAGATCCATATGACCTTCGCCTGTAGGTTGTGCGAGTACACATCCAATAGCATAATTGGATGCGTCCACATGCACATGAAAGGGCTTATTCCAATCTGGTGTGGTCAAGATTGGTGCTGAACATAATCGTCTTTTGAGTTCGTTGAAAGAGTTTTCACATTCATCAGTCCACTCAAATTTAGTCAAAAATCCGTATAGAGGCTTTGCAATGATGGCATACATGTGTATAAACCGTCGGTAATAACCACAATGCCCCATGAAAGCTTGTACTTCCTTGACATTCTTTGGCCTGGGTAGTTCTGCGATGGCTCTCACTTTCTCTTCGTTAGTGGATATGCCGTTCTTTGACACTATGTGTCCTAGAATCTTGCCTTGCCTGACCATAAAAACACACTTTTCTGGGTTCAAGCAGACTTGATATTCTCTACATTTGTCAAAGATTTGCCTAAGTTCTGGTATATGTGTCTGTCTAATGTTGGAATGAGCACAGAGATCATCAACATAGACCTCTAAATTCTTCCTCAAGAACTCTTTAAACACGTGACACATCAATCTTTGAAAGGTTGCAGGAGCATTGGTAAGCCCAAATGGCATTACTCGAAAAGCAAATATGCCCCACTTTGTGGCAAAAGCCATCTTATGCTGATCTTCTGGGGCAATGGCTACCTGATTGTAGCCAGAAAATCCATCAAGGAAGCTGTATACTTGCTTGCCTGCTACTCTTTCTAATAGATGTTCGGTAATTGGAAGTGGATAGTTATCTCGAATTGTAGTTGCATTAACCTTCTTCAAGTTAATGCATACACGTAGCTTTCCATTCTTCTTGGGCACCACTACAATGGGGGATACCCACTCAGTGTGCTCAATTTCATAGATAAATACAGCTTCCACCAGACGATCTATCTCTTCTTTGATCTTGGCAGCATAGTTATTGTTGTATGTGTATGGCTTTTGCTTAGAGGGTTTGGCATCTGAGGTCATGGGGATAGTGTGTGAGCATATGTCAGGGTCTACTCCTTTCAAATCCTTATAGCTCCACGCGAATACATCTCTATACTCCCTTAGCAAGGTTATCAACTCCTCCTCTTCTTCTTCCGTCAGGTCATGTCCTATGTAGGTGCACCTTTCTTCTCCTTCCTCTATGGCTACAACTATCTTCTTGGTGGTTTCTTTGTTATCATAGGCCTCTCCTGCTTGTGCATCGCGTTTAGGCATTCTTACCATGACTCTCCTATCATCTATTTCGTACTTCTTAAAATTTTCAGGGACCTCAAACAAAGATTCTTCTTCTTCTGGTGTGACTTCTCTCTTCTTTCTTTTCTTTCCTTCATCCTTTGGGGTCACTTGTGTGGTTAACCTTACGTCATCTGTGAGCTCTCCATGTCTCTGAGGGTGAGCTTCCACTTCGTAGAAGTATTCTTCATCTGATGCAAATGGTGGGTCCATAATGATTGACTCTAAATCAGAGTCACTTGCATCCTCAAATGCATCAGAGCTAGGTTGGCATTCTTCTAAAACCGAATCTCCCATGATTGGCTCTATTGAGAAAACTGAAATGTCATAGCCATCCTCGTCACAGTGGGGTGCCCATTGTTCTTCATTGATGGCTACGACCATTGTTGCTAAAATTTCTGCCCAGTCGTGAGGTTCAAATTCTTCGTCAGGAAATACTACAGGTGCATAGGCTGGGTCTTGAATTGATCTATGTGTCTCTTTTGCACCTACCTCTCTGGCTTTTTCTCTCTTCTCTTCTTCTACTGCTACTTTACACATCCACAAGTGAGTGTCTTCATGCATCCATGAGGATCCTGATCCTATGGAGTGCACAGACTCAGTATCATCTTTAGCTCTATGGATGGGATTCCATTGGATAGGAGGGACATCTCTATGGGAGTAATCTTTGAGATTCATTTTGGTCGTAACACCTAAGTGTTGCAAATACAAGGAATTGGTTCCCCAATCCTGTACCACTTGCAACTGTCGCATAAATGGTCTTCCTAAAATCATCTCATAGGCATGATTTTTGCTAAAGTCACATATAGCAAACGTATGCTCAAACTCTACACCACATGTAGTGAGAGTTATTCCTTCTAGTAGTCCTAAGGGTCTTTCAATGTGACCATCAGCCATCTGCAACTTCATTCTCATTGGCCTAAGTGCTGGCTTGCCCCAACGCTTCCATAGGGAAGTGGTAGCAATTGCAACTCCTGCACCTGAGTCGAGAATTGCCTTGGTTGTGTATCCTTGATGGGTGATGGGAAGATAGGTGTTTCCTTCTTCACCTTCACTCATATCTCCTATCTTGTCTAGAGGAATTTCTGGCACTATTCTATGAGAACCTACCTGGGAACGTGGTTTAGCTACCTCTGGTACTTGTTTGGCTACGTGTTTCCACAGTTCTGGCCTAACCTTGAGTAGCTCTTCTAAAGTGAGATTGCACTGCACTTTAGTGTTTTTCACTACCTCTGTGTTCCTAGGTATGACTGAGTCTTCGTTTCGTACCATGACCGTGGGTGCTCTCATACAAGTAGACTTAGCTTCCCATGAGCCTATGAAGTGGGGTAATTCATGTAAAGAATTAGACTCAAAGTCTAATCTCTCTTGAGATTGTGCACTCTTCTGCACTCCATAAATGGAGGGAATATCTTGTGGGAATTGGTCATGTGCATCATCCACAAGTTCAATGGGAGGAGGGACTTCACTCTCTTTTGCCCATTTCTCTCCTTGAATCTCTCGTAGGAATTCGGGTGAGTACCGATTCAGAAAAGAAGATGTTTCTGGCTCTGTGGAGTTAGGCACATAAGCTTCTTGGGGGGGAATGCTTATCCTTTCACTTGCCTTGCCCTTATTTGGAGGAGTGGGTTCCTTTTCTGATTGTGCAATTAGCCTTTCCAGTCTTTCTAGCAGTCCATCGAAGTGCAAGTGCATCTTAGCTGAACTAGAGATGTTAAAGAGGCGACTAGCTTCAAACATGGTTTGAGCCAATTCCACCATCTTAGCACAAATTTTGGTTCGTTCAAGCTCTAGTTCCGCTCTAGGGTAACATTTTCATGATCCGTCACGTTTGGCCCTTCTTGGATTTTGGCATGATATGCCTTAAGCATCATATTTAGGTCCTCGGGAGTGGGATCTGCTAATACTGATCCTACTCTAGGGGCTGGTGGGGTCGCATGCGGTGGATTGGAAGGTGGTGGATCGGATGGAGATGGGAATGGTGGTGGTGGAGTAGTGTCAGAGGGAGGTTGAGATGTAAGTTCAATTATCTTGGCTCTCGTTTCTCTTAGGCTTTCCTCGAGTTCACTCATCTTCTTTGCCCATTGCCTTTTCATTCTTTCACGGCTATCTCTCCAGGCTCTAGTTCTCTTCTTGGTCATGCTCTCAGTTTCACTAACCTCAGCATTTTTTTCCTGGCCTAAACTTTGGTTCTACTGCAAGGCTTGAGCTCTAGTGACCACTTGCACCGGTGCAGTGGAAGTCACACTCCCTGTGGAGTCTACAACTAACCCAATAACGTTAATAGGGGTGATTTTTGGCATATTATTGGGGTTTTTTGGGCAATCTCGTAAGAGATGATCCTTTCCGCAATCTTGATAAAAGCCTTGAATTGTCACCGATTGGGGTTGTGTAGGTGCAGGCATAGGGCAATCACAAATGAGGTGATCTCCCTGACATCTATAGAATGGTCCTCTAGGAAATGGGGGTCTTACTTGCCTAGGTTGAGGTCTAGAGTTGGGGTTTGCATACATGACGTTTGCGTAATCTAGCTCCCAACTAGGTTCACTTGGTTCTTCACTATAGTAGGACTCACCATGTTCAAGAGATTGCATGTAGTAAGCCTGGGGGGTATCAATATGTGTAGAATCAAAGCTATGGTCACTGGGGTCACTTTCAGAAAGTAATGGAGTTACTGGGAATATAGCTCAATTCAAGTTTTCTTCAGTAGCTGCATACTTTACAGAAATGACATTGGCAGGAGCTGGGGGTTGTTGGGCTAACACAGGCTGAGGCCTTTGCTGATTCTGGTAGGGTTGTTGATAGGGTTGTTGTGGTCTGCCATATTGTTGTGGTGGATATTGGTTCTGTTATCTTCCCTGTTGAGGGTAGGGCTGTGGATATGTTTGCCTCACTGCTTGCTTGTTGTAGGGGCAGCCTTGTGCGGTATGATTGGTGTACCTCCGTTCTATGGTGCAGTACAGGCTACTAGGATTCACTTGGGGTTGAGCCATAATGGGACATACATTCACCATATGGTCACCTCCACAAGTATAACACCATTTAACTGGGGCAAATCTTGGGATTTGTTTGCTAGAGACACCTAGTTTTTTAGCTAATTTCTCAGCGAGTTCCTCAATAGATGTGGATTGCATGGAAGAGAGGCGAGAAGAACTATTTGAATCTTTGTAGATTTTTGAAAGTTCTAATTCTTCCCCTAGGTTATCTTTAATGTCAATGCACATGTGTACACACTCTTCGATGGTCCTAGGGTCTTTCAAGTACACATATGATCTCAACTTTGTACTCAGTAGTCCATCTAGGAATAAAGCCACTTGTTTGGCTGGTGTGGGTAACTCCGAAATAGGACATATCTCTCTAGGTATTGCCTAAACCTTCTTCCTGCAAGTCTAACCATCTCTTGAGGGGTTTGCTTGAAGCTGTGAATCAGTGAGGAAGTATTATGCCTTATGCCACTCTTAGAAAATTCAATAATGAATGCCTCCAGAAGTTGGTCTATGTTCCTGAAGTGTCTCTCATTTAGTGGTTGAAACCACGTAAGGGCTATGTTCCTAAGGGTTAGACCAAAGACATTGTATTGCGTGAATAAGTCCTCCACTTGTTTAGCTCTCAAGACTTGCCTAAATTCAGCCACATCATCGTATGGATCTCCAGTGCCATCGAAGTAATTCTTCATGGACTTAACTAGCTGTGTAGGTCTCAAGGTTCTGGTGTGTTCCCTTGGCCTTAACAAAGGAAAATCATCAACATTTCTTAGGTTCCTTGGAACTCTAGTTCTCTCTGTTTCTTCTCTATCTGTCTCTGTTCTTGTTCTTTCTCTTCCTGTTGGGTTGGCAAAGCTTACCTCAAGTCTATCTCTATTTCTGTCTCTTTGAGCTCCATGAGCTTAGGATGTTCCAGCTCCTGGGTGGCCATAAGAGACATTTGATATCAGTTGGGGAAAAATAAATTCACCCTTGCAAGTGTAGGCATGCCTACCGTGTTCTGTAACCACAAAGATCCTCTCTGAGGCGTTGTCTAAATAGGTCACTTTGCCTAGGCTATCAGGATCTTTGAACTCATAGATTTTGATCATTCCTACCTCATTCGGTTGATTAGGCTTATACCTCCAGAAGGCTTCATCGATTTCCTGATTTAGAAGCTGATCTATGCTCTTATTGTCCTGGGGAATCCACTCTGGCGTGATAATTCTAGTAAGCACTGATTTGCCTCGAGGGGTTTTAGGTTCTTCACCCATGTTCCCTTGCTCTAGGTCACCTATATCCGCTTCTGGGATCACATTACCAAATTCATCTGTCCTATCTGGGTGGCTAGTGACTACGTATATGGTTCGTTCTTTGTCCAGGTATGCTCCATTTTCAAACTTGACAGCTGGATGTTCAATTCCAATGCATTGGTTAGGGTTTTTAATTTGGACCACGGATCTTCCTAGGCCGTCCTCATAGATGCTAGCACCTAATCGATTGGTCCTAAGGTATTCCAGTTGCGTCTTGTAGGGGCCTTCTACCCTATGTAAATATGGCACTCCTGAACTTCCTGTAGGTCTCTTCATACCTTGAGAAATCTCGGACTCACTGGTTTCAGAGCTAGGGTAGTGTGAATAATGGCTCAATTGCTGGGCCCAAGACCTAACAGTATGATTGACACTAGCCTCTGAAGACCTAAGACTCTGTCTATCTCTCCCTAGGTGTCGTCCTGATCTAAGGTTCATATGCCTAACTGATCAATCCCAATTTTTACCCAAGGTACAGCCTCGTTGCCAATCAATTTGTATCAGTCACTTGGTTCTTTTTAGTTGACTATCGTGTTTATGATCTTGTATGATATCACGTCGTCAGGAATACTTAAGTTAATTTCCGCTGTTTCAGTTGATCGTTCCACGTTAAGTTCCTTTCCTTTAAAGTTATCGATCACACAGAGATTATGTTTTAGCTTGAACTTGAGTATTTAGGTAGTCTTCAACTTGATAGATGCCTATCGTCGCCCTGACTTACTTCTAGCACTATTCGCATGCGGCCTAAGCTAGGAATTGACAGAGGGAGTTGAGAGTATTCCAACCTCACTTGCTGATCCTTTGATCTTTAGTGCTCAATGTAGCTCAGTGATGAGTAGCACCTCCTTTAATGTCAATCCGGGAAGACGTGAGGATGGTATGAAGACCTCGAGCAAGTGGAGGCACAAGTGCGTGAGTGAGAAGCACACAAACATGCACACACATACACACACACGCGCACACACGGCAAGACAAAGAGTGAGAAGCAATGGAGTTCTTAGATTACTTTCAAAAAGCTCTTACAAGTTCGTTCGTTTCAATTACAATCTAACCTCAAAAATGAGCTCTCAAGCTCTTTTTATAGCTTTTGACTAGGTTTTGGCCTTGTCCAGACCTAGTGTCCGGCCTAGTTAAAAATTAGGTTCCAGGGCCAATTTGAGGGCTTAAACGGAGTCTAAAAAATACGAAAATTGATATGTAGGTACTTCTAAGGCTCCTCAAGCTCAAGGACTCCTTGTCTTGCACAAAATGGAGCTACAAAAATATGAAATGGTATTTACAATGATTGTTAGTGATAAGAATCACTGTTATAAAGATGTTGATTTGGAAAAATCTGCAGGGCCTATCTGCTAGATTTGCGTCGACTGCTTTGTCTACTTACTCCTTCACCTAGCTCTGACTCTCTCCGCTGGCTTCCTTGTCTAGTCAGTCCTTGGGTGCCCATACTGCTATCAACACCCCCCCCTCTCTCGCGTCTGTCGTCCCTGACAGACCCTTGTTGCTGGGAGTGTTGGATGTAATATTCCACAACCTGAGTGGCAAGCTGATGTTCTTGTAGGCGTAGTCCTCTAGCCAAGTCTGTCATCATATGATCCCAATCAATTGGTCCTGGAATGTCCGGATGTGGCAGACGTAACTGATCTGCATGGATCGCTTGTTCTACTGCGAATAGATGTAGCAAATGTGTGGGTCTGGGAATGAAGATTTCGGAATGATATTCCCAGAATCCCGTAGAGAACATTTCCTCAAATGTCTGCTTGAAGCATGCGGGTAAGTACTTTATTCGTGCATGCCAGGCAAAGATTATAGTGACCGAGGGAGTCTGGCTCATGTCGTAGACTAAATCCTTGTTACCTTGAGAGAATCCAGGGGCAGAGATGTATGGAGCTTGTACATTCCGAAAGGTTTTGAAGACAATGGTCATGAGCTCGAATATCTTCATACACATTTTCGCTGCTATGTCGGGTACATTATTTAGACGTGTAGACCAGTGCCGAATTGTTGATATCATGTAGGCTACGGTTGGGGTCCCTCGAGGTGGAGCAAAATATGGATAGTTAACCCAAGCCGAGCATTCTTTATTGTTGTGTACCTTGATTGCAAATGCTTGCCAGGATCTGCGACGTACCACTGGGCAATAGCATGGATTATACTTGATATATAGTGGCATGGTTGCCCAGGTGCTCATCATCTCTAGGTAATCGGTTAGTAGACGTGCACGCCAATTAGGTTGGAAGATCGAGCCAGCACGTGCATCTGTCGGTAAATCCCCTAGCTCAAATTGAGTGGCGAATGTGTGCTCCTTCCCTGTATGTCTTTTGACTTCTGCATTATAATCGTGTAGTAAGACAAAATAAGGCATGTATTGCGACTCTGATGTTGTGATTAGCCGTTGATGGGATAAGTTTTGAAAGTAGGAAGACCGAAGGACAGTTTCTTCCAGATTTGTGAGAGATTGCATTTGCACTGCCACACAATCATCATGTGTCTTACCCACTTTCTCGACCCTTTTGACCCAATCTGGAACTTGAATTTCTAAAGTGTCTTGTCCTTCCTCTGTAGTTCGACCACCGAGTGTCGGCATAGGCTCGTATGGCTCTTCATAGCTGTCATCGACGGGGATTTCCACTACTGTTTCAGGTTCTGGTTCTTCAATGGGCGAGGGTGGCCTTTCATAAGGTAAGAGGCGTGCTTGGAGTTCTGCCACCTGTTTCCGGAGGGTCTCTATTTCTTCTGTAGAGTGTTGCAAGATTACCGGCTCCTGTTGAGCTGTGGGGACACTGGCTATCTGTTTAGATCTGCACATTCAGTCTCTAACTTTTCATATGACTCCAAGAAATTTGCATGCTCCTCAAGTGAGATGCGAATGTCTTCCGATGGGACTGCGCTATATCTGGTAGGGCTAATGGTTGCTCCTACAGTTCCTTCCATAGCCACTTCAAAGTTGTCTTGGTTTTGTTGTTGAAGTCTCTTGTTCTCTTCTAGTGCTGCTGCCATATGCTTCCTTAATAGCCCAATGTTGCGTCTGAGTGTAGCATTAGATATCATTTGCGCTTGAAGCACTGTTTCTAGTTCCTTGACTGCTTGGTCATCTACTGTTGATGTCTTTGATTCCAATTCGGAGTGAGCCTGCTGTAAGGTTGTATGCTCGGTTAGGAGCGTTTGGTAATCAGCTTCAAGAGTGGTGACTCTAGCTTGCAGACGTTGAGATTCTGCTTGGAGGGCAGTAGTGCGTTCTTCCAATTGATGGTATTCTTGTTGTAGTTGATGTACACACTGAAGTAATGTGTTGAATGTGCTATTTACATTATGAGATGCAAGGGGAAAAGTTTGAAATGCAGGGGAGGTGGGATCGGGTAGGGGGGTAGTGAATGCTGTGTGTGCCAATGATGTGAGTGGTGAGGTGGGGGGTAAGGGAGGGGAAGATGGTGGAATCGTGGGGAGAGGTGCTGTGGTTGGTAAGATGTCCATTGGGTCAGACAAAGTGGTGTGTACAGGGGCTACCATGTAGGTGGGTATGGTAGGTGAAGTGAGTGTGGTGCTCGTGTAAATTGATGTCGTTGCGAACATCGGGGAAATGTGCCTCTAAAACATTGGAGAGCGGATGAACTGCTCCACAAAGGACGGGTATTGGGGTGGTGAGGTCAAGTTGAAAGAGGGGTAGGGGCCAGATGGGAAGTGAGGGTCATGGAATGGAGGTACCCGTAGTGGGGAATAGGCTGGGAAACACAGGGTGCCTTCGGTGGGTGCTGGGTTTCCAACGACACTTGGAATTATGGGATGGCCAGTTATGGGTTCGGAGGATAGAAGGGATGAAGTGTACAAGGGATTGGTGACGAAGGAGAAGAGGGTGTCTTGTGAGGTGGGTTCTCGAAATGAGAATGATTTGAATGAGGATGGGTTATAAGTGAAGGTAGAGGTGATGACTGTCGTTTCTTCCATGGTGGGAGGTGGTGGTGGGGGTGGAGAAGGTGGTGATGGAGGATGCTGGGGTGAGATGGGTGATGTCTGAACGAAGGTTTCGGCAGAGAGGTCAGTGGTGGTTGTGGGGGTAGCTGTTGTTTCAATGGGTACTTCTTGTTCTGTGACGGGTATCCTGATAGTCTTACCTGCTCGTGGTAATGTGTCAACTCTGCGTTTGTCATACCTCACGGACTGGCGAACTGCAGTGTGGACAGCCTCCGGAACTCCTAAAGATTCTGACACTAATTTGAGGGTGTCAATGAAATGTTGGTCCACCCCCTCATCTGATAGCATTTCTTGCATCAAAGCTTGACCTAATACAAGAGAGAGTTGATGCCTTTCTTGTACTGCTTTGATTGTGTCGTATAACCTTTGTAGTTGAGCTGTATATGCTGGTGCACCTACAAGTTCTGGCACTTCTTGTTGCTCCTCTTGATGCTCTTGATCATAATCCTCCTCATCTTCCTCCTGTTCTTCATCTCCGTCATCCTCTTCATCCACTTCAACTGGGGTGACAGGTGCTTGGGAGGTTGTGGCCTGCGTTTGCACGTTTTCCGCTTGTTGTGCCTCTTCTGCCTCCAGCTCTACATCTTGTAATAATTATTCGAAATCTTCATTAGTGAGTTCTTCCAAAGGTGCACCACTGGGAAATTCAAGATCGGTTGGGATAGGAGGGAATATCAAGGTGGAACCATCGGTGCTGCGTCTTGGAAGTCGGAGTGTGAATGGTCGGACTCTTCGGGGTGGAGGGGTAACATCTGGTGTTAGGGTGGCTCCACGTGGTTGAGCACATGGGACTTGGACAGTGCCTCTCATCTTCTTAGAAGGGGGTCCAGTGGATGTCCTGCCTCTAAACTCCTCTACACGATTCCACATTAGGGCCCGTTGAATAGGAATGTCATAAGCCAAACACCTATAAATGATTCTCGTCAGAGCACAGCAACCATATAAAACCTATTTCCGCGGCCATCGTTTGTGAGCTAGGTGTATCTGATCAATTATCCAGTGGGGTAAGTTGATGGTGAGGCTCTGTGTCTCTGCCAGATACAAACTAAACCAAATCTTTTTGGGCGGCATGGTGAATCTATCTTGTGCCGGGAAAGCAAAGTGTTGCATGCACATGCGAAGGTGTATTGCAATATTAGGCATCATGGACACCATGTCTTTGAGTTTGGTGAGACTTCGATTCTTCATGTAATCCGGTACTAGTGTTTCCTTTTCTGTAGGAATATGCATTCCGCGCATATCTAGAGCCTCTCTCACCAAGTTGTTTGATAGCCTGAACCTCTTGAGCTCATTCCCCTTTGTCAGAGATGGAATCACAAATGAGCTTGCACCTTTTGGGTTCTGGTTTGGAGTCAAGGTGTTGATGAGATAGTAGCATCGCATGAAGTCGGGCTTTGGGAGCCGTGCACTGAAATATGCATTCAATCTTGCCTTTTCCCATATCGAACGTAGACCTTCTGCATCTTGTAATTTCTCGAATTCTCTTGTAAAGAAATGGTATCTGCCTTGCTTCCCATTGAAGTCCAACTCTGATTCCCATAGGTACGTTCCTTCACCCAAGGGTCCTGCCACCTCAGTAAACCAGTGGGAAGTCTTTCCTACGGGCATGGTGTGGCCACGCGGAGGGTCCGCAATAGGTATGATTTTGATGGCCTGCAATTCTTCTGGTCTTTCATTTGTCTCAGGCAAAACGGGTAAATTGTCTAAGTCCACTACTTGCGGACTTGTTTCTGTGTGAGAGCTAGTTCCTGCTGCCTCAGCCATGTTGAAAACTTCGCAGCTGGTTTTGTGAGAATATATGAATAAATGTTAACATCGCAATGGACACAAAATGACACGGTGTCCCCTGTTACAACATTAACCTAAGGTTCGGGAGAGGTTAGGGGTTAATAAGTGCTCGGTGCTTGTGTGTGTAGTTAGGAATTGGGTAGACCTACGAGCTAAGCGGAATGATGTAATGTGAGAGTGAAGTGGTTAGTAGGTGGACATGGATTTACAATTGGGGTCCGGGGGTTTGTTACAAGTCTTAGGCTGCCAAATGCAGTGGATGGGTTTTGCTCTTGGTTTCGTAGAGACTCTCGAGAGCTTTATAGGTGTGTCAGCTTGAAAATGAGGCCTTTTAGGGACCCATTTACAAGTGAGTCTGTGCGTGCTTCTAGGTGGCAGTGTGTTTGAGTATATCAAACAAGGGTGGGTGGCGGCTGCTTGAGCGAGTGAACCCTGTTGTGTATGATGTGAATTGTGTGGGGTTATTTGAGCCCTCAAGCAAGCCTTAGGCACCCAAATTTGTCTTGATTGTGGGTCAGCCTTCATCGACTTCTTGGGTACCCAAATGGACTTCACTTTCTCAACAGATGTTTTAGGAGTCCTCTTATTAGCATCAAGTCGTTGATTACTAATAGGAAGTTGAGACCGTTGTTGCGACTTAGTTACGGTCGGCAGCTCGTCTTTCCGCACCCACATTTGTTTCATCGGCTGAGTTGTTCTGCTTCGTGCGTTCTTTTGGTCTCTTGCCTGGAGAGTCTTCAGTGATTGATCTGCCCTTAGTTGCTGCCTCCTTCTGGCCTTTGGAAAAGAAGGGAGTTCCATTGTGGTTCTGACTCCTTCTTTGAGATCTTCATTCTTCTGCATCACATAGCCTTGGACAAGAACAGCATGGTCAACTTCATGTGCACCCCTGGAGGGACCAGGAGTCCGTGTCTTTTCTAGTTCCTTGAGTGCTCCATTATCTAACTCTACTGTAATTCGACTATGATTGACCCAAACCTGAAGAAGTCCACTTCTTAGGTTTAAGTTGACTGCTTGGTCATAGATCCAGTCTTGACCCAAGACAAGGGGTTCAGTGAGGTCCTCATCTTGACACACTAGTACTTTAACTGTCATTGCCTCATCATGAATATAGAGGGGAAGTTCCACCTCGCCCATGCAAGGGGTTTCCACGCCTCCCAATCCTATGAGATATGCTTCCACAGGATTGACAGTTAATTGGAACTCTTGACAGTGAGACAATTTAACAGCACTAGTGGCTGCACCTGAGTCAATCAAGGCTCTTACAGTCCTTGCACTCTTTCCTTGCCCTATATCTACGGTTATGAAAGGACGTCGATCAGTTATCCTATGTGAGCTAACACCTGAAACTTCACACATAGCCACATGATATCCTTGATCTGCATATGCATCTGGCACAGGTTGCTCTCTACCTTGTCTTCTTAATTTCATTCTCCGTATGCGCTCTAGGGCTTCCGCTTGAGCTTCTTCTCGAATTCGTTTTTCCTCCTCTTTACGTTGCTTAGCAGTATTGAGTCGACTTAGCATTTCCTCCGTGAGGGGTTCCTGATACAACTTGACTCTGCATCCGCTAATATAGTTTGGGAGAACATCACCCTCTAAAGTGGCTAGTTGTACTGCTCTACTCGTGGAGATCCTATTGATGATCATAGGTCCGTAGCCTCTCTTTTCTAGCTTCCTTGCGTGTTGTTTCAATGTGTAGACTAAAACTAGATCTCCTGCTTTCAAGCCCTTATCCTTCACATGGGCATCAAAGTATGCCTTCTGTCTCTTCTTAGCTGCATATATCCCTGCAGCTGCTCTCAGTCTTGTTTCTCCTAATCGTTCAAGGTCAAAAAGTCTAGAGGCGAGTTCATGACCTGTCCATTCGTGCTCTTGTGCTACTTTCAATGTAGGTATTAAGAAGTCCAAAGGTAGCACAGCGTTTTGGCCAAACACCATCTGAAAGGGGGTGGCTTGGAGTACCGTTTTGTAGGCGACTCGGTATGCCCAAACAGCATGGTGTAGCTGTTTGTCCCAATCAGAGCGTTTATTATTCACGAGCTTGGTCAGCACATTACATAGAATCTTGTTTGTGCTTTCGGCTTGCCCATTAGCTTGTGGGTGATAGGGGGCAGACTTCTTATGTACTACCAAAAATTCGTGGAGCAGATTTTCAATAACTTCATTCAAGAAGTGAGTGCCTCTATCGCTAACTAGCTCTATGGGTAGCCCGTATCTGGTGAATACATTCTCAAATAGAAACTTAGCTGTTGTTTGAGCATCGTTCTTCGTTGTGGCTTTTACCTCTACCCACTTTGTTAGATAGTCTGTCGCAACAATGATATATTCTGCATGGGAACCCTTAGCTGGGGGATTAATAGGACCTACGAAGTCTATTCCCCACTTAGAGAATGCACGTCCACCCATCATAGGTTTCAGTGGCATCTCATCTTTACGTATAGGACATTGAGTTCTCTGACAGACATCACATCGTTTCACATAGGTATGTGCATCCATGTGAAGGGTCGGCCACCAGAAGCCCGCAAATAGTATTGCCTTGATCACCCGATCTGGTCCAAAGTGTCCTCCTACTACACCTTGGTGAGCAGTTTCCAAGATCTTGAGATACTCACTCTCATGGACACATAGTCTCAGGTAACCGTCTTTACCACGTTTGTATAGATTATCACCAATAAGTGAGTAATCCTGGGCTTCTTGTTCTAAACTCCTTTTCCTAGCCAGAGTCATGTCTGGAGGGAATGTTTTCGTCCTCAGGAAGGATACTAGTGGTTCACTCCAATCTGGCACTATGGATACTTGATAAAGGGTGGCATGTTCCACGGGTGGTTTAGTGCAACAGATTGGGCATTCCTTGCACAACTTTTGGACATCAGCTTCCATAGTTGGCCAATGCACTTCGAGTCTCCTTAGTGTCTGTAGGGTTCGTTGTTTTGAGTAGTGTTGCTCTAATGCACCTACATGTGCTAATTGCAACCATTTAGCGTACTCATCTTCTTCCACACAACAAGCCAAGATCCCTTGATCTGTGTGCTTGTACATACTTCCAGCCATGATGTGATACTTTTGGGCTTTTACGACCTCTCTATCCTGTGTGGCTATTACTGGGTGGTTAGGCCCATACGTCAATACTGGCACTAATGGCTTAGCCCACTACGGTACAACTTCCAAATTAAACAAGTAAGCATCAGGAAGGTCATCTAACACTCCTTGTGGGGCTTCTCCAGATGTGAGCCTAGAGAGATGATCCGCTCTCAAATGAGTCCTCCCTTTCCTTACCACAACCTCAAAATCATATTCCATTAGCAAGAGAAACCATCTTACTAATCTTCCTGTATTGCATGGCTTGTTTACGAGGTATAGCAATGCCTGATGGTCAGTAAAAAATTTAAACTTATTTGCAAGAAAATAATGTCTAAACTTTTTAACTGCATATACCATGCCTAAGCCTTCTCTCTCAGTAGTGGTATAATTTCGTTCAGCTGCATTCAGCTGTCGACTAGCATAGGCAATTGGAAGATCCATATTACCTTCACCAGTAGGTTGTGCAAGCACACATCCAATGGCATAATTGGATGCATCCACGTGAACATGGAATGGCTTATTCCAATCTGGTGTGGTCAAGATTGGTGCTGAACATAATCTTCGTTTAAGCTCATTGAAGGAATTCTCACATTCCTCAATCCACTCAAAGTTTGTCAAAAGTCCGTACATGGGCTTTGCAATGATAGCATACATGTGAATGAACCGGCGGTAGTAACCACAATGTCCCATGAAAGCTTGTACTTCCTTGACATTCCTTGGCCTAGGTAGCTCGGCTATGGCTCTCACTTTCTCTTCATCAGTGGATATGCCATTCTTTGACACTATGTGTCCTAGAATCTTGCCTTGTCTGACCATAAAAACGCACTTTTCTGGGTTCAGGCAGACTTGATATTCTCTACATTTGTCAAACATTTGTCTGAGTTCAGGAATATGGGTTTGTCTAATGTTGGAATGAGCACAAAGATCATCAACATAGACTTCTAAATTCTTCCTCAGGAACTCCTTAAATACATGGCACATTAGTCTCTGGAAGGTAGCTGGTGCATTGGTAAGCCCAAATGGCATTACACGAAAGGCAAATATACCCCACTCTGTGGCAAAAGCTGTTTTATGCTGATTGTTGCTCTAGCACAATGGTGAGAACCACGTTAAGAAGCTCCACCTCCTTAATGTCAATCCGCGGAAGAGATAGGAGTGATATGAAGATCGTGAATGTGAGATGAAGTGAGAGTGAAGGTGAGAAGCATAGAAATGCACACACACATACACACACACTACGAAGAGACAAGCAAGACACAATGGAAGGTGGGAAATTAGCTCTATTACTCAAGAACACTATTACAAGCTCAAAAGAACTCTAAGCTCACACTAGCCAACACTAACCAACCTCAAAAATGAGCTCTCTAGCTCTTTTTATAGTTTCTAGACTAGTTTTGACCGGTTTCACATCTAGTGACCGGCATAGTTAAAAATTAGGTCCTAGATGCTATTTGGAAGGGTAAACGATGTCTAAAAATAACGAAAATTGATACGCTTGTTCTACCTAAGCTCCTCAAGCTCGAGGACTACTTGGCTTGCACAAAATGGAGCTATGGATTACAAAATGGGGTTTTCTATGTTACATATGTTACAATAGTGATGAAAATCACTGTTGGAGGTTTTTGAAAAGTATTTTAAAACATAAGTCTTTGAAAAAAGATTTGACTGACTTCCTGCTCCGTCGTTACATGCTTCCGCATCGTCTGTGCCTCTGGCTACTTCCAACACCCCCCTCCATCTCGCTTCTGTCGTCCCTGACAGAACCTTGTTGTGAGGTCTGCCGGATATAGTTCGCTGATAGTGTGTGGAATAGACCATTCGTTCACAGGCAAATAATTGTAATAAATGTGTAGGCCTGCTTATGAATACCTCTAAATGGTATTCCCAGAAGCCGGTTGTGAACATCTCTTCGAACGTCTGCTTGTAGCACGCCGGTAGGTACTTTATTCTGTAGTGCCAGGCATAACACACCCGTAGCGATGGCGTTGTACTCATATCATATACCAGGTCAAAATTGCCATGCTCAAAGCCCGGGGTGTTGACATGGGGTGCCTTGACACGTCGGAAGACTTTAAAAATCATTTGCATCATGTCAAAGATTTTGACAGTCATATGCGCCGCTATATCGTCCATATGCTTTAATCTAGGGAGCCAGTGGCGAATTGTAGCCATCATGTAGCCAACAGTTGGTAACTCAATGGGTGGCTTAAAATAGGGGTAATTCAACCAGTCTTGGCACTGCTTATTGTTTTGTACCTTAATAGCAAAGGCAGTCCAGGAGCGGCGTCGTGGCACTGGTCCCCAACACGGGTTGTACTTCAAATGCAAAGGTGTCTTTACCCATGTACTCATCATTTCTGGATACTGCTGTAATAACTCTTTGCGCCACTCTGGTTGATAGATCACTCCTTGCTGCGCATCCAGTGGTAGATCGGCCGCCTCGAATTGAGTCGCATGTGATGGTTTCTTACCTGTCTCTTTCTCAATGGCTAACTGGTATTCAGCCATTAACATAAAATACGGTTTATACTGTAGCTCATGCCCAGATATGTATCATCGCGGGGCCAAATGAGCAAAGAATGGAGACTGTAATATTCTTTCTTCTATCATCGCCATGGCATGTAATTGTGCCTCTACTCTTGCTGAGTGCGTTGTTCCAAATTCATCAATAGTCTTCATCCACGCGGGGGTCAGAAGTTCGTACGTCATCTGACCTTCGGCCGTGACGTGTCCGCCTGGGATGGGTTGTGGCTCGTACGCCTCTTCAAATGTTTCCTCCACCGGAATGGTGACCGTTTCTTCCTCAGCTGGAAGCTCAGGTGGGGAATCTGGCCTTGGTGGTGCTTCATATACTGCAATCCTTAATTCAAGGTTCGATACCTGGGCCCGTAATGCGTTGAGTTCCTCTAAGATGTCAGGAGAGGGGTCCACAGGTGCTGGTACGTCTTGGTGTGCCGGTTCTCGTAACTGGAGTAATTTGTGATCTTCTTTGAGTTTCTGTAACTCCTCGTTCATGCGGTCGTATTCATCTAGCAATCTTACATGATCTTCTAGCAGCATCCTCATGGAGTCTGAGGGAATGGCTTTGAACCTGCTAGGACTAAGTGGTTGGTCTGGGTGGTCGAGCGCTGCTTCTAAGTTTTCTCGGTTCTGATCCTATAAGCGCTGGTTTTCTTCCTTGGCGGCTGCTAGGTGTCTTCGTAGTAAGCCCATGTTTCGTGTTAGCGTTGCATTGCGGACTGTCTGGGCTCTTAATAAGTTATCCAGGTTAGTAGTGGCTTCCTTGGTCTTTTCTTCGCTTTCTAGTTCCAATTTGTGATATGCCTCGCGTAATTCCTGGTATCGAGTGTTCAGAGAGGCATTTTCAATAGATAATAAATTAAGCTGCGACTGTAAGTCATTGGTTGTCCTCTGCAGCTGCTGATAATTATCACCAAGAGATGTGAACTCATCTCTTACTTGCGTCATACACATGAACATCTGTCGTAATGCATTATCTACAGTGGGTGATAGTATTAATGGGGTGCTAAATGAAGATGCAGTTGGTGTAGATGCAACGGGAATGGGGAATGGGGGTGGGAAGGTGGATGATGTAGTGATTGTTGAAAATTGTGATGTGCCTAAAAATGTTTGTGTCGTGAGTGAAGTGAGTGATGGTGCAGTGGGTGGTGAGATGTCCATGTCATTGGACGTGTCCAGTGCGGTGACTGTGAATATGGGTGTGACTGTGGGTGCTCGTGCTGGTGTAAATACGGGATTTACAAAGGTTGAGGAGTAATTTACAGGGGGGCTGGCTGGAGCAGCTTGGTGGAAAGGGGAAAGAGGGGTTACAGTGGGTCGGGGAGGTGAGACGGGGGAGAAGGTTAATGGCGGTGGGAATGGAAAAAGGGGTCTTGGAGTTGTGGGGAAAGATGGAAAAGATTGATGAAGGAATGGGTTCGATAGAAAGCTGGGTGTGGGAGGGTGTAGACTAGGGCTAATGGGTGCGGGAATTGTGGGGTTAGTGGTCGTAAAGACAATTTCTGCAACACCACCGGTGAATGAAGATGTTGGTCTGGGGGAAGGAGGGTGAAGAGGGGAGGCTGGATGGACGGGCGGTGAGAGAGGAGCGGTTGGGGTGGTCGGTACTTCAGTGACTACTGAGGTTTGTACAGCTGTAGTGCGGGGTGAGGAGTCTACAAAGATGGTTTCTACAGCCAACGAACTTTCGGGGACGAGGCGTGCCTCCCTGGCTTGTTCAGAAGACTATGCTCCTGTTGGTACACGAATGTATTCGCCGGGCTTTGAAAGTAGTCGTACTCTGCGGGGGTCAAACTGTGGTAGTGGCTTTCGTTGCAAGTACCTGAGGGCTTCGTTGGAGCCTACTGATTTGACTAACTCTCTGAATCCTTTGATGTATGCGTCTTCGAATCCGCCTGTGTTCTTGTTCTATTATTGTTTGACTCTCTTCCTCTGTCAGCTTTTTGCATGCCCAAACCTTTTCCATAGTTCTATACAGCTTCTTGATAGCTAGTGTGTAAGCCGCTGCTTCGTAAGTTTCATCTTCATGGGTACTTGTATCACCATGTGTCTGTTTGTTGGCCTTGTCCATCTGTCTGTTCATGCTCTTGGGATTCCTGTGTTCCCTGGCTAGCTTCGTCGTCTCCTTCGTCGTCATCGGTTGCTGTTCTTTCGTCATCAGAGCTGGAGACGATCTGTCCTTGTGGTTGATCCCTGGGTGTGGTAGGGTAGCTAGGCCTTTCAAATTCTTGAGAAAACAATTGTCCTTCTGAAAACAGGAACTCATTGGAGAATGCATCGGGCATCTCAAAATCAAAAGTTTGGTCCAGTGGCTCTGCTTGTCCTGCTTCTAAATGGGGTATTGGAAAAGAGAAAGCTTCCGCACCAATAGTGGTGGGAAGTTCAGCTGTTGTGGTGATAGGTTCTGTGATTGTGGCTTCTTGAGGTGCAACAGTACTGGTGGTGCCCTCCGGCGTAACTGGTCTTGATAACCGTATACGAATTGGTGGTACCGTGGGAGTGGCTGCTGTTGGTGACTGCTCTGGAGATGGTTGTGGCGAGGGTGATTCTGGGACTTGTAGGCATGGGATAGTGCCTCTCATCCGCTTTCCGGCTCTGCCTTTGCTAGACTTTCTAGCCTTCTTAGTGGTCCCTTTAAATGCTTTCAGTTCCTCACTGGTCATGGCACGCTCAATTGGTAAGTCATACGCCAAGCACATATATATGATCCTGGTGAGGGCGCAGCACCCATTGATTACCTTCTTTCGCTCCCACCTATGTTGTGCCAAATAGAGCTGATCAATTATCCAGCTGGCTAGATCAACCGTTTGAGGTCCAGTACATGCTAAGTACAATCCAAACCAGATTCGCTTGTGAGGCATGGTAAAACGATCCTGAGCTGGGAAAGCAAAGTGTTGCATGCATATCCGTAATGGCTTGGAAAGCTCAGGGGTTATGGCTGAAATATCCTCCCACTTAGTTACGTCACCACGTTTCATCTGCTTTGGGACTAGCCTTTCTCTCTCCGTCGGAGTGTGTGTTCCATGTATTTTCAGAGCTGCGCGAATTAAATCTTTAGACAAATAAAACCTTCTGAATGGAGGATCATTTACCAAGGATGGTAACATGAATGTGCCAGGTAGATCCTTGTTTTCTGAAGCTGTTAAGGTGGTTACCAAGTAAAAACATCTGTAAAAATCGGGTTTAGGTAGAGGGTCGCTAAAATACTCTGTAAATCCCGCTCGTGCCCAAACGTGCGTTAGATCTTGTGTATTCTGTAGTCCTTCAAATTCTCTTGAAAAGAATTGGTACTTGGCCCATGTGCGAAGATCAAATGCCAAATTGGCCTCAAATATGAAATCAGCGTCTGCTAATGGTCCTGCTAGGCCTTGAAACCAGTGAGAATTACGATGAATCTTCTCAGTATATCCTCTAGGAGGATCATCGATTGGCATGGGTCCTGGAAAACCTTGAAACTCTGGTGGTTGCATCGTAGGATAAGATTCTGCGAGTAATTCTCCAATATTGGCCATTGGTGTGCTTGGGCCAGCTTCTGATGGTCCTGCTTCGGTTTGCATGATGACTGACGAGCTAATGGAAAAGATCTGCTACAAAAGATTAACACATTAGCATGGAAATTAATTATGATCCCATTAAGGTGAGACCGCAATCCCTTTCCATAACCGATGTGTAACCCGTGTAGCCAAGTGTCGTGAAGTGATTGATGCAATGATCTTTTTGCAGAGCTAATGCAGGTCTCTAGACACCTACATGGTTCAGATTATGCCTACAATTCTTGATGAGCTTTTATTATGCATGATGTGGGGTTTGGGTGTATGAATTTATACAAGGTTTGGTTGAGGGTGAATTATTACAAGGGTGGAGTTTAAATGGGGTGGGAAAATTGTTAGATAATGGGGTACAAGAAGACGTTTGGATACGTTTCGGTATCCATTTCCTAAGAGTCTTGGAGTGGGTGGTATGTTTCTGCTGAGGGACAAAAAGTGGTATCGGGTTTGGTGGTATTGAAGGATGAAAAGATTTCGGAGGGGTATATATTACATGGCTAGAGGGTTGGGCTATAATACATTGTTTGGGTACCCAAATCTGCATGGGTGTGGGTCGACTAATAAGATATTTCTTGGCGATCCAAATCTGCCGAGTATTTGTACTTGGGGAAGAAGATCGAGGGGACTTTGGATGCTGACTCTGCTTTTGTTGAAACTTTGTCCTGTTCTTGTCTCCAGTGTTGCCAATAGTCTGTGGTTGCTGTCCTTTTGGCACACATATTTGTTTTGTGCCACTTGTTTTGTGATTTTGATACTGCTGCTTTCTTTGCCTTGTCTGGTGATGTCGTCGGTCTGGGTTCCTCTGTTGTGGTTGACTCCTTTGAGGTTGGGTTTGAGAGGTCCAGTGGACGCTCTGCTTTGGAAAAGAAGGGAGATCCAACACTTGCGTGACCTGCCCATTAGGAAGTGATTCGTTCTTTATCTTTAATCTAGGCCAGCAAGTTTGGAAGGATGAGCACCACAAGGTGTTGTGCTCATTTGGCCGCTGATGCAACCCACCTGACCGCTGATTGTGCCCATATGCCCAAGCGGTTGGGTGGCTGCCCCTTCTAGTTTGCAGGAAGCCCCAGGGAAGATCTCCTGTCGTCCTTCTGATTGACAACTGTCCATAGCCAAGCCCGAGTGGGTTGGTGTAGACGTAACGTGACTGGTCTGACCCAAGATCTTCCGGTCTTCCGTCGCATGCGTTTCATAGGGTCTAGGGTTACAAACCTCAATCGGAATGCAATTAGGGAAGTCAAGCGGTATCACTCGCTTCTGCTCTAAGGTTCCAATCTGTAAGGAGCCTTGTCTAAGATTTAGGTCCACTGAGTGATCGTATAGCCAATCTTGGCCAAGGATTAGGGGTTCTATCAGGTCGTCATCATGGCACACTAGTAGCTTCGCTGTCATGGTCACATCCTTAATGAGGATAGGAAGGTCCACCTCACCCATGCAAGGGGTTTCCATGCCTCCTAGGCCTATGAGGTATGCCTCAATTGGCCGCATTTCTATTCCTGAATCCTTATAGTGGGACCATCTAATAGCACTAGTCGCAGCACCTGAGTCAATTAAAGCTCTGAGCTCTTGGCACGGGTTGTCGTGCTCTAGCCTGACTGTAATGAATGGTCTCCTATCCACTATACTAGGATGAGTGGTTGACTTTACTGGACACAGGGCCATGGGATATCTGGGTGTAGTTTCCAGATGGTTATAATGTTCTCTCCCTAGTCCTTGTCTTCTTAACTTCATGCGTTTAATGCGTTCTATTGCTTCTGCCTGAGCTTCCACTCGTATTCTATTTTCTTCCTCCTTACGCTTCTTTGCCAACGTGAGTCGTCTAAGCATATCCTCAGTAAGGGGTTCCTGATATAGCTTGACTCTACAGCCACTAATATAATTAGGCATTATATCTCCTTCTAAAGTGGCTAATTCTACTGCTCCACTTGTTGAGAGTCTGTTAATGATCATAGGTCCATAACCTCGCTTTTCTAACTTACGTGCGTGTTGCTTTAGCGTATATACTAGAACTAAATCTCCTTCTTTTAGGCCTTTATCTTTCACATGTGCATCAAAATACGCTTTCTGTTGCTTCTTCGCTGCATATATTCCTGCTGCTGCCTTTAGCCTGGTTTCTCCTAGTCGTTCCAAGTCCATTATTCTCGCTGATAATTCATGGCCGGTGTCGGCGCGAAAGCGACGGTCAGTGGATCAGGGCAACCGCCAAAATACGGCGCACGCGGGGTGCTTGGAGCAAGCTCAGGGATTTTTAAAAGAACTCCAAGGCCGGTTTTCAATTATTCGGCATAGAACATTTAATTAGCATTCAAGTTATTCGTTTCAAATGTGGCTTGTAAATGCGATGTCAAGATTTCGTTGAACTTGCTTGAAAGAGATCAATTTAAACAATTCATCATGAATTACACACACCTTAAGTTCTTTTAAATGTTCAATGTTGTTCATCAACCCCTACTTCAAATTCTATTTTCTCAATCATAAGCCTTGAGGACTACGAAATTTTTACCTATATTTGACTTTGCAACACTTTTGTCTCATCAGCGTTCACATGCTTTATTGAAAGTATGAATTTTGTTTCTATTGACTTTGATTACATATTCAGTCTACAGAAGTAACCATATAGTACGAATGATTGTTAGGCTCCTTTAAAACTCACGCACAGAAGATTTGATTCAAGATTGATGTACCTATAGTTAACAACTATATTTCATTGGAATATACAATAAATATATAAGCATATGCAAAGGATCCACTTTATACCAGAAGTCATCCGAACCTAAATGCACAGAAATGAGACAAGATATTACGTATGAATATCAGAGAGATTGTATATACCGGTTTTCATACATCATCAGAACCATCTCATCAATGTTATGTCAGCAAAGTGATCATATCATTTCGTTCTTCCTTCAAAGTATCTTCCCATGCAAAGGCGTCCTCTCAACCCAATAGTCTGCATTAAATCCATAGATTTTCAGCTACATCATTTGACCTTTTTCTGCAGCCTCTTAGTCTGATCAGTACGGTTGTCTTTAGAGATTTGATATGCGTGCGCATATACAAATAATCCTCCTCAGCATACAATTCCGGCGTTGTAAAACTAAGCACAATGCTCCCGCT
Source organism: Ceratopteris richardii (assembly GCA_020310875.1). Classification (NCBI taxonomy): domain Eukaryota; kingdom Viridiplantae; phylum Streptophyta; class Polypodiopsida; order Polypodiales; family Pteridaceae; genus Ceratopteris; species Ceratopteris richardii. The sequence goes on along the minus strand of CM035418.1, from coordinate 141,094,399 downwards.
CTTATCAGCGCTGCAGATTTCTTGACAGACCATCAAAACTGTGATTCATAATAAGTTTAGAACTCGTCCATCTCATCAGAGCATCAATGGAGGATCATCATAGAATATACCGCTTATCAAAAAACATTTAGAACATCAGATCATTGTCAGAATTGGCTTCAAAGTACAGAGAATTAGTGCATAGATAGAGTTGAGTACTATAGCTCAAAGATTATCCTTCTCAATGAGGGCCTGAAGGTCGTTGGGAATTCCATACACGTTCCAGACATCTACATACTCTCTTACTCAGTTTTGGTCTTTAACTTTACTCTGTACTGTCGAAATGATAGTTTCTGAACATCGATTTCTGTTGTCTTCTTCTTGCGCGCACACAGCAATACTAGTGTCTGAACATCGCTTTCAATTATTCAGCATCAAGGTTGTATTCGCTCAGAGATGCATCCGCTTGCTCATAGAATATCAGCTGAATCGCGCAGGTTTCTTTCGTAAGATATTCTCGGATCAATGATTAGAGGCCTCAAAATTGGAGCGCTCGATCCTTCGAGCTTTAACATTCATTAATTATCGCTGATCCTCGTGAGGCTATCCAGCACAGTTCATCCGGTTCAACGCTTCAAAATATAACCGAAAGCTCCAGTCTTCACCTTTTGCATTAAGAATTAACTCCATCAATTACCTCTGCAACCGATTGCTCTGCCCTCCGCATCATACATTATGGTTCTGATTCATCGGTTTCTCACGCGTCAGATGAATGAGTCAGATGTAATTGCGTAGAAAACCTCCTTTATTTTTCACAATAGATGCTTCTTGATCATGAATTGCCAGCCGTTAATATCTGTGGCCTATTGAGCAGAAGCACCCTCACTTCATTGGAAGACTTCTTCTTTCGGAGTTTTCTTTCAGCGACGGGGCATCTTGGCTCAGCTACATGGGACTCAGGCGAGATGCTTGCCCGAAAAGTACAGCAAACAGATTTTCGTGTCGGAAGAACCCCCCCCCCCCCCCCCCCCCCCGTCAGATTATATCTACCAGAAACAAAACATGAAGTGGCCTGCCAAAAACATTCGGAGAGAGCCATTATGGAGCAAAGCCCACATATTTATACACACAGAGATCATGAGCTTACCACTCTTTTGGTTTGGTACTTTAAGTTCTCATCCACTCTTTAATCCACACTTAATCACCACTCTTTTAATTAGCTTTATGCACACAACTTACTTTCACCTCTCTTTTCATCTACACTAATTCTCTCCATTCCTTTTCATTAACCAACTTTTTCACTTTAAGTGCATCTTCCTTTCAGACCACTCCTTAATTCACTTTAATTACACACTTAGCTCACACCTTTCTTTAAACACTTTTCATATATATCACTCATTAATTATCCATTTCATTTTCATTTTAAATCAATAACTGTAATTTAAGCTTAGAATAAGAATTTAATTAAGTAGAACCTTAATATTTAAATTCACACACATGATTAAATTAATTAAATAAATCATATTTTAATTTTTAATACATAAATGTTCTTTTTAAAGATTAATTTTAATAAATACCAATTATTTTAACCCTTAACATTCAATAAAACCCTTGAAAACCTACAAGAAACCCTTTGGAAACCCTTGAAACTCATTAAAATCTTTCTGATCCCTATCATTAGTCCATTGACATTGACATAAACCCTAGCATTAACCCATTAAAATCTTTTGAGACCCTTCAGATGAACCTAATGAACATAAAATCATGTGAACTTAGACAACCCTAGGGTTAAATACCCATGAATCAAGCATGTATAAATATGAAATACTCATTAAATATGAAATTAGAGTAAACCCTAATATGAACATGTATTCTTTATCATTCCCTGTATCTACAAACACTTCAAAAATAGTTAATTCCAATCAACATAATTGTTTAACAGTGATATACAAGGTTAGAATTCACCAATTAAGTTAATTTCATTTTTATCTTGTCATCAACTGGAAAGTTGATAACTTTTCGACACCGGTCCACTGATGTGCTTGTGCAACCTTAAGGGTCGGTATCAAGAAGTCCAAAGGAAGCACAGCATTCTGACCAAAAACCATCTGAAAGGGAGTTGCATTGAGTACGGTCTTGTAGGCCACTCGATATGCCCAAACAGCATGATGTAACTGTTTGTCCCAATCTGAACGTTTGTTGTTCACGAGTTTCGTCAGTACGTTACAAAGGATCTTATTAGTGCTTTTAGCCTGACCATTGGCCTGAGGATGATATGGTGCGGATTTCTTGTGAATCACCATAAAATCCTGTAACAAATATTCAATGACTTGGTTTAGAAAGTGAGTGCCTCGATCGCTCACTAACTCTATAGGCAATCCATATCTTGTAAAGACATTCTCAAATAAGAATTTTGCAGTTGTGTGTGCATCATTCTTTTTCGTGGCTTTTGCCTCTACCCATTTCGTCAGATAATCTATGGCAACAATAATGTATTCAGCATGTGTACCTTTTGCAGGGGGGTTAATGGGTCCTACAAAGTCTATACCCCACTTAGAAAATGCACGTCCGCCCATCATGGGTGTCAATGGCATTTCATCTCTGCGAGTAGGAAACTGAGTTCTTTGGCACACATCACATCTCTTTACATAGGTATGAGCATCCATGTGAAGAGTGGGCCACCATAATCTTGCAAAGAGGATGGCTTTGATTATCCTATCGGGTCCAAAATGACCTCCTGCAACACTTTGGTGTGCAGTCTCTAGTATGCTCAGATAATCGCTCTCATGAACACATTGTCTTAGATATCCATCTCGTCCTCTTTTGTATAGGTTATCGCCAATAAGTGAATAATCTTGAGCTTCCTGCTCTAGACTGCGTTGTCGTGCTAAAGTCGTTCCTTGAGGGAATGTCTTCGTCCTCAAGTATGTCACTAATTGTTCACTCCAGTCTGGTGTGAGAGACACGTGATATAATGTAGCATGCTCTACTGGTGGTCTTTCACAACAAACATTGCATTCCTTACACAACCTGTAGACATCTGCTTCCATCGTAGGCCAATATACTCCTAATCTATGCAGAGTCTGTAATGTTCGATGTTTTGAATGATGTTGCTTTAATGCACCTATGTGTGCTAATTGCAACCAATTCGCATGTTCTGATTCATCTACACAACAAGCAAGAATCTTTTGATTATCCTGTTTATATATGCTTCCTGCTATGATTTGATATCTCTGTGACTTGGTAATCTCTCCCTCTTTGATCTTTATCCTAGGATTCTTGGGTCCATATGTGAGAATAGGGACTATAGGCTTAGCCCATTCTGGTGCTATCTCAAGATTAAACAAATATGTGTCTGGTAGATCATCCACTACTCCTTGAGGAGCTTCTCCTGAGGTTAATCTCAAAAGGTGGTCAGCTCTAAGATGTGTCTTTCCTTTCCTAACTACTACTTCAAAATCATACTCCATGAGTAATAGAAACCAACGTATCAGTCGTCCTGTGTTACATGGCTTGTTGACTAAATACAATAGGGCTTGATGATCTGTAAAGAACTTGAACTTATTGGCCAACAAGTAGTGCCTAAACTTCTTTACTGCGTAGATCATCCCTAATCCTTCTCGTTCCGTCGTGGTGTAATTTCTTTCTGCTGCGTTCAATTGTCTGCTCGCGTAAGCTATGGGGAGATCTATGTTACCTTCATTCGTGGGTTGTGCTAACACGCATCCTATGGCATAATTGGATGCATCCACATGTACATGGAATGGCTTACTCCAATCTGGGGTTGTCAATATAGGTGCTGAGCACAAGCGTCGTTTAAGTTCATTGAATGAATTTTCACATTCATTTGTCCATTCGAAATTGGTTAAAAGAGAGTACAAAGGCTTGGCTATGATTGCATACATGTGTATGAATCTCCTATAATATCCGCAATGGCCCATAAATGCCTGTACCTCTTTCACATTAGTTGGTCTAGGTAATTCTGCAATTACCTTCACCTTTTCTTCATCCGTAGAGATTCCATTTTTTGACACAATGTGTCCTAGAATTTTGCCTTGTCTGACCATGAAAACGCATTTTTCTGGGTTCAAACAAACCTGATATTCTCGACATTTGTCAAATATTTGCCTTAACTCCGGGATATGCGTCTGTCTTACATTTGAATGAGCACATAAGTCATCGACATAAACTTCCAAACTCTTGCGTAAGAATTCCTTAAAAACATGACACATGAGTCGCTGGAAAGTGGCGGGTGCATTTGTTAAGCCAAATGGCATCACACGAAATGCAAATATGCCCCATTCAGTGGCAAATGCCGTCTTGTGTTGATCTTCTGGAGCAATGGCTACTTGATTATAGCCTGAAAATCCATCAAGAAAGCTGTAAACTTCCTTGCCCGCAACTCTTTCCAATAGATGTTCTGTGATAGGAAGAGGATAACTATCTCTAGTCGTTGCGGCATTAACTTTTTTAAGGTTAATACACACACGCAATTTTCCATTCTTCTTGGGCACAACCACAATGGGTGATACCCATTCGGTATGCTCAATTTCGTAAATGAATCCTGCTTCTATCAAGCGATCTATCTCCTCTTCAATCTTCGCAGCGTAATTATCATTGTACCTGTACGGTTTCTGTTTTGTCGGTTTTGCATCTGGAGTCATAGGGATTCTATGAGAACATATATCTGGATCTACTCCTTTCAAATCTTTGTAACTCCAAGCAAAAACATCTCTATATTCGCGCAATAGGGCAACTAGCTCTTCTTCTTCTTCCTTCGTCAAATCATGCCCTATGTATGTACATTTTTCTTCTTCTCCTTCGATAGCAACTATTATTTTCTTGGTTTTCTCTCGGTTATCATATACTTGTCCGTCATTCGCCTTTCTATTAGGCATTCGTACCATGATTCTTCTATCTTCGATTTCATATTTCTTGAAGTTCTTGGGTACTTCAAATAAAGATTCTTCTTTTTCTGACATGGTTTCTTTCTTCTTTCTTTTCTTGCCTTCACTCTTGTTAGTCACTTCCGTGGCTAACCTCACCTCATTCGTAATTTCCTCGTGTCTCTGAGTGTGAGTTACTACCTCGAAAAAATATTCTTCCTCTGATGCAAAGGGTGGGTCCATGATAATTGATTCTAAATCAAAATCGCTTGCATCCTCAAATGCATCAGTGTTAGGTTCACACTCTTCTAAAATTGCATCGCACATGATTGGCTCTATCGTGAAAACTGATATGTCATAGCCATCCTCATCACAGTGGGGTGTCCATTGTTCTTCATTGATGGCTACGTCCATGGTTGCTAGGATTTCTGCCCAACCATGGGGTTCAAACTCTTCGTCAGGGAATACTACAAGTGCATAAGCTGGGTCTTGAAGGGTTCTTGGATGTTGTTCTGCACCTAAGGTCCTGGCTTCTATCCTTTCTTCTTCCTGTTTTGCTACTTTACACACCCATAAATGGGTATCCTCATGCAACCAAGAAGGATCTGATTCTAATGAGTGCACGGATTCCGTTTCTACTTGTGTCTTATGGATGGTATTCCATTGTATTGGGGGTACATCTCGATGTGAATAGTCTTTAAGATTGACTTTGGTAGTCACCCCTAAATGTTGCAAGTACAAAGAATTAGTTCCCCAATCTTGTACAATTTGCAACTGACGCATGAATGGTCGTCCCAATATCATCTCATAAGCATGATTTTTACTAAAATCACAAATGGCAAAGGTATGCTCAAATTCTACACCACAAGTGGTGAGAGATATGCCTTCTAGTAAGCCTAATGGTTTTTCTATGTGTCCGTCAGCCATTTGTAGCTTCATCCTGGTGGGTCTCAATGCTGGCTTACCCCAACGTTTCCATAAAGCGGTGGTAGCTATGGCTACTCCGGCTCCTGAATCTAAGATGGCTTTCGTGGTGTAGCCCTGATGGGTTATCGGAAGATAAGTGTTACCTTCCTCTCCTTCGCTTACATCTCCAATCTTTTCTACTGGTATCTCTGGTACCTTATTTTGTGATCCTATTTGTGAGGGAGTAGTAGCAAGCTCAGGGAATTGATTTGCTACATGTTTCCACAGTTCTGGTTTAACCTTTAACAACTCCTCTAGAGTGAGATTACACTGTACTTTGGTATTCTTGATCACTTCCGTGTTTCTAGGGATTACTGATTCTTCATTCCTCACTATTATCGTGGGTGCTCTCATACTAATAGACTTTGCTTCCCAAGGTCTTGTGAACTGAGGTAATTCTTGTAAAGAATTAGATCCAAATCTTGTGTTTTCACTCAGTTGTTCTTCCTCTACACCATCGTAAATAGAGGGAATGTCTTGGGGAAATTGTTCCTGCAAGTCATCTATTTCTTGAATAGGAGGATGGGTTCCTTGTTCCTTTCTCCATTTCTCTTCTTGGATCTCTCTCAAAAATTCATGTGAGTACCTATGTATGGAAGACAGGTTGTCTTGACTTTCTGAGTTGGGTACTTGAGACAGGGATGGTGCATTCCTTTCCTGTGTCTCTGGGACAATAGGGTTCCTAGGCTGATCTTTTTTCTCTTTGCTCTCTATCAAGTATTCTAGCCTCTCCATTAGTCCTTGAAAATGTAATTCAGGTTTTGCCATGTTATTCCAATTGAGATATCTAGAGGCTTTGAACAAAGCTTGTGCTAGTTCTACCATCTTCATGCAAAGTTTAGTTCTCTCAATTTCTAGATCAGCCCGAGGGTAGTTTTTGCTCATTTCAGCTACCTGAGGTCCCTCTTTTAATCTAACCTGATATGCACGAAACATCATGTCTAGATTTTCTGGTATGGGTTCCGCTAAAACTGATCCTGATTTCTGAGCTGGATTCTCTTGATTCAAGTCCTGTGAAGTCAATTCTAGGATTTTGGCTCTAGATTCCTTCAAACTTCCTTCCAACTCAGTTATCTTTTTACTCCATTTTCTCTTAATTCTTTCTCTAGAATCTTTCCAAGATTTTGTCTTTTTACTGCTAGATTCTACAACTTCACTACTTCCAACTACTTTCTCATGATTAAGCTGTTGGTTCTGTAAGAGCACCTGGGCTCTTGTGATAGCTTGAATAGGCACGTATGTAGGGTTGGATCCATCTGTGTTATTTACAATACCTATCACATTGATCGGTGTCACATTCGAAGCGTTAACTAGATTTTTAGGACAATCTTTGATTATATGCTCTTTGCCACAATCAGCACAAAAGCCTCGGATGTTATAGTACTGTGATTGTCCTGCTATCGGGGGATGTGGACAATCCTTTATGAAGTGATCTCCTTGGCACCTAAAGCATGGTCCTCTAGGGCCCTGTGCTCTTTGTTGTCTCAATTGGGGCCGTGGATTTGGGTTTGTGTACATCACATTAGCATAGTCGAGCTCCCAACTAGGTTCCACTGGTGGACTATCGTAATGATATGTCTCCACGTGTTCTGGTGACTCCGTGTAATATGCGGGTGGACTATCTACATGAGTGGAGTCAAAACTGTTCGAATTCGGGTCACCCTCTGTGATCAAAGGTGAAGAAGGCACTAAGGCCCTACTTAGATTCTCTTCTGCAGCAGCGTATTTGACTGAGATGACATTCGCTGGTGGGGGTGGCTGCTGAGCTAAGACAGGTTGAGGTCTCTGTTGAGCCTGGTATGGGTAGTTCTGAGGAGGCCTATAGTAATAAGGCTGAGCATTGTATTGGCCTTGATACCTACCTGGCTGTGGGTATGCTTACGGGTAGTTCTGTCTCACGGTTTGTTTGTTGTATGGGCAGTCCTGAGCCGTATGATTCATGTATCTTCTCTCAATTGTACAGTATTGGCCACTAGGGTTGGCTTGTGGTTGTGATGCATTGGGACACACATTTGCCATATGGTCACCACCACAGGTGTAACAACGCTTGTTTGTTAGCACCCTAGGTTTACTAGAAACTCCTAGTTTCTGGGCCACTTTTTCTGCAAGGTCTTCTATTGAGCTAGACAATTTTGTGGATGCTAGAGATGAACAATCTGAGTCCTTATAGACCTTTGAGAGTTCCAACTCATCTCCTAAGTTGTCCTCAATGTCTATACAAATTCTTACACATTGCTCTAGCGTTCTGGGTTATTTTAGGTACACGTAGGAGCGTAGTTTAGAGCTCAACAAGCCATCTAAAAACAATGACACTTGCTTGGCTTGTGAGGGTAGCTCTTGCATTGGACATCGTTCAACATATTGTCTAAACCTACGTCCTGCCAGTCTTACTGTTTCTTGAGGGGTCTGTTTAAAGCTATGAATCAACAAAGACGTGTCATGTCTAATCCCACTTTTAGAGAATTCGGTGATGAATGACTCTAAAAAGTGATGGATGTCTCTAAATTGCCTTTGTTGCAATGGTTGGAACCAAGTTAAAGCTGTATTCTTTAACGTTAGTCCAAATGCGTTGTATTGCGTGAACATGTCTTCGACTTGTTCTGCTCTTAGTACTTGCTTGAATTCTGCGACATGGTCATAGGGATCTCCTGTCCCATCAAAATAATTTTTCATGGATTTCACTAACTGAGTGGGTCTCAATATTCTTGCGTGTTCGCGTGGTCTAGGTAGAGGAAAATCATCTCTACCACCTAGTACTCCATGATCTCTTTGTCTATCCACTCTATTAGTGTCCGTGGTTGTTCTATCTCTCCCTATGGGATGAGTGAAGCTTACTTCGGGTCTTTCTTTATTTTTCTCTCTTTGATTTCCATGGGCTGATGATGTTCCTGCCCCTTGTTGACTTGTATTCATGTTCGTTCTAGATGGAGGGAATACCAATTCACCTCTCCATGTGTATGTGTTTCTAGCGTGGTCAGGTACCACAAAGACTCTTTCTGAAGTCTCATCCAGGTATACAACCTTTCCAGGTGTATCCGGGTCCTTGAACTCGTATATCGTGATGATACCTACCTCACTAAGTAGTTCTGTCTTGTATCTCCAAAAGGCTTCATCAGTTTCTTTATTTACAAACAACTCTATGCTTCTGTTATCCTGAGGGATCCATTCTGGGATTAGTACTCATGTCAGTACAGATTTCCCTCTAGGTGTTCTAGGCTCTTCTAATGGTTCTTTTCCTTGAGGTTTTGCTTCCGTCTCTGGTTGAATCATGCCAAACTCATTCGTATTGTTTGGCTGCGTACTTAATATGTACATTGTTCCTTCCTTGTCTATGTATGCGTCTCTCTCGAATTTCACCACTGGATGTTCCAATCCAATGGGTTGATCGGGGTTGTGCATTTGCACCACTTGCCTTCGCAAACCATCCTCATAGATGCGAGCACCTAATCGGTTGGTTCAGAGAAACTCTAGTTGTGTCCTATAGGGTCCTTCTGGTTTTTCTAAATAGGCTACATTCGACCCTCCTTCTGGTTTTTCTGTGTGAAATGCCATTTCTGAATCACTAGTATCTGAGCTCTCGTAGGGATAACTAGTGTTCAATTGTTGAGCCCACGATCGTGCAGTAGTTCTTACACTTGCCTCTGATGATCTAAGGCTTCGTCGGTCTGACTTACCTATATGTTTGCCCGATCTAAGGCTCATTAATTTTGTTCCTTGCACACTCAGTACACGCTCAGATCGTCAAAGATTCTTTGTTATTACTTTCTTGATTCTTTTTAAATTTCTTTAGATTCTTGTCTCAATGTATGCGTCAGGAATTCGACTTTCCGTGGTACTTTGAGTTCTCGTTCCGTCAGACTTATGTTCTTTCCTTTAGGTTTTCGTGTCACACACCTTTACTTTAGACTTGGACTTGATAAATTTAACTCTCTTGAACTTGAGGCGTTCCTATCGCCTTTAATCCACAATACTACCGTTTATCCTAAGCTAAGAATTGACTGAGGGGGTTGAGTAATCTTCCAACCTCGAGTCAGCTTTTCTGGTTGCTTTGATGCCCAAGAAGCCGCGCTTCCCAAGCTTTATGCCCTTCACTGCCTTGCCTTGGTTGCCTTCGATTGCCCTTGCTAGACCTGGAGAAATCCGATATTAGACCAATTCACAGTTGGATGATCAAGCACTTGAGTATATACACCTTTTAAGTCCCTTCCCTTTTGCCCAACTTTTCAATGTTTGCCCCCTAGCTTTCTAGTCCCAAACTAGGTCAACCTCAAAATAGCTTTCTAACGAGCTATTAAGCTCAAAAAACGGACTTCGGATGAAAAAGTTATGACCGTTCAGGCCCTGGGGGGTAAAAACTGACAAATAGGTTTTTCTCCATATATGAGCTAAGGGGTCTCCTATGAGTCTAATCACCCAAAAATTTCCCAAAAATAGCCCCAAAATTGGCCAAAAAATGAAACCCTAAAATTTGCGATGGGGGTGCACAATCGCGATGGTGTGAGACAATCGCGATGTTCTGGGACCGTCGCGATGGCGTGAGGGTGAACCGTCGCGATGGTCTGAAGTGCACCGTCGCGATGGCGTGAAAGTGGACAATCGCGATGGCGTGAAAGTGGACAATCGCGATGGCGTCAGTCAACGGTCAACGTGAACAATCACGATGGTCCAAAGTGAACCGTCGCGATGGTATGGGCGTGATGGCGTGAGCCAATCGCGATGGTCTGGGCGCGATGGCATGAGCCAATCGTGATGGTCCAAAATTTCGGGTTGTCGTGATGGTGCAAGGGTGCGAGCCGTCGCGATGGTCCAACTGCCACGTGGCACCGTCGGCGCCATGGCGTGAGCCAATCGCAATGGTGTGGGGTCAACCGAACAGTCGCGATGGTCCGCGAACCGTCGCGATCAAGGCCTAAATTTGACGGGTTTTTTACCTGTCATAAGCCTTTTTGCCTGTCAAAACAGGCTAAAATTTTTTTTACCTGTCAAATGACGGGCGAATGTGTATATTTGCCTGTCTAGTGACAGGTTGCTCTTCTATTTACCTGTCAATTGACAAGGGTATTTTCATAAATCTCTTGTCATTTTTATTATATATATATATAGGTTGTGCCCAAGGTAGAGTTCATATGGTGGCATTGGAATTTGGGTAAACGCAGGCTAATGTGGAGCGACGGGCCACAGTAGTGGGCATTGGGCAATGGGCAATGGGCATGTATGAAACCTGGTTAGAACTTGGCCGCTCAATTTCTTTGGAGTCTGGTCCCTGGTTATACTCTACAGCGTATACATTCTGAAACCTGGTTATTGCTTAAGAACTCATTTAGTCTCTAGAATCGAACCTGGTTATACTGGTTATATTGGTTATTCTGAAACCTGTAACTGGACTGGTTCAAGAAACTCTGCACGCGTGACTCTGGAGTTTGCACAGTGAAGCCATCGGCAGCCGCAAGCCTGGCGTCTCTTGAGTCACGCCCTTCAACCTTGACGTCGACGGTCTGTCATTGTCGTACGCCTATCGCCTAGGCCTGCCCATCGCCCCACTGCCCATTGCCCCAGTGATCAGAGACCTCTGCCCAGTGCCCGGCGTCCATGCCCTGCCCACTGCCCAGTGTGCTGCGCCACTACGAGTGCCCAGTCGCCATCGTTACTAGTCAGAGTGAGTCACCATCGTCACTAGTCAGAGTCGTTAGTGCTGAAGCCTGAGGATTCAAGGCAATCGGTTGCTACCAGTGCTGAATGCTCACGTTACAACGTACGACTCAGGACTCAGGAGTACAGAAGTGATACATCACATATTGGTAAGTGATATTGCAACAGAATGTGTATTTACTACTCTGTCATGCTCAGGAAAAAGACATTTTTGTTATTGAAGCAGAATGACATCTCAGATGAGCTCAACTTATTCTACAGATTTTCTTGAATACTGAGCAGACAAATGGAACTTCAAGGATCCAAATTCGAATGCCAAAGGACAACATTGTAGTCTATAATATAATGTATGCACGATGACCTATGTACTAGAAACAATGTTCATATTTATTGTATGATGTATCCTTTGGTCTCTGATTAAAAGACAACATTTTTTAGAGTTTGTGACCTTACGAATTTTATTTTCTTTTGTATATTGTAGGCTGCAGATCACAATTCATTTCAGTCACGAAACTGAACTTCAAAGGTAGCCAAGTTAACACTATAGAGGAGACATTGATCGATTGAACAGTGAAGAATTTGAAAGCGATTGTTCCCATTGCAACCTCCAGGTACATATTGCAAATTTTTCATTTATATTTATATATGCTCGCACAATGAGAATTAGATATGCAATACTTTCTTTGTTATCTAGATCTAGAAGAGATCATGAAAGAAGTGAAACAGGGACATGCAAGAAGAATGTGAAATGTAAAGGATGAAACTTATATATATGAGACTTATGCTTTTTTATGGATGTGCTTGTAGGATCACAATCATGGATTCTAGAAAGAATTTTGATTTTGACAAAGACACTTCTATCCCATCTTCAATGGGAAAAAGAAAGTCTCAACCTAATTTGTATAGCTTTCTTTCTAAGAAAGCAACTAGCAAGGAAGTTGGATGCACATCTAATGATGTGAATGCAAATGAAATTAATGTAATTGCATCTGTGGATATTGAAAGCACAAGCATGGTACAAAGTCATGATCATGCAAGTAGTAGTGCGGAATGTGCTCGTGTAGAGAGCAATAGTAATGAAAACAGTGAGTCTAGTAGAAGGACTACTAGAAAGTGGCGTAACCAATGGACAATACTACATCCATGGGCTTATTTATCAAAGTCCATGACAAATGATGAAAGGATTAGATGTTCTTATTGTGAGGAAGCCAAGAAGATCAATATGTATACTAAATGTGGTTCCTCAAGCATCATGATTTCAGCTTTACGTGATCATGCATTGACTTCTGATCACAAGGATGCTGTGCGTTTGATTAATGCAAGAAAACGGCTTAGTGATATTGGAGAAGGTCCAATGGATCATGGTATGAAAAACATTGTTCATACTGAACAAACACGGATTATTACATGCATGAAAATTGTGTACTTCTGTGCATTAGAAGATATTCCATTGGAGAAGTATCCAAGCCATTGTAAGCTCTTACGAGAGCTAGACACACCAAATGTCCCTGCATCAGATGAGTATGGTTCATACGTTAATGTAGTGTCTGGCAAAGAGATATTGATGGCAATAAAGGATCATGTAAAGATGCAATTGCTATGTGATATTCGTGCAAGTCCATTTTATTCCTTATTAATTGATGAGAGTACAGATCGCACGATAAAAAAACACTTGATTATCTACATTTTATATGTATCAAATGCAGGAAAAGGACCTACTCGGTGTGTATTCATAGAGTTGTTATCTGTTGAGAATGGCAATGCAAAGAGCATTTTTGATATTGTAAGTAAATTTTTACAAGATAATATGTTGGATATTCGTAAACTTATTTCCATTGCCACAGATGGTGCATCTGTAATGGTTGGACATAAAACAGGAGTACTTGCACGCTTTCAGGAGGCTACACCTCATATAATGGGTGTGCATTGCATTGCACACAGACAAGCTCTTGCGGCTAAAGATGGATTTGTTACCCATCCACATGTATATGCATTTGTTGACAAAGTGGCAAATAAAGTATACTCATGGTTGGGAAAATCTTCAAAGCGTCATGATGAACTTTGGAAGATCATGACTGAATATGACATTGTTGATATGAGAGCATTACAAATTCATTCAGTGAGATGGCTCTCAAGAGGTCAAGTCATGGAGAGACTTGTGAATATAATGCCAGCTATTCTGAAACAATGGCAATGTAGTGAGAAAAAATGGTACAAAAATATTACCTTTTTTTTAGTGCAATTCATGATCCATTTCTTAGCCGATGTACTCAAAGAGCTAAACAAGCTTAATATGGAGTTTCAAAAACATGAAATGGATGTTACAACTATTGGTGCAATGCTTGACCTAACAATTGAAAAGTTGAAAAGGAGATACATTGATGTGGACACACATAACTTTGGTCTTAACTCTCCATGCTTATCTTCTTTTCTAAAAATGGCAAAAGAATCCATGTTGTCATATGAGGATGTAAATGGAAATTTGCATAAACATGCATTGAGATTTGAGTCCATTCCAATCGATGTGAATAAGAGAAAATCTAAAGAAGTGAGTGATTCTGATGTTGAAGATGAGGAAATTGATCTTAATTCATTTCCACATAATCATGATAAAGAGATTGGATCACTTCAAGAATGTATTTTCATGGCAAAGATTTATGTGAAGAATATTTTGGATGCACTTGATAGAAGATTTGAGGATCTTTCAATGTACAATGCATTCAAAATATTTAGCCCATCTTCATATCCATCAAACATAGTTGATCGTGAGAGAATGACATATGAATGGCTAAGTAGAATAATCAATCGGCTTAATGTCGATAGCCATATGATTGATATTCACAAATGCATGAATGAAAGAGAGGACTTCGTTGGAATGCTCTGTAGAGTTGCAGAACATAAAGGTATGCATGATGCATGGAAGGTTTGCATGGATAAAAAATCATGGTGGGATTCATATCCTGAAATGATGAAAATTTGGCAGATGGCATTGGTTATTCCTGCAAGTACCTCTGCATGTGAACGAGGATTTTCACGTCAAAACTTTATAAAAAGTACATCTAGATCTTCATTAGCATTAGACACATTAGATGCTTTGATGCTTATATCCATTGATGCACGTGGACTTCATGCTATTGATTGGAAGAATGTATTTGATATATGGGCAAATGCAAAAAAGAGAAGAGCTATGCCACTAAGTTAAAAAATTGCATATTACTATGTGTGTGTATGAGATTGAGAGAGAGATTTCCTTGCTTCTATGGTTCTTTGCAATCTTTTATGAAGTGCATTGCTATTCAGTTTGGCTTGAAGAATGAGTATCTGATTTAAACGTTTTGAGTTTATAAAGCTTAAGTTTTGTCTTTTTCTTCAAAGTTCAATGTCTTTTGATATCATCTGATTTCTTTCGAAAAACATATATTCATGTTCACATTGTCTAAGAGTAACTAAAGCTTTCAGCTTTTGAATGTGATTTTGTCTCATACATTTTTGTTGTAAATCTGTTTTTCACACAGAGTTTGAAAAGTGTACTAAGTCTGCCTTCGATTAAGCATTTCAATATATAATCCGACTTGTTGATATGTGTAAAATGGTACTTGTTAAAACAGTTTAGACAAACTGTAGGTATTGATATATTATTGATATGTGTAAATTGGTACTTGTTAAAATAGTTTAGACAAACTGTAGGTATGCTTGATGTAGAGATTGGACTCTGGAGATGACAGAGCGCCTATGCGCTCTATTGTGTAAATTGGCCTTTCTTTCAGCCTGTTTTGATGGCAGGGAGTTCTCGAGTGATGGAAATTGGAAAATTCGAATATGCATAATGCCAATTTGCTAAAGCAACACATACATGTTGATATATGTTTGTAATGCCTGTCATCCTTGTAAAATGCTTGTCATTTGACAGGTGATGATCAGAGAAAACCTGTCATGTGAAAGACAAGGGAAATTTTTTCCTGTCATCTGCAAGATGAAGGAACCTGTGAATTTTAGGCCCTGGTCGCGATGGTCCGCGAACCGTCGCGATGGTCCAAATGAATCGTCGCGATGGCGTGAGACCGTCGCGATGGTCCGGCCGAGCCGTCGCGATGGCGTGAGCCTATCGCGATGGTGTGACACAATCGCGATGGTCTGAGACCGTCGCGATGGTCCACCAAACTGAGAATTTCTGAAATGCGTCTGTGGATTCGTAGATGCGCAAGGGTCGCCTACACTCCTGTGTGGTCGCTTACCAAAAATTCCGAAGTTTGCAGACCATCGCGATGGTCTGACACACTCGGAAATTTCTGACAGAAGGTGATTTACTTACCTTTTTGCAGCCTTCCTGATGCACTGGAGTACTGTTCCTGCAAGAAAACTCAAGAAAGCAAAAGCGCACACAAGCACAAAAGCTCTCTCTCACTCTCTCGCATGCACAAATGAGGGGAAATGAGGAGAATGGGTGGATATGGTGAATTTTCTGATTTTTTTGGAGATGAAGATGATGATGCGGTGATGAAGATGGAGTGTGGGGGAGGTGAAAAACACTAAAAACTAAGTAAAAACAACAACAAAAACTGAAATTTTTACCTTCCAACGCCACTTCTTGCTATACTCTTACCATCACACATTCGTCCTAGACTCGATCCCCGGCAACGGCGCCAAATTTGGTGTTGCTCTAGCACAATGGTGAGAACCACGTTAAGAAGCTCCACCTCCTTAATGTCAATCCGCGGAAGAGATAGGAGTGATATGAAGATCGTGAATGTGAGATGAAGTGAGAGTGAAGGTGAGAAGCATAGAAATGCACACACACATACACACACACTACGAAGAGACAAGCAAGACACAATGGAAGGTGGGAAATTAGCTCTATTACTCAAGAACACTATTACAAGCTCAAAAGAACTCTAAGCTCACAGTAGCCAACACTAACCAACCTCAAAAATAAGCTCTCTAGCTCTTTTTATAGTTTCTAGACTAGTTTTGACCGGTTTCACATCTAGTGACCGGCATAGTTAAAAATTAGGTCCTAGATGCTATTTGGAAGGGTAAACGATGTCTAAAAATAACGAAAATTGATACGCTTGTTCTACCTAAGTTCCTCAAGCTCGAGGACTCCTCGGCTTGCACAAAATGGAGCTATGGATTACAAAATGGGGTTTTCTATGTTACATATGTTACAATAGTGATGAAAATCACTATTGGAGGTTTTTGAAAAGTATTTTAAAACATAAGTCTTTGAAAAAAGATTTGACTGGCTTCCTGCTCCGTCGTTACATGCTTCCGCGTCGTTTGTGCCTCTGGCTGCTTCCAACACTGATCTTCAGGAGCTATGGCTACTTGATTGTAGCCCGAAAATCCATCGAGGAAGCTGTACACTTCCTTGCCTGCTACTCTTTCTAAGAGATGTTCTGTGATGGGAAGCGGATAGTCATCTCGAATTGTGGCTGCATTGACCTTCTTCAAGTTAATGCATACACGCAGCTTGCCATTCTTCTTGGGCACCACTACGATGGGGGATACCCACTCAGTGTGCTCAATTTCATAGATAAATCCAGCTTCAACCAGTCTATCTATCTCCTCTTTGATCTTGGCAGCGTAATTATCGTTATATGTATAGGGCTTTTGCTTAGAGGGTTTAGCATCTGAGGTCATGGGGATAGTGTGTGAGCATATGTCAGGGTCAACACCTTTCAAATCCTTGTAACTCCAAGCGAATACATCTCTGTATTCTCTTAGCAAGGCTATTAACGCATGCTCTTCTTCCTCTGTTAGGTCATGGCCTATGTACGTGCATCTCTCCTCTCCTTCTTCTAGGGCCACTACTATTTTCTTGGTGGTTTCTTTGTTATCATAGGCCTCTCCTAATTGTGCCTCTCGTTTAGGCATTCTTATCATGACTCTCCTGTCGTCTATCTCATACTTCTTAAAATTCTCTGGGACCTCAAACAAAGATTCTTCCTCTTCTGGTGAGACTTCTCTCTTCTTTCGTTTCTTTCCTTCTTCCTTCGGGGTCACATGTGTTGCTAATCTTACATCATTCGTAAACTCTCCATGCCTCTGGGGTTGAAATTCTACTTCATGGAAGTATTCTTCATCTGATGCAAATGGTGGGTCCATAATGATTGACTCTAGATCGGAGTCACTTGCATCCTCAAATGCATCAGGGCTAGGTTCGCATTCTTCTAGAACTGCCTCTCCCATGATTGGCTCTATGGAGAAGACTGAAATGTCATAGCCATCCTTATCACAGTGAGGTGTCCATTGTTCCTCATTGATGGCTACATCCATTGTTGCTAGGATTTCTGCCTAGCCATGGGGTTCAAATTCCTCATCAGGAAAGACTACAGGTGCATAGGCTGGGTCTTGAATCAATCTATGGTTTTCTTTTGCACCTACCTCTCTGGCTTTCTCTCTCTTCTCTTCTTCTACTGCTACCTTACACATCCATAAGTGAGTGTCTTCATGCATCCATGAGGATCCTGACCCTATGGAATGCACCGATTCTGTATCATCTTTGGCTCTATGGATGGGATTCCATTGGATGGGAGGTACATCTCTATGAGAGTAATCTTTGAGATTTACTTTGGTTGTAACACCTAAGTGTTGCAAATACAAGGAGTTGGTTCCCCAGTCCTGTACCACTTGCAACTGTCGCATAAATGGTCTTCCCAAAATCATCTCATAGGCATGATTTTTGTTGAAGTCACATATAGCAAATGTATGCTCAAACTCGACACCACAGGTGGTGAGAGTTATTCCTTCTAGCAATCCTAAGGGTCTCTCAATATGACCATCGGCCATCTGCAATTTCATTCTCGTTGGCCTGAGTGCTGGCTTGCCCCAACGCTTCCATAGGGAAGTGGTGGCAATTGCAACTCCTGCACCTGAGTCCAAAATTGCCTTGGTGGTGTACTCCTGGTAGGTAATGGGAAGATAGGTGTTCCCTTCTTCACCTTCACACATATCTCCTATCTTATCCAAGGGTATTTTTGGCACTGTCCTTTGGGATCCTACCTGGGAACGAGGTTTTGCTATCTCTGGTACTTGTTTGGCGACATGTTTCCATAATTCAGGTCTAACCTTGAGTAGCTCTTCTAACTTGAGATTGCATTGCACTTTAGTGTTTTTCACTACCTCTGTGTTCATAGGTAAGACTGAGTCCTCATTTCGTACCATGACCGTGGGTGCTCTCATACAAGTAGACTTAGCTTCCCATGGGCCTGTGAAGTGGGGTAATTCTTGTAGAGAGTTAGACTCAAAGTCTAGTCTGTCCTGAGAGTGGGTGCTCTCCTGCTCCTCATAAATGGATGGGATGTCTTGTGGGAATTGGTCGCGTGCATCATCCACAAGTTCAATAGGCGGAGGGACTTCACTCTCTTTAGCCCATTTGTCTTCTTGAATCTCGCGTAGGAATTCTGGTGTGAACCGATTCATAGAAGATGATGTGTCTGGCTCCGTAGAGTTAGGCACATAGGCTTCAAGCACATAGGCTTCCTGAGCAGGAATGCTTAATCTTTCACTTGCCTTGTCCTTGTGTTGAGAGGCGGGTTCCTTTTCTGATTGTGCAATCAGCTTCTCTATTCTTTCTAATAGTCCACCAAAGTGCAACTGTGTCTTCGCTGAACTAGAGATGTTAAATAGGCGACTGGCCTCAAACATGGTCTGAGCCAATTCCACCATCTTAGCACAAATTTTGGTTCGTTCTAACTCTAGTTCTGCTCTTGGGTAACACTTTTCATGATCAGTTACGTTTGGCCCTTCTTGGATTCTGGCCTGATATGCTTTAAGCATCATATTAAGGTCTTCGGGAGTGGGATCTGCTAGGACTGATCCTACTCTAGGGGGTGGTGGAATTATTTGAGGCGGGTCGGAAGGTGGCGGGTCGGATGGAGTTGGGAATGGTGGAGGTGGGGTAGTGTGAGAGGGAGTTTGAGATGTGAGTTCAGTTATCCTGGCCTTTGTTTCTCTGAGGCTTTCCTCGAGTTCACTCATCTTTTTTGCCCATTGTCGTTTCATTCTTTCATGGCTATCTCTCCAAGCTCTAGTCCTCTTCTTTGTCATGCTCTCTGTTTCACTAATATCTGGGCTCTTCTCCTGGTCTACCCCTTGGTTTTGCTGCAATGCTTGAGCTCTAGTGATCACTTGCACGGGTGTAGTGGAAGTGACACTTCCTGTGGAATCTACCACTAACCCAATAACGTTAATAGGAGTAATATTTGGCATATTATTAGGATTCTTAGGGCAGTCTCGTAAGAGATGATCCTTTCCACACTCTTGGCAAAAGCCCTGAATCGTCACTGATTGGGGTTGTGTAGGCAGAGGCAAGGGACAATCACGAATGAGGTGATCCCCCTGACATCTGTAGCATGGTCCTCTAGGGAAAGGGGGTCTTACTTGCCTAGGTTGAGGCCTAGGGTTGGGGTTTGCATACATGACGTTTGTGTATTCTGACTCCCAGCTAGGTTCATTTGGCTCTTCACTATAGTAAGACTCACCATGTTCAGGAGATTGCATGTAGTAAGCATGGGGACTATCGACATGTGTAGAGTCAAAGCTATGGTCACTAGGATCACTTTCTGAAAGCACTGGTGTTACAGGGACTATAGCTCTATTCAGGTTTTCTTCTGCAGCAGCTTACTTTACCGGAATCACATTAGCTGGAGCTGGGGGTTGTTGTGTTAACACAGGTTGGGGCGTTTGTTGGTTTTGGTATGGTTGCTGATAAGGTTGTTGTGGCCTGCCATATGGCTGTGGAGGGTACGGGTTTTGGTATCTTCCCTGCTGAGGGTATGGCTGAGGGTAGGGTTGCCTAACCGCCTGCTTGTTGTATGGGCAATCTTGTGCGGTGTGATTGGTGTACCTCCGTTCTATGGTGCAATACTGGCTACTAGGATTAACTTGGGGTTGAGCCATAACGGGACATACATTCGCCATGTGGTCGCCACCACAAGTATAGCACCTTTTCACAGGGGCAAACCTTGGGATTTGTTTGTTAGTGACACCTAATTTCTGAGCTACTTTCTCTGCAAGTTCCTCAATCGATGTGGATTGCGTGGAAGAGAGGTTAGAAGCACTATCCGAGTCTTTGTATATCTTGGAAAGCTCTAACTCCTCCCCTAGGTTATCTTCAATGTCAATGCACATGCGTACACAATCTTCAATGGTCCTAGGGTCCTTCAGGTACACATAAGATCTCAATTTAGTACTTAGCAATCCATCCAAAAATAAAGCCACTTGCTTAGCTGGTGTGGGTAGCTCCGAAACAGGGCATCTTTCTAAGTATTGCCTAAATCTTCTTCCTGCAAGTCTCACGGTTTCTTGAGGGGTTTGCTTGAAGCTGTGAATCAGCGAGGAGGTATTATGCCTTATGCCACTCTTAGAGAATTCAATAATGAAAGCCTCTAGGAGTTGGTCTATGCTCCTGAACTGCCTCTCATTTAGTGGCTGAAACCATGTCAGGGCAGTGTTCCTAAGGGTCAGACCAAAGGCATTGTACTGCGTGAATAGATCCTCCACTTGTTCATCTCTCAGGACTTGCCTAAACTCAGCCACATGATCGTATGGATCTCCAGTGCCATCGAAGTAGTTCTTCATGGACTTAACTAGCTGAGTCGGTCTCAAAGTCCTTGTGTGCTCTCTAGGTCATGGTAGAGGGAACTCATCCGCATTTCTTTGATTCCTGTGAGCTCTAAGTATCGCAGGTTCTACTCTATTTGTTTCCGTCCTCGTTCTTTCTCTGCCCACTGGGTTGGCAAAGCTTACTTCTGGTCTATCTCTACTTCTGTCTCTTTGCATTCCATGAGCTTGGGATGTTCCAGCTCCAGGGTGACCATAGGATACATTCGATCTTGGTTTGGGGAAAACGAATTCACCCTTCCAAGTGTAAGCATGCCTATCATTTTTTGTCACCACAAAGATCCTCTCCGAAGCGTGATCTAAGTAGGTCACTCTACCTGGGCTATCAGGATCCTTAAACTCATATATCATAAATGTTCCTATATCAATTGGCCGATCAGGTTTGTACCTCCAAAAGGCTTCGTCGGTCTCTCGATTGAGGAGCAAATCTATGCTCTTATTATCCTGGGGAATCCACTCCGGTGTGATAATCCTAGTGAGAACCGATTTACCTCGAGGGGTTCTAGGTTCTGCACCCATGTTTCCTTGCTCCAGGTCACCTAAGTCTGCTTCGGGGATCACATTTCCAAATTCGTCCGTCCTATCTGGGTGACTGGTGACTACGTATATGGTTCCCTCTTTGTCCAAGTATGCTCCGTTTTCAAACTTGACAGCTAGGTGCTCTAATCCAATGGATTGATCAGAATTCTTAATCTGTACCACAGATCTTCCTAGGCCGTCCTCATAGATGATGGCACCTAATCGGTTGGTCCTAAGGTATTCCAACTGCGTTTTGTAAGGGCCTTCTACCCTATGCAAGTATGGCACTCTTGAACTTCCTGTAGGTCTGTCCATACCTTGAGACATCTCGGATTCACTAGTCTCAGAACTTGGGTAGTATGAGTGGTGGCTCAACTGCTGGGCCCACGACCTAGCAGTGTGGTTGACACTAGCCTCTGAAGACCTAAGGCTTTGTCTATCCCTTACTAGATGTCGTCCTGATCTAAGGTTCATATGCTTGTTTAAGTAGCCCAATTTTTTGCCCAGAGTACAACCTCGTTGCCGATCAATTGATATCAGTCACTTGATTCTTTTTTAGTGTGTTATCATGTTTATGATCTTGTCTGATATTGCGTCGTCAGGAATACTTGAGTAGTTTTCGTACTTGGAGTTGATCGTTCCACGTTAGGTTCTTTTCCTTTATGTTATCGACAGTACAGAGATTAGGTTTTTAACTTGAACTTGAGTTTTTAGGTAGTCTTCAACTTGATAACTGCCTATCGTCGCTCTGACTTACTTCTAGCACTATTCGTACTTAACCTGAGCTAGAAAATGACAGAGGGAGTTGAGAGTATTCCAACCTTGAGTTCCTTTCCTTGTGTTGATGCCCTAGTATGCTCAGGACGTGTGTTCCCAAGCTTGCACTTACACTTGCTTAGAACGCCTTTCGATGCTCTCAATAGATCTGTAAAGTTCCACAGTTAGCTTTAATATTTAAATTCCAAAGACAGAACCAATGATTCTCATTCCTGTAGCACAAATACTAATTTGCATAGTGAATTTTAGGAAAACAATTCTTGAGACCCCTGACTTTGATCCCCCTTGGTATGGTCAACTTCAAAATACCCTAGCTAAAAATCAACGCATTATCTTTATAAAAAATAGTTGAGGGCGTGTAGTATATGCCACAAGCTTTCCAACAAGCCCTAGAGCTCAAAAAATGGATTTCGTATGAAAAAGTTATGACCGTTCAGGGTTCTAGGGTTAAGACAGGGTTCAAACAAGATCACTGTGCAACAGGTTTTCCCCAAGTTGTTTTCCTAAGGCCTCCTTATGTGCTCTAGAGTAAGATGTTTATGCCCAAAATTAGCCCAACTCTTCAATTTAAAAACCCTAAAAAATTGGCTAAAATTGGCTGTCAATCGCGATGGACAGGGCTGTCAATCGCGATGGACAGGGCTGTCAATCGCGATGGACAGGAGTCGGTCGCGATGGACAGAGTATCAATCGCGATGGACAGGGCAGGCAGTCAATCGCGATGGACAGAGTATCAATCGCGATGGACAGGGCAGGCAGTCAATCGTGACGGACAGAGTATAAATCGCGATGGACAGGGTAGGCAGTCAATCGCGATGGACAGGCAGTCGGTCGCGATGGACAGGCAGGCTGTCAGTCGCGATGGATAGGCTATCAATCGGGATGGATAGGCAGTCGGTCGCGATGGACAGGCAGGCTGTCAGTCGCGATGGACAGGCAGTCGGTCGCGATGGACAGGCAGGCTGTCAGTCGCGATGGACAGGCTATCAATCGCGATGGACAGGCTGTCGGTCACGATGGACAGAGCTGTCAATCGCGATGGACAGAGCTGTCAATCACGATGGACTGAAATTTTGCAAGATTTTCAAAAATTTTTGTGGAAATGTGGTGTCCAGGGTCTCTAGTCCACTGTGGTGCACTCAGATTTACCAAAAGATGAAAATTTCTGTCAATCGTGATCGACAGGAGTCGGCGACTGCGAGACAGTTCTGCACATTTTCGTACCTGCGCGGCGTGCTGGAGGGGATGATGAAGCTGAAACCTGCAAGAAACTCCAAAAGCATGCAGAAAATAGCACACAATAGTTCGCTCTCTCGCTCTCTCTCACAAGTGAAATGAAGGAAATGAAAGGAGGAAGAGGATATAGTCAAAAAGCTGGAATTTTCGCGATGATGGAAGTGGAGGTGGAAGATGGGGATGATGATGATGGTGATGATGGTGGTAAGGTAAGAAAGAGAAAAATAGGAAAAGTAAAGAAATTACCTACAACACCAACGTCTCCAATCTACGTCTTACCATCACACGCTCGTCCTCAAAGCTCGATCCCCGGCAACGGCGCCAAAATTTGGTGTAGCTCAGTGATGAGTAGCACCTCCTTTAATGTCAATCCGGGAAGACGTGAGGATGGTATGAAGACCTCGAGCAAGTGGAGGCACAAGTGCGTGAGTGAGAAGCACACAAACATGCACACACATACACACACACGGCACACACGGCAAGACAAAGAGTGAGAAGCAATGGAGTTCTTAGATTACTTTCAAAAAGCTCTTACAAGTTCGTTCGTTTCAATTACAATCTAACCTCAAAAATGAGCTCTCTAGCTCTTTTTATAGCTTTTGACTAGGTTTTGGCCTTGTCCAGACCTAGTGTCCGGCCTAGTTAAAAATTAGGTTCCAGGGCCAATTTGAGGGCTTAAACGGAGTTTAAAAAATACAAAAATTGATATGTACGTACTTCTAAGGCTCCTCAAGCTCAAGGACTCCTTGGCTTGCACAAAATGGAGCTACAAAAATATGAAATGGTATTTACAATGATTGTTAGTGATAAGAATCACTGTTATAAAGATGTTGATTTGGAAAAATTTGCAGGGCCTATCTGCTAGATTTGCGTCGACTGCTTTGTCTACTTACTCCTTCACCTCGCTCTGACTCTCTCCGTTGGCTTCCTTGTCTAGTCAGTCCTTGGGTGCCCATACTGCTATCAACACTCAAGAACCCCATTCTCAAGCTTGCGGAATGCCCTTGCTTTAGATGCCTTCTAGTGCTCTCAGTGGACCTGTAAAAGTCCCAAACTTAGCTCAAGACTTAGATTCAAAGGACACAAAAAATCACTTTCATTCATGTAATTCACATGTCAATTTGCACCATGTCTCTATAGCAACAATTATAGAGATCCCTTAGTTTTTCTTCCCCCTGGGTGTGGTCACTTCAAAATAGTATATCTAATAATCCTTATATTAATTTTACCATAACTAGTGCAAGTTTTGGTTGTACTCCCCACGAGCTTTCCAACAAAACAAAAATCACAGCAAACGGATTCCATATGAGAAAGTTATGACTGTTCAGGGTTCTAGGGTTCAAACAGGGTTCAAACAGGGTTCAAACAGGCTAACAGCTCACAGGATTTTTCTCAAAAATACAAGTGTAGGGACCTCACAAATCACTAATAGCTTGATAAGTATGCCCAAAATTACCCCAAAAACTTAATATAAAAAACCCTAGAAATTTGGCCGAAAAAGCCTATCAATCGCGATTGACATAGGTGTCTGTCGTGGCTGTCGGTCACGAGTCCTCTCAATCGCGATCGATGATGTCAATCGCGATTGACACTTTTTGCGAGGATTCCGGCAAAATTTCAGTCAATCATGGGCCTATCCGTCGCGACGGACACATGTACCCGTGAATTCTAGTGTCAATCGTCAAATTTCAGTCGGTCGCGATCGACGGTGTCGATCACGATTGACTAAATCCTACGTGGCAGTCGGTCAGTCGTGGGGCCTGTCGGTCGTGATTGACAAGGTTGTCGGTCGCGATCGACAGGGCTGTTGGTCGCGATTGACTGAGGAACTCGGAATTTTTTTACTGTGTTTGGTGATCTAGAGTGTGCTCATCTTGTGTGTCATTGTGGTGTACTTTGTTTTACCAAATAAGCGATTTTTCTGTCGATCGCGATCGACAGGGGTCGGCGACACAGAGACAGGGCCGAGCTTTTCCATACCTGTGCAGCCTGCTGGAGATGGTGGGATAGACAGATCCTGCAAGAAAACTCAAGAAACATGCAAAAAGAGTGCACACAAATCGCTCTCTCTCACAAGTG
Organism: Ceratopteris richardii; assembly: GCA_020310875.1. Lineage (NCBI taxonomy): Eukaryota > Viridiplantae > Streptophyta > Polypodiopsida > Polypodiales > Pteridaceae > Ceratopteris > Ceratopteris richardii. Next base: position 141,068,684 of record CM035418.1, on the reverse strand, counting down.
AAATGAGGGAAATGGGAGGGAGAAGGTGATATGATCAAAAAACTGAAATTTTCGCGATGATGGAGATGGAGATCAGATATGGTGATGATGATGATGAAGTAAGAAAGAGAAAAGTAAGAAAAAATAAAGAAATTACCTACAACGCCAACGTCACCACTCTACATCTTACCATCACACGCTCGTCCTCAAAGCTCGATCCCCAGCAACGGTGCCAAAATTTGGTGTAGCTCAGTGATGAGTAGCACCTTCTTTAATGTCAATCTGGGAAGACGTGAGGATGGTATGAAGACCTCGAACAAGTGATGGCACAAGTGCGTGAGTGAGAAGCACACTAACATGCACACACATACACACACACGTGCATACACGGCAAGACAAAGAGAAAGACAATGGAGTTCTTTAGATTACTTCAAAAGTGCTCTTACAAGTTCAAATCTATTACAATGTAACCTCAAAAATGAGCTCTTTAGCTCTATTTATAGTTTTTTACTAGCTTTGGCCCTATCCAAACCTAGTGTTCCGGCCTAGTTAAAAATTAGGTTCTAGGGCCTATTTGAGGGCTCAAACGGACTCTAAAAAATATGAAAATTGATAGCTAGATACTTCTAATGCTCCTCAAGCTCAAAGACTCCTTGGTTTGCACAAAATGGAGCTACAAAAAGATGAAATGGTATTTACAATGATGTAGAGTGACTAAATTCACTATTTAGGAAGTATTACTTCATGGAAAAATTTGGACGGCCTACTTGCCAGATCTTCGTTGACTACTTGGTCTGCTTGTGCTTTCTCTTCGCTCTGAATCCCTTCTTTGACTTCCTTGTCTTCTGAGTCCTTGGGTACCTTGACTGCTGCCAACATAGATAGATAGAGAGAGAGATAGAGAGAGATAGATAAATAGATAGACAGATAGATAGATAGATAGATAGATAGATAGATAGATAGATAGATAGATAGATAGATAGATAGATAGATAGACAGATAGACAGATAGATAGATAGATAGATAGATAGATAGATAGATAGATAGATAGATAGACAGATAGACAGACAGATAGATAGATAGATAGATAGATAGATAGATAGATAGATAGATAGATAGATAGATAGATAGATAGACAGATAGATAGATAGATAGATAGACAGATAGATAGATAGATAGATAGACAGATAGATAGATAGATAGATAGATAGATAGATAGATAGATAGATAGATAGATAGATAGATAGATAGATAGATAGATAGATAGATAGATAGATAGATAGATAGATAGACAGATAGACAGATAGATAGATAGATAGATAGATAGATAGACAGATAGATAGATAAATAGATAGATAGATAGATAGATAGATAGATAGATAGATAGATAGATAGATAGATAGATAGATAGATAGATAGATAGATAGATAGATAGATAGATAGATAGATAGATAGATAGATAGATAGATAGATAGATAGATAGATCGATCGATAGATAGACCGATAGATAGATAGACCGATAGATATGTTGGAGAAACGATCACTAATTGGACATATATTTGAAGGTCAAATCTTAGGAAGAAAACCACATGCCTATGTGAAGGGACAAATTCAAAAGTGTATTATATTTGTAAAGTTAGTTCACTTTAGTTCTATAAGTTTTTTAAAATCACGAGAATGAGAAAATCTATATAAGTTAGTTTGTATCAACTGACGCGATGAGAGAAGAAGTGGAAGAGAATGATAGAATGTGAGAAGGAGTTCATTTTGTATGAGTGAGTATAGTCGGGCTTCTCTGAGTGAGAAAGCATCTGTAAAACTTATGAGTTTTTCATAGCTATGAGAAGAAAAGTATTTGAAGATGAAAGTTGACCAAAGAAGGAAGAACTAGATGCTTTAAAGCATTGGCAGAAGAAGGATGCAAGTGCAAAAGCCTACATCTACAATACAATCTCTGATCATTTGCTACCACACATCAGAGGATTGGAATCATCTGAAGATATATGGAATGCATTGGAGTATCATTTCCAAAGCACTACTAAAGCAAGGAAAGCAATTCTATGGTCAGAGTTTACAACATTCAAGAAGAAGCTAACTCAAAGTATTAGTGATTATGTCACTAAGATGAAGGATCTAGCATATAGTCTTGGATCCATAGATGAAGATATTGAGGATCCAAAGTTGATTGCTCAATTACTTACAGGTTTGAGAGGGGATGAAAGGTGGAAACCTTTTGTCTTATCAATAGAACTTTCATTAAATCATTATGTTCCAGATTTGAACCAGTTGCTTGGTTTGATGCTCACATTTGAGCAAGACTTGAAAGGAGATGGAGATAAAGGACAAAGTTCTCCAATGTACATGAAAAACAAGAAGAAAGCAGACAAAGGAAAAGCAAAGGATGAAGAAGAGTCAACTTCTCAAGTTTATTATGCAAGAGGTAAAGGCACTAGTAGAGGAAGAGCAAGAGGTTTTGGAAGAGGAAGAGGTAATCAGAATAACAAAAAGAAGGCTTGTTGGATCTGTGGATTGAGTAATCATTTGGCTCATGACTGTTGGCACAATCAGCAAGGATCAAATCAAAATCAGAATAACAATAGCAGAGGCAGAGGTGGAAGATATCAAAGTAATTGTCAAAGAGGTAGACAAAGTCAAAGAGGAGGCTATGGTAGAGGTGGAGGAAGAAGTTGGGGAAAGAATCAATCCTACTACGCAAATGACACACAAAATTAAAGTCATACATCATTGATGATGAACTCAATCAGCACATCAGATAAAGAAGATCTAAAGGTATTTTACATTGACTCTGGATGCTCTAATCACTTGTCAGCAAACATAGAATTGATGTCAGAATTGGAAAAAGGCATTTCTAGTCATAGTGTTCAAACAGGTGATAATACAAGACATAATATACATTCCATTGGAAAAAAAAATGCAAGAGTGGAGCAGATTTGCTAACCAATGTTTTGTATGTTCCTACAATACCTAAAAACTTGATTAGTGTGGGACAGATAGTTGAAAAAGGTTTTCAAGTCAGGTTTACAAATGAAGGAGTATTTGTTGAAGATCCAGAGAATGGATATAATCAGATTGTCTCTGGTAAGAAAGAAGGTAGACTCTTTACTTTAAGAGTACAAGGGAACATTGGTCAAGCTTTGCTCACACATGGTGAAGGAGTGATTACAGAACTTGATCTCTGGCATAAGAGATTTGGCCACTTCAATGAAAGAGGAATTAAAGCTATGATTGCAAATCAATCTCTACTAGGATTACCAAATGTGTAGAATCAACATATGTTTTATAAATGTGAAGCATGTCAAATGGGTAAAGCACACAGGTTACCATTTCAAAAGAAAGGATTCAAACATGATGGATTACTAGAGCTCATTCATACAGATGTATGGGGACCAACAAAAGAAGGATCTATCAGTGGCTCAAGGTATTATGTTCTTTTCATTGATGATGCTACAAGATGGATAACATTATATGTTTTGAAGGAAAGATCAGAAGTGTCTGGAGCTTTCAAGCATTTTCATGCATATGCAGAAAGAGTCACAGGTCAAAAGCTTAAAAGACTGAGGTCTGATGGAGGGGGAGAATACTTCTCCCAAGAGTTCAATGATTATCTTTGGAATGCAGGTATTAAGAGAGAAATAACTTGCAGGTATACACCACAACAAAATGTTGTAGCAGAAAGAAGGAACAGGACTTTGGTTGAGTTTGCTAGAGCTATGCTGAAGGAGAAGAATTGTCCAAATTATCTTTGGGTTGAGGTTGTACATACAGCTACATATCTTGTGAATAGATTACCATGTGCAGCTCTAAATGGAATGACTCCATATGAAGCTTGGTGGGGTAAGAAACCAACACTAGATCATTGTAAAGTGTTTGGATCAATTGCATATGCTTATGTGCCATCACAACTTAGACATAAACTTGAACCAAAGGCAGAAAAATATGTGTTCATTGGTTATGATGAAAAGCAGATGGGTTACAGATTGTGGAATCCTCTAACCAAACAATTTAGTGTTCCTAGAGATGTTACATTTGATGAACAGAAAAGTTGGTATGCAGATCAAAGTCATACAGCTGAAGAATTTGAAGAACAGGTAAGAAGATGTGAGAAAGGAAAATCAATTGTGCAGGTGAATAGAGATGAATACTATATGCAAGCAAGTACATCCAGAAGTGGATTAACAAGAAGGAATGAAGAAGCTCCTATATTTGATGAAGAAGTGTATCCAGACACTTATGAAGAATGTGAACCAAGAAGGTCAAGCAAGACAAGAAGACAACCAGAAAGGTATTCTTATGATACTTCTTACATAACTCAGAAGAACTATGCATATATGGTCAAAGATGATGAAGAACCTCATAACTATGATGAAGCTAAAGGTAAGAAGCAATGCGAAGAAGCAATGAAGGAAGAGTTCAATGCACTGGAGGAGAACAAGACATGGGAACTTGTTCCTAAACCAAATGGTAAGAAAGTAATTGGAAATAAATGGGTTTATAAAGTGAAGAAGCTTGCAGATGGAAGTATAGCCAGATACAAAGCTAGATTGGTGGTGAAAGGCTATGCCCAAACCTATGGCATAGATTATGATGAGACATTCAGTCCTGTAGCTAAGATGTCAACTATAAGGACAATCATTGCTATTGCAGCTTCAAAAGGATGGACCCTAAGTCAATTGGATATAAAGAATGCATTCTTGAATGGATACATATCAGATGAGGTATACATGGAACAACCTCAAGGGTTTATAGATTCCAGGTATCCAAATTTTGTTTGCAGGTTGAGAAGAGCACTCTATGGATTGAAACAAGCTCCAAGAGCATGGAACTATAGACTGGTGAAGTATCTCAATGCTCTTGGATATCAAAGTTCAAAAGCAGATCCAAGTCTACTTATCAAAAGAGCAGAGGAAGGTACAATCTACATTTGTATTTATGTAGATGACATTATAATCATAGGTACTTCAGATGAAGGAATAAAATAGGTAAAGAGATTACTTGAAGAAGAATTCAAGATCAGTGACCTAGGAAAGTTATCATACTTTCTTGGAATGGAAGTCACTTATACAGATCATGGCATATATGTATTACAAGAAAGGTATCTTCTGAATCTATTGAAGAAGTTTGATATGGAAAAATGCAGAGGAGCTTCAACTCCACTTGAAGTTAATCACAAGCTCAGTAAATATGATGGTGCAGAATACAAAGATATGAGGAAGTATCAATCTCTTGTCGGTAGTTTGATTTATGCTACACTAACAAGAAATGATCTTAGTTATGCAGTGGGAGTTTTGTCACAATTCATGCATTGTCCAAAGGACCCACATTGGATTGCAGGTCAAAGAGTTCTGAGATATATCAAAGGAACTATAAAGGAAGGATTATATTATGCTTTTACATCAGATTTGAAGTTGAGAGCCTGTAGTGACTCAGACTAGGCAGGTAACCAGGATTACATAAGATCAACTCATGGCTACATGATATACATTGGTGATAAGCTTGTAAGTTGGTGTTCAAAGAAACAACATACAGTAGCATTATCATCAACTAAAGTTGAGTACAAAGGACTTGTGGAAGCAGCTAAGGAGGTCATATGGATGCAGACATTGTTCAAAAGCTTGGGCATTGATCAAGGTATACCTACAATACATGGAGATAATATGAGTTCATTTTTATCTTGCAGCAAATCCAGTATTTCATTCAAGAACCCAACATATAGAGATACATTATCATTTCCTGAGAGAAAAGGTAATGGAGAAAGAAATTGAAGTGGAGTACATTTCTACAAAGGATCAGATAGCAGACATGATGACAAAGAGCTTGGATGGTGTGAAGACCAGCAGATTCAAAAGCATGGTAGGAGTAAAAGAAAAGAAGATGATATGAAGAAACAGAGATTGTCAAATAGTGATTGAGGGGGAGCTGTTGGAGAAACAATCATTAATTGGACATATATTTGAAGGTCAAATCTTAGGAAGAAAACCACATGCCTATGTGAAGGGACAAATTCACAAGTGTATTATATTTGTAAAGTTAGTTCACTTTAGTTCTAGAAATTCTTTAACATCACGAGAATGAGAAAATCTATATAAGTTAGTTTGTATCAACTGATGTGATGAGAGAAGAAGTGGAAGATAATGATAGAATGTGAGAAGGAGTTCATTTTGAATGATTGAGTATAGTCGGGCTTCTCTGAGTGAGAAAGCATCTGTAAAACTTCTGAGTTTTTCATAGCTATGAGAAGAAATAGTTAAAGTTCTGTGTATGAGACTCTCTCCATCATCTCCATGCTTGTCTACTCTGAAATGATTTCAAAAGTTCAAGTTTTCCAAGCAACTCGATGGCTAGCATCGAGTTTGTGCTGATAAGTCTGTGTTTTATTCTCTGAGTTCTAACTCCTACTAAATCTTCTAGAAAAGATGATGTTTGTGGAGCAACTCGATGCTTGGCATCGAGTTTCAGCATAAAGTCAATGCCTGACATCGACTTCTCACATAAAAGTGGTTTCCTTCACACCTGTGGTTAACGCGCCTATTCAGGAACAAAAAATAGATGAAAAAAGCACAAAGTCGATACTTGGCATCAACTTTTGGTTGCAAGTCGATGCTATGCATGGAATTTTCATTTTTAGACAGTGATCTTTACTAAAATAGGCAACATTTCCACTTTTGGAAGTCATATAGGGTAATCTTGTCAAGGCTATATCTTGAGTTCTAGAGATCCCTTTCTTGCATATGATAGCTTGTTGGAAAGCTCTTCTCTTCTACTTTCATCCACCAAAAAATCTTGGAGAATAATATTTGAGCTAAGAGAAATTAGCAAAATACTAAAGGTATGTCATTTTAGTGACTATGAATTTCTGTAGAAGCAAAGTTCTCCGTTTAGACTATCATTCCTCAAAGTTTGG
>CM035418.1:140949283-141051783 GCA_020310875.1 Ceratopteris richardii | reverse complement strand
CGCCCAGATAGATAGTCTGGCGATCCCGTCTCCTCTCTACCAGAGAGCCACCGTAATGTCTCTTCATTGATTGATAAAAAGGGTACAACACTTTGCTACGACCTTTCGGTACGTGCGGTATAGGAAAATATAAATTACATGATGCCAATCCGGCGGCCTTACACTGGCACGCACGGTGGACTTGAACCCGCAATGCAAACAAAATTAAGGCTCGTCTACGATGCCTTGTATATACATACTTCTGGCTAATTTGAAGGTTCTAGAGATTTTCTGTTTTAAGGAATACAACATCAGCTTTAGTGTCTCCGGCTCTACCAGTCAGTTCGAACGGAACTTGCCGCAATGACCTGGCTTATCAACGTATCAGTCTGCGACTGCAAAAAGGCCTCTTGCAAATAAAAGTCATTGGCAAGGGCTGCATCTCGGCTCAATCTCATTTCAGCAATTTGATTATCAATTCTTGATAGGTGCTCTGCTTGAAAACCTAACTGCTTTTCTCGTCGCTCCAGCTCCTGAGCTTGATATTGAATTGTCTGATAATAAGCATCTCTTTCCTTCCGAAGCCCAGCTATCTCCTCCTGAAGTTGAATTGTAAGACTTGTCTGTGATTTTAGGGCAGAATTCGCCTGAAACAAATCAGCAGTTGTGGTCTGAAGTTCTGCATTAGTCTTCTTAGCTAAAGTAGCCATCTCATGTCCTTTTTGTAGGACTTCATCAAGCTAGATTCGAGTTTCTTCCAACAAATTTCCAATTGCCACTCGAGCGTCTTCTTTATCTTATACCAGCTGATTTAACTGCTTAATCTCTTCATCACGAGCAATGAACAAAACATCCTTGGCTTTTAACTCTGCCAATGTTGTATCGCGTTGTGCAATCAATGTATCTTGTTCTGCAAGCCTAGCTTGAAGATGCTGAGGTTGCATCTACAAAGCATGGTTTTCTGCTTTAACGGCATCTGCTTCTTCGTGTAGTGGGGCAATATCAGCCTCCAAAACATCAACTTTATGCTGCAACTCCTGTCTGATAGTATCAGTGGCCATCTTCAGTTGCATTGGTAACTGCTGCGAGAATTGGATCAACAGTTGACCCATAGATTCGAGTTCATGAAACATCGGGGTTGGAGCAGGAAGGGTAGGAAGGGATTGGGATGTAGAAGCAGAGAACAGATGAGGGGAAGAGGGTGGAGAATAGGTGGGAGAAGAAGATGGAGAAGGGGGTACGTCGGGAACAATAGGTTGGACTGGAACAATTGGCTCAACAATGTTCATGGTGGAAGAAAGTGGGGTAAGAAGATTAGGCACCAACACTATTCCGGTGGTCTGCTGCTTTGTCGCTTCCGTTTGGTCAATCACAGCATCCACCAGAGCAATCACTTCATTGAGAATCTCTACAATAAGGGCTTGAACAGCATCTTGATTCTGCTGATGAGAATCCTCTCGAGAAGAAACTTCTTCAGAGTCGGCTGTGGAAGCACTTTGTTCCTCCTGCTGGATTGGAGAAGAATGGACGGAAGAATCAACATGGATGGAAGTGGCGGTGTCGTGGAAGACCTCTTCTTCATGTCCGGCGTTGGATCCTTGCACCTAGCTCTCAGATGGACTTATACGACTGCGTTTCCGGCGAAGAGGTTGAAAAAGATCTGCATCATCATCTTCCTCATCTTGGAGCATCCGAGTAGACTCTTCATGCAATAGGAATGGAGCATTTGGCGGGGGTTGCGCGGCTTGAATCGTTGGAAAGAGGAAAGTGAGGATATGGGGAAGACGTGATCATGGAAGATCACCTTTATTAACTTGTTTAATAACTATAACACATTCACGGTGAATGCACCGAAAATAAAAAGATGCAAAATTGACAGGCTCGCGAGAAGCCATGTCTATCATTGAGTAAAAGGGACGCGAGATCCCATAGGTACGTTTTTGCAAATTCAGTATAGAAACTAAAAATTGCAATACGGTACGCTCCGGATCAGGTCGACACAGAATGGCGTACTCATTAGATGAGTGCCGTGGGAATAATGCGGTCATGGTGGCTACAGGAAGTAGAGGATCATTCTCCAATCCATCCCGAGGAAGTCGGAAGGCATCGGTGAACGAAGCCAAAGTGATCATGACTCGTGACGGTAAACAAAGGATAAGCCAACTCTGCTCCGTAGAACGTGTGGCAGCGATAGTGAAAATAATCTGCGCATAAAATGGTTGATACTCCACTGAATGCCAAGGCAATTCAACGAAGCTCAAAAGACCACGGATACGCAAAAACTCACTCACTTCAGGGGTGAGTCCTTCACGGAAGGTAGCGACGTTGGTTAGTGCTTCCATGACGCGCACACGAAAGCACAAGAACACAGAGAACACAGAAAACAAAGAATGCAGAAACACACAGACACAATAGCGATTATCAGTAAAAGGAACAAGATTAAGTAGACACACAGGCAACATGGGGCGATTGAAAACCCTAATCATCACGCGGTATTGAAATGATAACCTTCATAATTACGGCGTGCATGCATAAGCAGACACAGTAACACAGGGCGGCGATTAATCATAGTTAGATATCAAAACGAGGAGATTTATGGTCTATATTCAGTCGGAACGAGGAGATAAAAAGAAAATAAGTGACACGTGGAAAACCGAAGAACACGTCAACAATGATCAGTCGGTTGGTGATATGGGTGTAGCTTTGAACCATTAATCACTTTGGGAAGGGAAACTCCGGTCAAGGTAGTCAATCGAAAAGTAGCTGGTCCCGCTTGCTCACTAATTCGGTAAGGACCGAACCACCGTAATTTAAATTTTCTAGTAGAACGATTTGCTTTAGCATTATAAAATAACACAAGCTGGCCCACCGTAAACACAAGAGTTTTGATGAAACGATCATGGGTACGGGCTTGCCACAACTGAACTTCTTGAAGAACCAGCAAACTTTCCCAGTGATGTTCATCGAAGGCTCGGAGTGCTTCCAACCGAAATGGCAAAGAGTCTTCGGGCAACAATTTCTGAGTTAGGGCCACGCGTTGGTTTGGCACTACTACCTCCATCGACGCGATTGCTTCCAACCCATAAGCAAGCTTGAATGGGGTCATTCCGGTTGTCACTTTGTATGTAGTCCGGTATGCCCATAAAACCGCGGGTAGTAACTGGTCCCACCGTTCTGGAGATTCTAAGATCAACTTGCGGAGCATATTCAATAGTATCTTGTTGGTGCTTTCAGCCAAACCATTAGCACGCGGATAGTATGGTGAACTGAACTTATGCAGAATTTGAAAAGTGTGAGTTAGTACTCGCATTAAATTGTTGGCAAAATGTGTTCCTTGGTCGGTCACAAGTTCTAGAGGTAATCCATAGCACGGGAATACGTCCTTCATCAGGCATTTTGCCACCGAAACAACTGTGGCGGACCGTAAAGCCGAAGCTTCCGCCCACCTGGTGGCATAATCCGTACAAGTCAGTATATATTGATTGTTGCTAAGGGTTGCTGGTGGTGATATTGGTCCAATAAAATCGAGCCCCCACTTCTGAAAGGGTTCCAAAGGTAAGACAGGTTGTAGAGGAAAGAAGTGTCGGTGTAATGGCTGTCTAGACCGTTGACAGGTATCACACTGCTGCACAAACTGGGTCACATCTTTGTACATTGTAGGCCACCAGAGCCCACTTTGCATAATTTTACGGTGAGTAAGATCAGCTGCGAAATGTCCACCCGAGGGTAATGAATGAGCCATAGCAATAACCAATTCGGATTCATGTGGTGGGATACAACGAAGTAAAACACCAGTATGATCCATGTAGTACAGTTGACCTACAATCAACCGAAATCTGCGACTGTAAACTGCAAACTTCCGCCACAAAGCAGGGGGAGTATGAGGAGGAAGACACCCGTCAGTTAGAAAAGTGAGTAACGTATCGTAGTATGTAGGAGGAACAAGAGGTTGTTGGAGTTAGACGTCTGCGGAAGCACGCGAACAACACAAGGAAGAGGAAGAAGCTTGGAGCACAACACACAAGACTGAATGTATTACTAGAGAATGTACAAAGATAAGTAGCCCATTAGGGCAATAGGCGTATATACAAGCCGAGGGAAAAAAACCTCCTAAAGAGGGAAAAAAGTGCCCCGGCGGTCCTAGAGTGTTCACACACATCACTACCTAAATATATCAACAAATCCCCCCTGGGAGTGATGCGGTGAACAAGGAGCTGGCACTCATGTATAAGAAAGTGCCGAGCTATGTGGAAATCACTCCACAAAAGGAAGTAAGCCCAAAGCTTTGCGGAAAGCTTCAAACTTCTCCCTAGGCAGAGCCTTCGTGAAAAGGTCTGCAATGTTCTCCTGCGTGGGCACATATGCCAAGCTGATCTCCCCAGCAGAGAACCTCTCCCTGACATAGTGATAATGCACCTCAATGTGCTTAGTGCGAGCATGGAACACAGGGTTCCTCGCAACTGCCAATGCGCTCTGACTGTCAGTGAAGATGGTGGTGGCAGAAGACTGGCCAACACCCAAATCAGCCATAAGGCGTCTGAGCCACACACACTCAACAGTCGCTGTGAAAGCTGCCCTATACTCAGCCTCACAACTGGAAGTGGCCACAGTAGGCTGCTTCTTGCTCAACCAAGATATACATGAGCTACCAAGCATGAAGCAAAAACCACTGGTGGACACACGAGTGTCATAGCAACCAGCCCAATCTGAGTCAGAAAAAGCATGCAAATCTGGCGGTAGTGATCCCCCCTTGGGATAAAACAACCCAAGTAGCCGAGTACCACTCAAGTAGCGAAAGATGCGCTTAACCGCTTTCCAATGCGTGACTCCTGGGCAATGCATAAACCTGCTCATCTGTGAGACAGCAAACTGAATATCTGGTCGAGTAATGCATAAGTAAATCAAGCATCCAACAGCCTGCTGATAGAGAACAACATCAAATGCATCTCCAGCATCATGAAGACTCAATCGTAAACCTGTCTCCATAGGAGTGGCAATAGGCTTACAGTCTTCAAGGCCAAAACGCTACAATAATGTGTCAATATATTTCGTTTGACACAAAGCCATTCCACCATCAACTTGCATAAACTGAATGCCCAAATAGTGATGCAAATGCCCCAAATCAGACATCTCAAATGAGGCATGCAAATCAGCCTTGAAATCAGCAATATGCTTCTCAAGAGGACCAGTGAGCAGCATGTCGTCTACATAGACAACAATGATCAAAAGCACATCATTAGCACGCTTAACATATAAGGTGCTTTCAGTTGGACTGTTCTCAAAACCATGTGCAATCAGATAGGCATGTATTTTCTCATACCAAGCACGTGGTGCTTGCTTTAAACCATATAACGCCTTCTTTAACCTGCACACCTGGTTTTCATGCCCTTTCTGCACAAAGCCACGGGGCTGAAAAACATACACTTCTTCATGCAAGTCACCATTCAGAAATGCTGTTTTAATGTCCAACTGATGTACATTCCAACCATGATGGGCTGCAAGTGCACAAATGCTCCGAACAGTAGTCATACGGCATGTAGGTGCAAAGGTCTCATCAAAATCAATGCCTCTTTCCTGCGCATAACCCTTTGCAACAAGCCTAGCCTTATACCTGTCAACTGTACCATCAGGTTTACGCTTCAGCTTGTATACCCACTTAGTGCCAATGGCCTTCTTGCCAGGAGGCAAGTCACATAAAGACCATGTACCATTCTTCATTATAGCATCATATTCAGATTGCATAGCAGCCATCCAATTTTCTGAATTTTGTGCTTCATCAAAAGAAACAGGCTCATTCTCATCACAGAGACTAGATGCAGCCATAGCATAGCAATCTGATGCAAAGGAGGTACTATGAGAGCCTGAACGAGTACGATATGACAAAGGTGCATCTAATTTGCTGTCACGCAAAGTCTGCACCAGCCATTTTGGCATAGTTTTTCCCTGATCAATATCAGCTCTCTCATCAACAAGTGCATCATGTAAATCTGCATCAGAAATGGCATGATCTGCATCATCATATGAAACCTGCAAAGGCTGAGAAGTTGCCTCATTAGGACCAGCGCTAGCCTGTCCACCTGTAAAAAGAGGCATCAAAGTATCATACATGTCTTTGGAGCTAACAGATGTCTCCTTAGTACATGAAAGCAATGGCTGAATAGCATCTTCCACAAAGACAACATCACGGCTAACCAGAATGCGTTTAGTATGTGGATGATACAGACGATAGCCTTTACTTTCAGAACTGTACCCAACAAAAATACATTTTACTGCCTTATCATCCAATTTTCTGCGATGTTGTTCAGGCACTAATGCATATGCCAAACAACCAAAAACACGCAGATGAGCAACAGATGGCTTGCGGTCATGCCAAGCCTCATATGGAGTGATAGACTGCAACGCTTTCGTGGGACACCTGTTCAGTACATATGCTGCACACATGACAGCCTCAAGCCAGAAACTATGTGGTAAAGCCTGACTTTTGACCATGCACCTCGCCATCTCCATGAGTGACCTGTTCTTTCGTTCAGCAACTCCATTCTGTTGAGGTGTATACGGCACTGTACACTGGTGTTTTATCCCACGTTCAGCCAGAAATGCATTAAAATCTGAAGACATATATTCCCCCCCTCGATCAGAACGGAGGGTGCCCATTTTACATGCTGACAGATTTTCAGCCAAAACCAAAAACTGTTTGAAGCACATGAACACTTCGGACTTTGCTTTGAGTGGATATACCCATGCATGCCTGGAAAAATCATCAATGAAAGTCACGAAGTAAAGGTAATTTCCAAAAGAGGGTGTCTGCATAGGACCACAGACATCACTATGAACAAGCTGCAATTTCTGCATAGCCCGAACTGAACCATCTTTTGGAAAGGAAGAACGCTGCATTTTGCCCAAAATACAGCCTTCACAAACATGTTTTCCAGGTGCCTCAAGTTTGGGCAAAGAGGACACCATTTCAGATTTCTGCATGCGTAACAAACTAGCAAAATTCAGATGACCAAAGCGTGCATGCCAAAGCTTTGCATCTGACATAGCCTGAGAATCATGAACTGCACATGCCGAATCATTCACAGATTTTTCATAGTCTATGAGCTTATACAGCCCACGACATAAAATGCCAGAAGCAATAATCACATCGCCATTTGAGAGATCATGGACTGTACACCTGTCATCAACGAATTTCACAACCAAGCCAATCTTGGCTAATGCAGAAACTGATAACAGGTTCTTTTTGATCCCTGGCACAAATAAAGCATCTGACAAAGTGAAAGAACTACCATCAGCAGTAGTCAGAATGATCTTACCAACTCCCATAACAGGATAAGAGGAGTTATTGGTGCATGTGACAGTATTCCCTGTAGGGGCAGGCTCGAGTGAAGAGAAGAAACTGCGCTGCGAGGTAATATGTTTGGTTGCCCCACTGTCAAAGTACCAAACATCTGAGTCTACTGCAGACATGCACTGATCATGAGAAGATGGGTCAAAACTGCAAACAGTAGTAAACGCCCATTCTTCTTCCTGCACAAGATTTGCAGACTCTGTTTTTGGTGTAGAGGCCTCTGCAACAACCATTCCAGCCTCTTTCTTCTTTGCCTCTTTAGCAGCCAGTTTTGGACAGTTCTTTATAATATGATCATTTCCTTTACAGTACTTGCAGAACAATTTCTGCTTTTCTGATTTCTTCTCATCTTTATCCTGGTTCTTCGATTGTGCAGCATTTGCAGATTTCTGCTTACTAGTAGAAGAGCTCCATTTTCCTTTGCCCTTCTGACTAGCCAGGAAAGCTTGATCTGCAACACACATAATGGACCTGTTCTGCCTGGACTGATCTTCCTGCAACAGAACAGAGACTAATTCCTCAAATGACAAGGCATTCGGATTGCCTTTCATCATCAATCGAAGAGTAGAGGCAAAACTCTGATATGAATCAGGAAGGCCATTCAGAACGGTCTGCACAAGTGAGCTATCTGGTATAACCTCATCAGTAGAAATCAATTGTTCCTTCAGGTCTTTGATCTTTGTAAGAAAACTGTCCATCGAATCACCTTCATTCATGTGCTCACTCTCCAACTGTTTTCGGAGGTAAGCAACACGAGCCTCATTCCTAGCCTGGTACAAAGTGGTAAGTGTATCCCAAGCATCCTTTGCTGTTCTGCAAGAGCGAATGTGAGGAATAATGGCACGTTTGACAGACAAAGCTATCAATGCATGTGCCTGGGCATCTCTGCCATCCCAACGAATCTGCTCTGCAGTAGGTGCAACAGAAACAGCAGCACGAACAGGAATCTGCGGAATATCATCTTCGACACCATCTTCATCAGCTCCAACACCTGTATTTGCAGTACCTGTCGTTACAGGTGTAACAGGACGTCTTTCAACACCCTGCACAATGTTCCACAATCCTTTTGCAACCAGTACATGTCGCATCATATAAGCCCATAATGGGTAGTTGGTACCATCCAACTTATCCTCAACAGCCAACATACGGAATACATCACTGCTTTCAGCCATGGCCGGTGACTAAAATACCTTGATGCAGAAAATTGACTGTATCTCAAAAAGTTGAACAGAACTGCCCAGACGAGTTCTGCTAGACCTGTAGCAGACTTTGAGACGCTTAAACTGGCGAACAGAAACTGGTATATACCTTTGGCACAAAAGGACGAAATAGCCTGCACAAGCACTGCGATAGTGCGTTCGGAGGCCGAAACGAGCTCAGATCGCGATTTCGGCACCACAGAGCGAAGCCGTTTTGATCTCAAAAACACCCTGAGTATGCTCACCAAATTTTGTGCGAATCTGAGACTGCAAACGGAGGAGTGTCGACGGCGCCCTAGAAGAATCAACGACCTGCTCTGATACCAATTGTTGGAGTTAGACGTCTGCGGAAGCACGCGAACAGCACAAGGAAGAGGAAGAAGCTTGGAGCACAACACACAAGACTGAATGTATTACTAGAGAATGTACAAAGATAAGTAGCCCATTAGGGCAATAGGCGTATATACAAGCCGGGGGAAAAAAACCTCCTAAAGAGGGAAAAAAGTGCCCCGGCGGTCCTAGAGTGTTCACACACATCACTACCTAAATATATCAACAGAGGTTCGGTAGATTCTTCAATAGTTGACTCCGTAGTGTAAATTGCCAGTGTAGTGTCATCAACTCCCACCCAAGCTTCACCAGAATCTAACCGAGATAGAAAATCCGCCAATGCATGTGTTGTGTCGGGTTGATGAATAACTTCATAGTCGAATTCCTGTAATAATAAAACCCATCGAGCCAAGCGACCACCTAAATGTTGCTGCCGGACCAAATACACAAGTGCGGCATGATCCACGTGGAAGGTGAATTTTCGGCCCAACAAATAATGTCAGAATTTCTTCATAGAGTACACCAACCCGAGACATTCTCTTTCGGTCACTGAATAATTTCTTTCAGCAGGGGCTAATCGGCGACTTGCATAATATACAGGCCGAAACCATTTTTCAGTTTGCTGCATTAGAACGCTGCCAATAGCTATGTCCGATGCATCCACAAAGACATGGAACGGACATTCCCAATCAGGTGGTTGCAAAATTGGGGCCTTTGTCAATAATCCTTTTAAACGATCAAATGCGGTTTAGCATTCTGAAGTCCATTCGTACTGCCGTGGAGGACTAGTCATGAGCTGATTAAGTGGTGTTGCTAAATGAGCTAACCACCTGTTGAAGCTCAAGACCAATGACAGAGCATAGAATCACATCAAAGAAGTGGACACACAAGAAGAGGGAGCAAGTAGGGAGCTCCAAGAAGTACATGTCAAATTATCAGAAGAATCCCCTACAAAAATAGTGATTTTGATCACTCAAACTATTGTAAATATCATTTAACCTTTTTGCAACTCCATTTTGTTCAAGCTGAGGAGTCCTCGAGCTTGAGGACTATTAGAAGTACCATCATACCAATTTTCATAATTTTTAGACTTCGTTTGAGCCCTCAAATAAGCCCTGGAACCTAATTTTTAACTAGGTCGGACACTAGGTCTGGATAGGGCCAAAATTAGTCCAAAAAACTATAAAAGGAGCTAGAGAGCTCATTTTTGAGGTTAGCTTCTTGTAGATTTCAGTTTTGTAATAGATTTCTTTTGTAATCAAAGCCCTTCCATTGTTCCTCTCTTTTATCTTACCTTGCGCGCGCGTGTGTGTATGTGTGTGCATGCTTGTGTGCTTTCACTCACACACTTGTGCCTTCACTCACTCAAGGTCTTCATACCGGTCCTCACGTCTCCGCGGATTGACAAGTAAAGGAGGTGGTGCTTACACTTGAGCTACACCAAATTTTGGTGCCATTGCCGGGGAGAGAGCTTCGAGGACAAGCGTTGTGATGGTAAGATCGTAGATTTGCGGCGTTGGAAGGTAAAAAAACTGTCATTTTTGTTCATTTTCTGATTTTTCTTCTTCATCTTCATCATCATCACCGTCTCCATCTTCTTCCATCTTCTTCTTCATAGAAATTTCTTGTTTTTTAGTGCATTTTCACCATTTTCATACCATTTTTCATGCATTATTGTGTGAGAAGGAGTTAGGAGGTGCAAGGGAGAGCAAGCGCTGTGTTTTTTTAATGATTTTCTGCACATACGGAGCTTGCCATTGCCGGTGCTCAGAAATTTGAATTTCCCGCCAAAAACACGATTCTGTGAAAAATTCTTTTTTTTTTTTTAAAAATCACGATTTTCTATTTCCCGCCTAAAAACCCTCTGAAGGAAACACGATTCTGAGGTCATTCTCAGAATCGCAATTCTGTGGTTGTGCTCAAAATTGCGATTCTCTAAATTTTTGGAAACCACGATTCTCTGAGACAAAATCGCGATTCTCTAGAACACGATTTTCTAAAACACGATTCTCTAAAAAACACGATTTTCAAAAAACACGATTCTCTGTTGGCAATCGCGATTTTCATGTCAAAAACACGATTCAGTGGTTGTGCTCAAAATCGTGATTCTCCAAACACGATTCTGTGAAAACACGATTCTGAGAAAACACGATTTTGTGAAAACACGATTCTGAGAAAACACGATTCTGTGAACACGATTCTGTGAAAACACGATTCTGTGTTGGTAATCGCGATTTTCAAAATCCTCTGTTCAAAATCGTGATTCTCAAAAACACGATTCTCTGCTCAAAATCGCGATTCTCAGTCAAAAACACGATTTTGTGAAAACACGATTCTCAAGGTACACAATCGCGATTCTCTGATTTCACACAATCACGATTCTCTGATTTCACACAATCGCGATTCTCTGATTTCACACAATCGCGATTCTCTTGGTTTCACAGGATCGCGATTCTCTTGAGATTCACAGCATCGCGATTCTCTGGAAGTTCACAAAATCGCGATTCTCTTGAAGTTCACAAAATTACGATTCTCTTGAAGTTCACAAAATCGCGATTCTATTGATTTCACAAAATCGCAATTTTTTCCAAGAAGGTCCTGTTTGCCTGTTTTGACCCCCAGGAGCTTGATTTGACATAACTTTTTCATCCAAAGTCCATTTTTTTGAGCTCTATAGCTTGTTGGAAAGCTCGTTTCGAATCCTACAGGGCCTCAACTGTTTTTTATAAAAATAACGTGTTGATTTTTAGATAGGATAATTTGAAGTTGGGCTTCAAGTGGGACTAGGAAACCAAGGGGGAGAAAAATTGTGTCATGGGAAAGAAAAAAGCAAAAGAGAGAAGAAAGGGGGCTAAGATGGGAAAAGAGAAGGGAGATAAACATGAAGTGCATGAAATAATCTCACAAGAGGGTGAAACATCTAGAGAAAAATTGCAAGGAGTCAAGGAAACGGGGGAAATGTCTAAGGGGGTGGGATCCTTATTTGCAACAAGAGATTATGATAATACTTTTGTGGATATCAGAATAGGATATGACCATAGAAGGTTGGGTGTTTATATCAATCCTAATTGTGAGTGGAATTTAATTCATATTGACCTAGTGGTCATTATCTTTGAGAACATTAAACTTATTCTTCTATCCTCATGAATGGGGAACATTATGATTGCATGGGTCAAGTGGTGTTGCTTGTTATGGTGGATGATATGCAATTTTTGGAAACATTCTTTATGATGGATTGTATAGATGAAGACTTGATCATTGGCACCCAAAGGTTCATTACACAAAATCATCAAGAATTTGAGGTGTTTTCTCCACCTATTATGTGCGGTTCTACATATATATCTATTGAAAATCCTAATGACTATCCGCCTTATGATAATTGGGGAGAAAATTATCATTTCAAACAGTGTGCTTTTCATGCACAAAATTTTCTTTCTACTCATGTTTTTGAATCTAATCCCTCTTTGAGTAAATCACAGGCAACCTTGGAGAATGGAGAAATGAAGGACTCCAAATGTTTGGGGGATGTGGAAAGACCCTCTCTTCCTGTAAATTTAGATTCCCCTCTAGAAACCATAAGCAGGGATGATCTACACTCATATGATCAAGAAGGAGATGATCAACACATACTTTGTATCACTGATGTGGAGAATGATGTCAAATCTATGGTCAATCATGACAATCATCACCCATTTGTACATCTAGAGATTCGATGTGTAATACGGATAAATGTATTGATGAATCTCTAGATCAATCTCAAAGCACACAACCCACTCATCCCTTGCATGAGCCTGATGTAGGTATAGAAGATCAACCTTTGTGGCATTCCCCATGTAAAGATGAGTTTTCTCAAAAAACTCACAGAGAAGGCCCAAAAGACCCTTACATCAAGAAACAGAAATCACATTTTCTTGGTAATGTCAAGCAAATTTGGGTGGCCAAGAAATTACTTACAGCCCAACCAAATTGCACTATGATATGGGTACCAAAGAAAGCCCTTGTACAAAATCAGCCCCCTCACACTAGACTTCAAAATCTATGGTCTAGACCTACCATGACGTATCCTCAAGAAAGACCACTTCCAATCAAAGGACCCAAAGCAATCAAGCCTAAACTCAGAAAAAATCCAGGGGGGAACTTCAAGCCAACAACTTGCACCACAAAGACACCAAGGCGAGGTAAGGGACTGAATCAAGCACAGAGCTCCAAAAAAGATCAAAGAACCTCTTCTACAAGGATATGGGTATGGAAACCAAAAGCATCAGTAGGCCCCACAGAACCACAATGCCAACCACGCAGGATCAAAGCCTCAAGAAAGCATCCAAACATGGAGCCGCCAAAGGAGACCACTAAACAAGCGAAGACCAATCTCAAATGGATAGCTATAAGGAGGAAGTATCAATTGTCATTCGGGGATCCAATGGATACTTCTAACAAAGGTTGCCATAGCATCTGCAAATAACATCGAAAGCCTCGACGAGCGACAACCATGTGCTCCTTGCACAACCCTGTCTTATGCACCATTCATGTCATGCATTTCCAAAGTATGCATTATTATAGGGCCACATTACATGGCCGTGCATAGACACATTCGAGAGTCCCATGCACAAGAGCACATTGACATATGTCAACTATGTTTTCTGATACTAACATTTGTCTTCTTGCTTGTGACATGGTAGTAATATCAAAAAAAAAAAGAGAGAGCTTGTTCCCAGGTTTGGTTTATGGAACATGAATAAGTCATGCTTAGTTGAAGGTGGAACCATGGCTTGGATATAAGTGTGTCTCGGCTAGCAACTACTATTATTGTTGCCTTATCTGGTAGATGTCAAGCACTTGGCAAGAACATGGCATCCACAACTATTGTTTCCCCTTACCATGGTAGGAGGGAAGAGTTTGAAGGTGAGAAGACTCCTGCTTAGGGTGAGCTAAAGAGAAGCAAGGGGATAGTGTGCGACACTCAAAGAATTTCAGCAGTGATCCATCAACATGGACACTCATCGACAATGAAAGACGAGCTAATGGTCCATCACAATGTTGGGTGTACAACATGAAGAGTAGACTATCGATCGACCTTTCATGGTAAGAATCCTCTACTTGGGTATCACGACAACACTGCTAGATTAGGAAACCTCTTCATCAGCATACCCTTGAGCAATCCGCTCAAGACCTACTTTCTTGCACCATGTTTTCTAATGCATTTCCCCAGTATGCATGCATAGGGCTACATGACAAGGCCGTGCACAAGGCACATATTTTCTTCAACCCATGCACCAATACATTTACCCATCATACAATATGGGTTACAAGTACTTGACACGAGTACAATGAACATCACCTTTGGAAGTTCTTTAGGATATCACAAGGACAACATCAATACCTAGGAAGCAAGTCGAAGCCCGCAGTTGCTCCAACTCAACCTTGACAACCTCTTTTGAGCAACGAGCCGATTTTTGGGAGCTCACAAGGACACTTTCTCGCTAGAATCCAAGGAAGCAACACATACCAAAGAACTAAGCCTTACAATAACTCACAATGACAAAGGAAGAATCAGACAACCAAACCTGCTACAATAGATAGATAGAAGGATCTTGTTCACACAGGATGGACACTACCTCTCAAAGTGCTACATGGAACAACCACTACAACAAGGGTCTGTCAAGGACGACAGACTCAAGAGGGGGGGGAGTGTTGAAGCTCAAGACCAATGACAGAGCATAGAAGCACATCAAAGAAGTGGACACACAAGAAGAGGGAGCAAGTAGGGAGCTCCAAGAAGTACATGTCAAATTATCAGAAGAATCCCCTACAAAAATAGTGATTTTGATCACTCAAACCATTGTAAATATCATTTAACCTTTTTTGCAACTCCATTTTGTTCAAGCCGAGGAGTCCTCGAGCTTGAGGAGTATTAGAAGTACCATCGTACCAATTTTCATAATTTTTAGACTTCGTTTGAGCCCTCAAATAAGCCCTGGAACCTAATTTTTAACTAGGCCGGAGACTAGGTCTGGATAGGGCCAAAACTAGTCCAAAAAACTATAAAAAGAGCTAGAGAGCTCATTTTTGAGGTTAGCTTCTTGTAGATTTCAGTTTTGTAATAGATTTCTTTTGTAATCAAAGCCCTTCCATTGTTCCTCTCTTTGATCTTACCTTGCACGCGTGTGTGTGTATGTATGTGCATGCTTGTGTGCTTTCACTCACACACTTGTGCCTTCACTCGCTCAAGGTCTTCATACCGGTCCTCACGTCTCCGCGGATTGACAAGTAAAGGAGGTGGTGCTTACGCTTGAGCTACACCACCACCGTAAATGTCTTCCATGCCACCGGATTTGACCCAAGAAGCGCATAACTTCTTTCGGTGTTGTAGGGACTGGTGCCTGCAACACGGCTGCAACTTTATCCGGATCAACTTATATGCCTTGCTCAGAGAGAATATGGCCGAGGAGTTTTCCACAAGAGACCGCAAACACAGATTTTGTTGGATTCAAGCATAACCGGTATTCGCGACATTTTTGAAAGCAGCACCGTAAATGATACAGGTGCACCGTAGTCTTGCCAAATAAGGAAAATTCGTCCAAATATACTTGCATAAAAGTAGTCAGGTAGGGTGAAAAGACTTCTTGCATACATCGTTGAAACGTACTTGGAGCATTCCTTAACCCAAACCACATTAACGTACAAGCATAAACACCCCAGTTTGTGATAAAGGTTGTTTTAGGTATATCGTGTTCGGCCATCCTCACCTGGTTATAACCATTGTAACCATCCAAAAATGAACACATCTCGTGCCCTGCTACCCGGTCGAGCCTTGTGTCCAGAAAGGGGAGAGGAAATGGATCCGGTACAGTAGCAGCATTTAGTTTCCGGTAATCAACACAGATGCGCAGCTGTTTATTTTTCTTCGGGACGATCACGATTGGAGATATCCATTCAGCATGCTTGATTGGTATGATGAATCCCACCTTCAGTAACCGATCGAGTTCTTCTTTGACCTGTGCTGCATAATTGGGGTTCATTCAGTAACTCGACTGTTTGATTGGCTTCGCTTCTGGTTTGAGCACTACCCGATATTGATAGATCTGTGGGTCCAGACCTTTCATATCTCGATAGTCCCAAGCAAAAACATCGGAGAACTCATGCAGGAGTCGTATCAAATCCTCTTGAAATGTCTCTGACAATCCTGCCTTAATCTTAACTGGTCGCGGATTAACCTCATCACCCAAATTATATGTTACTAACTGATCTTCCGGGGCATAAAATTATCGAGGTTTCACCAAATCGTCAGCTGACGGTAAAACTTGATGTAGGGTGGCTCCATCCATGGCAACACTATCATCTGCGTCTACATCTCCGGTCACTGGGACAACCGTACACGTTGCTTGACTCCACTTGTCCGCTACTGATTGGAGATCGATAGTACCTAAGGAGATCATATCTTTATTGTTCTTCAGAAATGCCTCTTCCTCATCGTCAGATAAGCCTTCCAACATGTGGACTGGCTCCACTACATATGGTCTTGCATGAAGCTCGCAAGGTTGGATGGCATCCAGTTTAACTACATATTTTCGGTGATTATCTTTGAAAGTCAACTCTTGCGCTGACCAATCTTGGAAAACTTTGGCTTGTTTCAACCATGGCCGACCAAAAAGTAGATTGTAGTCGAGGCTGGATTCTGGTAGTTCTAAGACTACAAAAGTCATTTTGAACGTGGTACCCTGCAAGGTAATCGGAATATTCCGTACTAGTCCCACAGAATGGACTCGGGATTGATCTTCCATTCGTACAAAAAATTATACGGGCTCGATTTGGGTCCAACCCAATTGCTTGCAGAGAGCTGCAGTTGCAATATTCACACCCGAACTGCCATCAATTAACACTTGAGTAATCTTGTGATTTTTATGCCAAACAGTGATCAATGGAACTGAATGATCCACCGTAGAATTAGCTTCCGGTTGTATTGTGGCAGTCGCCGGAGTACAGGAAGATCTGGGACTAACCTGTTGTTGAAATAGCTGCCTGACTCCTGGCACCAAGGCGAGCAACTGTCCCAAAGGGAGTGTAATTGAAGCCTTGGCTAGAATATCCTATACCTGAGCTGTTTGGCTCGTACTTCTCACCGATTCTGATGATGATTCTACTATTGTTGGGGCAGTAGTTTGGTCATTCGCTCTTGCCTTAGGCAGGGGAACCTGTGTTACCGGAATTGGATCACGAAATACAGTTGGCTCTTTAGGTATCCATTGACTAGCCTTTGTGTACATTCGTTGCTGCTCACGGATACCAGGCTCGAACACCTCAGTGGCGGGTTGCAACTGCTTACCCGACCTAGTCTGAACCACTGTTGCTTATGATTCAACTGGTGAAATATAGACCATGTTGGTCATTGGATTCTGTCGCTCCTTCTTCCTTTTGTCGTACTCTGTTGCATCCTTGCAGAATCTACAAATGTGGCCGATCTTGCCGCAAAAATGACATCGAGGTGGTGGAAGAGAAGTACCTTCCGCTGATGTACCCGCCTGCCATCGATTTGAATTAAAATTGGTGTTCCGCTGACCCCTATAATTCCGATATCCTTGTGCCTGATTGGTTTGCATTTGTGGTGGCACGTTGTGGAGGTGATCGCAATCCGGGTGGATCGGGTCCGGTCGTGGCACACACAGGGTGTATGAAGCTAATGAATGTTGGATGGTTTAAGGACATGAAAGTGAAATTAATATTGAGTATGGAGAAGAGAGAGATGTTGAAATGATTATGGGAATGGGAAAGTAGGAGTGCAAGTTAGATTTATGAACATGAATGATAAGAATGAAAGAGAACCATACACACGAATCAAATTTGGAAGGAAGAATGGTCCATTAAAGGAGCTTCTTAAACACTTCCTAATTCTAATCCATATGCATAGTCTTCTTTGGATGATATGTATGCATGACGTGAATAGATGGAATCCTTACACATAAACCAGTTTCGAAAGGAAGAATGGTCCAATAATATTGGAGCTTCTTATACACTTTCAGAAACTAATCAATATGTATGGGTATGTATGGATTATATGCATGCAAGTGAATTATGATGATAGAGATTACTCACAAGCTCAAAGAAACATCCTTACTGGTTCAACGCAATACTGCGGAGCCTTCTCACACATAGAAGAAATAGAAGACATGTAAAAATACTTAAGAGACTGAGAGAGGAGACAAGAGACAAGTGACAAGTGACATGAATTAAAAGGATTTGAATTAAGATACATGTATAAGATCGTCGTGGTACGTCAAGCTAGGCAGTCTACTGATCAAAGGTGGTTCCGACCCTCAAACCATGACAGTTCAACCGAATGTCACACGTAAGAAGGTGAGTTCCACTCCAGTGACCCTATGTATATCTAGGCTCGTAACGTCTAACTAAAGAAGTCTAA
This sequence comes from Ceratopteris richardii, assembly GCA_020310875.1. NCBI lineage: Eukaryota > Viridiplantae > Streptophyta > Polypodiopsida > Polypodiales > Pteridaceae > Ceratopteris > Ceratopteris richardii. Next base: position 141,033,512 of record CM035418.1, on the reverse strand, counting down.
GACTCATTAAAATCAGCTCTAACTCACTCACACGCTCCATCGAGGGTGAGTCAAGATAGAGATGCTGGTTTCAAGAGCCTATCCTAGATTGGAGTTCTTACTTAAATTTGAAATTAGGTACTATACTCATACTAGCTCACCTTGGATCCTCACTCGCTCAATCGAGGGTGATCGTCTCAAGGAAACCGTAAGCTAGCATGAGCCCTATGGATGCCTAACAATGATGCTCTAGGAGTTTGGAGGGGGGTTTATATAGTTTTTTTAATGGATTTGGGCCCTTGGATCTATAGAAATCAACTCTCAACTCTAGGATCACTACTTTCGATTACAACCACTTGATTAATCAAATCAATGGCTTGGAATTGTTCTTTCTATCAAATCTAGTGTAAAGGAGTGAAATTTAGGCGCCTTCATTCTCCACCATTGGATCTGGGGATGATCTGGACCGGATCAGTGTTGACATCAGTTTGGATAAGATAAGCCACTATTTTTGGAGAAAAGCTGCATTATTGATCTTTGATTGTCAAAAATATTCTTCTTTTATGGAAAAACTCGTGGATCCTCCTTCCTTTATGCTTGAGTGCATCTCCACCCTTGAATATGAGCTCATCTTGACCGTACAACATGGTTCAATCATATTTTGACATGTGGTGGCCCTTCAACCCTTCAATTTGCTTAAACTAGAAAACTGCGGTGATCCTAAAAACTGGACTTTGTACTCTTTGACCCTCCAAATAGGCTTTGATGAAGATGAAACTTTGTAGGACTATGTTTCCAAAGATCTCCTTCAGGAATATGCAGAAAAAACTCCCATCTGAATCTCCCTTGTACAAGTTTGACTACATTTGGAAGCTTGCAAGGTGGCATTAAGGTGTCTAGGAAGCTCTGATAGCTTTGAAAATTTGTACAAATATGTAGCCACATATGATCTTTATACATGCCAAACCATATGGCTAACATAAATTTCTATACAAGAATTCGTAGGGTCAAACTAGAAAAATTACATTTTTACAAAATGAACATAGCATATCAATGTGCTACAAAATCCATTTTCTGCTGAAATTTGGGCTATAGACTGCCTTTGACAATCTTTACAAGTATATGAATTTTCATCTAATTTGGTGACAATGAAATTTTTGCCCTAATTTCCCAACTTTGACCAGCTTTGACCAGCTTTGACCGCTACCATGGACTTTCTTGATTTCTTTGAAACTTTGTATGTGAGCTTCCTTTGACATCCTTGATGCATCCTGGACTTCTCGGGGAATTCCGGCTACCTTCACCAAGTATGTTTTTCGTAGGCCTTCACAAGTGAGAGAGGAGAGAAAATCTCAACGACAACGTAATGGGCTGCTGGCTGCCCTGGTTCTTGTATGATGGCATTTACAGTTTCTCGCCCCTGCACCTTGGCATTATACGCACAATTTTCCATTGAGTGTCTGGTTGTGTTGCAGATGGCACAATACATCTGGTTAAGGGCACATGTAGCACTGGTGTGCCCTGGATTTTTGCACTTAGTACAATACATCTGTTTAGTCGGATCATCTATTACGTTCTTACTGGCTTTCAGCCACTCCAAGTCTTCGGTGAATCCTCCAACTTTATGCTCTAGTTGCAGGGCCATCGCAATAACAACATCCAGTGTCATGGGTTATAACTATGGGTCAGCCCGTTAATGAACCACTGGGTTATAACATCATCAGGTAGATTAGCATGTGCCAGAGGCAGTTGTCGTAAGTGGGTTCTAAAAAATGTTGCATATTCCTGAACAGTCTGGTGCGGCTTCTGCCGATTGTTCTGCAAATAGTCGAAGATTTCGGCAGGATTCTTCTTCAACCGGAACCTCTGTAAAAACGCATCCCTCACATCATCATAGTTAGCGAAATGGTTGATATCATACTCTGTTAGACACCTCGTTGCTTCATTGACCAATGTAGCCTGAAATATGATGGCCTTGTACGCCGGGTCAGGTGGGTGGTTTAATACTGCATAACTGATCTCAAACGTGCGCACATGTGCATCAGGATCGTCCCCTGGAAATCCACCGAACTTTGTGTACGTCACCCCTATTGGAACCGGCCGAAGTGGAATGATTGGATGTGGTTGTTGCTGTTGTTGTTGCTGTTGTTGACCACTCATTGTGCTATTATTGGTACCGTTGTTGTTTCCTGAGTTTTGAGGGGGTGTCTCTTGCCTTTCAAAATCTGTATTATGAGATTGCTCACCTTCCGGCTCGAAAATAGCGTTCAATCTCTTACGTATCTCCAAATCAAATAGCCTATCCTCAGCTTTGGTATCAAAGGTAGGCAAGTTTGCCCCGAACAGTGGTGTATGTAATAAAGATCCACAAGGGAGTATCACACTGTCACCGGAAAACTGTAAATTCCCACCAACTGGTACCGAACTTTCACCGGAACTTGTCGAACTTTCACCGAAACAGGGTATACTTCCCCTGGCAATGATCTCTCTGGGTAACACAACTTTATCCTCGAAAAGGTTCAAATTCTGACCAGATGATATCGAATCAACTACGCACTACGTCCCTGTACACTCAGAAGTTACTGCACCTTCTTCAGAACATACCAAAATTACACCGGAATCTACCGGAATCTCATCATGTGTTACCGAACAGGTACCGGAATCACTGCTAACTGGCTCCGATCCTTCGACAACTGGGCTTAAATGGCCTACACTTCTACCACCTGGGGGTGTCCCTAGCAAATTTGGTACTGTCCAGGGATGCTGGTCTCTCCGATACTTCGGATAAGACTCGCCGGACCGAGTAACTGACATATATCACCTCTGCACCGCTTGCCTTACGTGCTGCTCTACCTTTACTGATTATTCTTCAATCCATGGCCATCTTCCCACAGACGGCGCCAGTGTTAAAAGTGCAGACTACCGTCAAGTCCACCTTTTAATCTCTATTTGGGTTCTTGGGGATGGTAGGGGTCTGATAATTCAGAGGCCCTGTATCTTATTTTCCCAGTTAACTTATCAAACAAGTAGTATGTTATTATCCAGTATAATGTCTTCTACACAGTGTTACTGTTCATATTCCGATTAGGCTTTTCACAGTATGTAACGCAGAGAGTAATAATTATCATCGCACAGACTTATTATCGCCAACGAACATTACTCTGTTAATCATAAATTAATGTAATTCAACAAGGTAAAGTGTCAATACTCAAAATTACAAAAATATGCACTACAATGTCTCCGCAGGGTCGCGAATCGCCCAGACAGATAGTCTGGCAATCCCGTCTCCTCTCTACCGGAGAGCCACCGTAATGTCTCTTCATTGATTGATAAAAAGGGTACAACACTTCGCTACGACCTTTCGGTACGTGCAGTATAGGAAAATATAAATTACATGATGCCAATCCAATGGCCTTACAATACACACACATACATATACACTTACGTACACACATATGAATGAATTATATAATTAAAGTATTAAAACACATGCTTAATATAACACTAATAACAATCAATAGAACAAACTCTTCATTACTTAATATCATACACACAATTCAAAACATAACTGAAATGAAAAATATATAGATAAAATATATATATATCAATGTAAATACATATAATCCAATGTCATAATCAACTAGAATCCTAATCATCAACATCATTATGATCATCGTGATCATCCTCATCCTCATCATCATGATCACCCTGTGACGATCGAGTTCGTCCCTCCTGTGTCTGTCTCTCCACCTCATCCATATCTTCCTCTCCATAATACTCTTGTTTTACATATAACAAACATAAATAAGTAAAACAATTAAACCATTCATAAAAATAAAATAATTATATAAAATTTAATAATACTCACTAGGCATCCGGACGATCTTGCATATACTCGCTCAAATGCCGATATCCAAAATGTGTAGCATACTCGATCTCATGTTTCATAGCATAATCCCTTTGCTGCATTGAAACAAATAAAAAAGATTAGTTGCTTGCATTTTAACTAAAATAAAAAATATACTCACAATAACACATATACTTACAAATGTAGCTACAAAACCATGATGGCCCTTTAGGCCTGGGTGCGATGTGTGGCCCGACTCCACTCTCTTCTTTGCAGCAGCCTGTTTATTTATCAAAAAAGAAATACATAAATTAAATGTAAAAAATATATGAAAATTATAAATATAAACTATTAATTTGTATACCTTCAGCTAAGGAAATGACTCCTAACGATGTAGTTGTCTACGAAAAAACTGCCACATCTCAAGTGGTATGTTACGTCACCTCTTATTTTTTTCCACCATACAATATCTCCTGTTAGTTTAATCTCAAACAAAAAAAAAATCAGAATACATACACATATATACACACACATACACATACCCACATACACATATACATGCAAACATATACGCATACATATATGCATACATATATACATATACACACATATAACATAAACACACATATACATATCCACATATATACGTACACACACATGCATGCATATACACTCATTCATACAAAATACATGCATTTATCCCACAATAATGTGTATTTGTGTATATGTGAATATGTGTGTATGTGTAAATCTGTATATGTGAAGATGTGTGTATGTGTAAATATGTATATGTGAATTTTTTTTGTATGTAAATAATTAGATTATTAATATGAAATACCATTATTTGTAGATTCTGATCAATCAGATGGAACTCCACCACCGTCTCCTCATCGTGCAACGACTATATACTGTAAGTATATCAAACATTTAATTTTAAATATATTTGATGGATACATAACTTATATATTTTTTTGTTTCTTATTATAATCAGATTCTGATCAATCAGAGGGTACTCCACCACCTCCTACCCATGCAACGACTTCACATGTGTCCTCCGATAGGAATTATGATGAATTTTACTATCAAGAGCATACCATATGTTGGTGTAACTCTTGTTATGGCATGTATCAAAGACCACAATTGGAATGTATTGAACATGAGGCAGATTATGGTACTTTTGAGAGTGCACCATCACCTGGTCAATGTGATAATGCTTGGGTATGTATTTTTTATATAAATTAATGTCATTATTTTATTTAAAAACCATATACAAAATCAAACTACTGTTGATATACAAGAATACTTGCTCGATGATGATGATGATGATATTTTTTCTCATAATGTTAATATACCTCGTACACGTCATGGACTTGCTGTTCATCAATTACAAGTAGAGGTTTTTAGAAATCCTCTACCTCCTGGTTTAGAGACTGAAACGACTGGAGATTATCCATTGCCAGCTCATGATCGTTCTCTAGTACAAACATATGATAGAAGAAGATATGGAGGATGGAATAGAGGACCACTTCCTTTAGATGGAGAGGTTTTCAACTTTTGGGGTAATCACTATATGATTGATCCATCCACTATTACTAATGCTAGTCGTGGTCTCTTTATTGTAGAGGATTTATATGTGCCTCCAAACTCTGAAGTCACTCTTATGTCATTTTGTGGTCCTATATATGGATGGGGAGATTGGCATCGACTTTCACATTATGTTCAAAGCATGAGTACTTATGGAATATGCTTGAATGCAACATCCCTTACTAGTAGAAGGATTTTACATGCAGAAAATGAAAGATTATATATTGATGGAAGATCTTACACACATGGAAATATAGCAGGTTTAATAAATAGTAGTCGAGGGTTACATAATAGTTCAAGGACTTAATTGCACATTTGAGGAGCATGAAAATAGTCATGAATCACCATACATGAGTAGAGATGTATCAAGATACATATTTGTCAATGCTATTACTACATTACATGCATGTGATGAACTATTAGTGAATTATGGATGGCGTAGACCTCCAAGAGCACCTTTTAGCTAGAGAGAATAAAATTTTCTATCCATATTTAATAACTTATATATTTAATTTTATGTTTAAAGTTTACTTTTTATTCATTTATGGAATACTAATGAATTTTATTTATATGTGTAGATTCCAACGTATGATGTTGATGATATTCCTCCACACCATTCACAATTGCCAGTAAGACCTCATTTATCAGAAGCTTCTATGAGGAGGCTACGCAAAAGTGATCCTGTGGAATATGCAAGGTTGAAAGATCTATATTCAAAAGAAGATCAAGTACAAGATTTGTGTGGCAATGATGAAGATGATGGCATGGCAGATTTTATTGAGGATTGGTATCAAAATGACAGTGAGAGCATTGCTATTTCTAAAAATGAGAAATATCTTCGAGAGGAATGTCTAAAGCATGTATATGAAGGAAGTTGTTTGACACGACTAAGTGCAAGCTTACTTATTCTCAATCTTCAAAATCGTTTTGGATGGAGTAATGTATTTGTTTCGACACTATTAAGGTATAATTTTTAATTTTCTCTATATATATATATATGCATAAATAAATAAATATATATATATATATATATATATATATATATATATATATATATATATATATATATATATACATGCATATATAAACATACACATAATATACATGAATGTATACACACATATAAACATACACACACATATACGCACATACACATGTTATGAGAGTAAGGTCAAATTATACATACCTGTATCGAATGAAGATGTTTTGTCCATCTAGCCTTTATAATTGTCCACCCAACCTTTAGAATCTTCTTGACACATATGTTTCTCCTATTTTAGTCGACCTAAGACCTGTGCTGCTAATTCTTTTTAATATAAATATTAAGTAGCAGTTACCAAGGAAGGTATCAAGTCACATGTAAAATGGGAAGAGCAAATTTATCTTGAAGATATTGAAGGATGGAAAAATAATTTTAAAGGATGGGCGAACAAAAAGTGTCCATTCAATGCAGGTTTTTATTCTTACTTTAGATAAGGTAAGAACAAGCACTTGAATTGAATGGACACTTTTTGTCTGTCCATCTTTTAAAACTATTAATGCATCTTTCAAAATATTCGCAAAAAAAATGATCCTCCCATTTTACATATGACTTAATACCTTCCTTGGTAACAGCTATTTAATATCTGTAAACAGCTTAGCAAGACAGGTAATAGATTGACTATAAAATGGGAAACTGCCAGACGATTCAATGATCTAGATATGAAAATTTGCAACCACAATATACAAAAAAAATTAAAAACGAAATCAAATATACACAGCTACACATGCATACATACATATACATACATATATACACATACATACATACACATGTATACACACATACATATACATATATGCATACATATACACATACGTATATATACATACATATACACCTATAAAACACATATACATACATATATACATATACACATACACATATGTATACGCATGCACATGTATATTCACATCCACATACACATACACATACACATACACATAAGCATACACATATATAAAATTATATGAATATATATATATATATGTATATTTATTTATTTACTTTTTTTAATATATCTTTTTTTGATGAACTTACATGTTATTATCTGAAAAGTTTTTACCAAGTTAGAATATTCTTTCTACCTCACATGATGAAATGAAGAAGATAATCAACAATCTTGGTATAGATTATCAATGTATACATGCATGTCCTAACGATTGTATTTTATATAGAGGTAAATATGTAGACTCTTTGACATGTCCCAAATGTCAATCTCCTCGATATAAGGGCGAAGAACGTAAAATCCTAAAAAAGGTATTGAGACATTTTCCATTTGCTCCACGGATTAGACATATGTTTCAAAGCCCCAATTTATCAAAGCTTTTGACATGGGGACATGATCATAAAAGTACTAATGGAATAATCAGAATTCCTCATGATAGTGTTGCTTTTCAACATATTGATTCTACATGGCCTGAATTTGCACAAAATCCACAGAATCTAAAGTTAGGAGTTGCATTAGATGGGGTTAATCCATTCTCCATGAAATCCAGTAAATGGTCAACATGGCCAGTGGTAGTCATAAACTACAATCTTCCGCCATATCTTAGCATTAAAAAGGAACATTTAATGCTTTCACTTTTAATCCCAGGCAAAAGATAAGTTAAAGATATGAATATATATCTTGTTCCTCTCATTGACGATCTCCAAGAGTTATGGAGAGGTATTAATGTCATTGATGTATCAAAAAGCATCAATGAAAGACATACTATGGTTCGTGGTATTGTGGCTTGGACTATTCACGACTTTTCAGGATATGGTGTTTGTTCAGGTATTGATGTAATTTTTTTATTCAGCATGTAAATAAATATGATTTAATCTAATTATATTTTTATCATTTTCATGATGCAGGAATATCTACTAAGGGTTATAAAGCTTGTCCATATTGTGGTGATTGGTTGAGATCAATCTATAGTAAGAATCTCAACAAAAATATTTATCTTCGACATCGACGATTCTTGCCTGATGATCATCCATTAAGATCTAAAAGAGAAGCGATACATTTTAATGGAAACCTTGAAACAGGTCAGTGTCCAAAACCTATGACGCTTATGGATCAGATTGGTATAAAAAATGGACAGATGGACCTCTGATAGATCTAGAATCAGAAATCTTCAGTGATGATGAAGATAATGAGTATGTGAAGAGAGGTAAAGGAAAATTGGCACTCGTAGAGAAGATATCAATATGGTATTCTTTGGAGTATTGGAAAGAGTTAAAAGTATGTCATCTTCTTGATCCTATGCATATATTCAAGAATATTGGTTATTCACTATGGCAACATCTTCTTGGACTAAAAGATACCATAGCATCAAGGAATGATTTGAAAGATCAAAAATCAAAACCAAAGTTATGGCCAGTTTTTGATAAACATCGACAGGAAATGACTTATGCACCTGCTCCTTGGGTACTTACAACAAAAGAGATACAGACTATCAACAATAGAATTCAATTGATTAAGACTCCTACAAGATATGGAGCATCTTTTCAAAACATGTTTACTATGGATGATAAGAGCTTATATGGGTTAAAGACCCATGACTGCCATAACTTTTTGAAACATATTTTACCTTTGGTTATCGATGGATGTACAACGAAAGGAGTACGAGATATGATCTATCGTCTTGGATCACTTATAAGGTAATTATGATACTTTTATATTTAATATGTATGAATATTGGATATCTTTTATTTTTGAATTAACTTCTTTATAATTTTTTTTATGATATGTATAGGTGGATTACATCTAGAGAGATTGACAAAAACTCGATCCCACAAAAAAAACGTGAATGCAAAGAGCTACTATGTTTGATGGAGAAAGAACTTCCTACTTCATTTTTTGATATTCAGGTTCATTTACTAGTCCATCTTGTAGATGAAATAGAGATTGCAGGTGTTGTCAACACTCGATGGATGTCTGGGTCGAGCGATTTATGGGAATATTAAAAGGTTATGTGCAACAAAGAGCAAAACCAGAAGGATCCATGGCAAAGGGTTGGAGAAAGAGGTGCTTGAAGAGTGCATGTATTATGTTAGTGAGTACCTTGAAAGAGTTCATGAAGAAGCTCCACGTGCATGGACCAACGAGTCTTCTTCAAAAATAACAGATGAGGTATTTCAGGTAAGGGAGTTCCATTCTTATTTACATTTCAAGAAAAAAATGATGTTTCTACTTTTCTAGCATATAATAGCGAATGCATGCAAGCATTCCTTAGGGAGTACGAACAGGAACTTCAAAATCTCTGAAGTAAAAGGCGAAAAAACAAAAGATATACACGTAATCTCGATAATAATGAGATTACAGATATATCTTCTTTCATGGATTGGCTATATAGTCGTTTGCAACGCGCCAATGAAAATAATGAAGAAATCTCAGATGAGTAGAGAGAGTTAATGATAGGTTGTGAACGAAAGGTAATTTTATTTTAATAATATTTTATTTTTTGCATATATGTATATTAGTTTGTATTTACTAATTGAATTTTTTTGCAGGCTCGAATGTTCACTAATATGTGGGCTTTTGGACAACATATTAGAATCAAAGCCAAACAGAGGATTCTAGTAGTTTTTATATATTTTGATAGGTCATTTTGAAGGTTGACTGGTTTCAAGCCGAGTATAAAGTGAACAAATTTTTTTTTATAAAAACTCAGATGCTCACCCTTGGTGGCAAGTCATTCATGTTCAACCTAGATGTAGGTCGTTGTTTGAACAGTTTATTGTTAGAGAGATCGAAGAAAGTCCTCTTAATGATTTAGCATCAGATACTGATACATCAACATCTGAAAGAGAAATTAGAATCATTATACGTGATAATGATACTAATCTTTTCGATGAAGAGGATAATTCTCTACATGTTGATTCTACTGATGAGAAAGAGGAATTACCAAAAATTGATATTAATCCATCAATAGATGATGTGACTCATGAGAACACAGATCTAACAATAGAAGAAATAAATGAAATCAATAAGGATAATGAAGATGAGACTATATTGATGTCTTACCAAAATGATGGGAATAATGAAAACATATGAGCAGATTAGATAGTAAATTCTACTCTAGTTATCGATCAATAACTTGAAGCTTCTGAATGGATATCAGATAATAGATTTTTTATTCAACTTGAATAACGATGAATCCTACTAGAGAGATGAAATCATGTTCTTTTAAGTTAGAACATGAAGCTTGGGGGTATGCCTAATTATTTTATATATAGCTTTATCTTCAAGGAGCAAATTTTTATCATGTATGTATGCATATGTGTGTGTATTCATATGTATTATATGTATACATATGTTAGTATGCATATATATGTATTTCATGTATATGTATGTGTGTGCATGTGTGTGATATATGTATACATGTGTTAGTATGCATATGTGTATATACACATAAGCATTTCTGTAAAATATTCATGTATTCATGTAATATATGCAAGTATATATGTACATGTATATATGTATATGTGTCTATGTGTAAATGTGTACATGTAAATATGTATGCATGTATATATATATATTTATGTGTGCATTTAGGCATGTATGTGTGATGCATAATATATCTACTCCATTTTATATTTATGTATGTGTATCTACATGATGTGTATATATCTTTATATTATGATCCTCGTTGATTGGAGTAGCTATATATAGAGGCATAAGGTTGGGAGGAGAGACATCTCTCTAGTAGGACGTCGAAGAATAGATGCAATGTGTACACATACTTCAATCATATGGCTAAAACGTTGAATTAGAGTTTTTAAATTAGGGGTTTTAAAACCCTAATATCAAAATTAGTGTTTTCAGATTAGGATTTTTGAAATAGGATTTATTTATTTGTGCATATGCATGTGTTGTGTATGTATGTGTATCTATATGTGTGTATGCATGTGTTGTGTGTGTGTGTATATGCATGTGTTGTGTGTGTGTGTGTATGCATGTGTATATGTATATATGCATGTAAATATGATTATATGAGTCTATGTGTGTGTACATATGATTATGCATGTGTATGTGTATGTGAGTATGTGTATGTGTCTATGTGTATTCATTATATGTGTGTAACTGCATGCATGTGTATGTGTGTGTAAAAATGTGCATGTGTGTGTGTATGTATAAATGTGCACGTATGTGTATATGTGTGTAAATGTGCATGTATGATGTATATGTGTGTGTATGCGTGTATTTGTACCTCTAGTCTCACTCTTTTCTCTCTTTCTCTCTCTCATATACATACATACATACATACATACATACATACATACATACATACATAAACACACATACTCATATCCACTTATATATACATAAAAGCAATGCATACCGTGCATTATCGAGATGATGAGCCATAAGTGTCCGCATCTCTTTTAGACACCACTTATGCGACCATCCTGTCCCAAACTCTGTCTCAAGTGAACTAAGTACGTATGTTTTATCCCTCTCATCATGCTCACTACAAAAATAAAAAAAATCATGTAAATAAAACATAAGATATTTATTTCAATTTATATGTAATATTTATACTTACTTCCACAGTAAGTGGACAAGGCGCAGGTAAGAGTCACATAATGCCCTCATTCTTCTCTTGAACTCCAATCCATTCCCTATGTACACAATGTTCCCCTCTGGCTCTATATCACACTATAGCCCTAAGGTGCCTATGCATGTCCTCATAGGCAACTTTGCTCTGCTATCATGATCTGGAGGTGGTATAGGTGTCCTGAAAATAGATAGATAAAAATAAATAAAAATATGTGTTATAATATCATTAAAAAAGTTTATGAAAAAAAAACATACCTATGAGCAGATAACTGTCTTCCTGCATGTGGAGCCGTAGAAGAGCCCTCCTCTGATCGTTGGGTAAGCATCTGGATCGTATAATCCAGCTCATCATCAGACATCTCTGAGTACTCATGAATGATGACCCCTAGAGTATCAGACGCAACTTTTGCTCTCATAATACTTTTTATGAGAGTAAGTTTCACCTTTCTCTCTCTACTAGGATCCATAATACCTAACATATAAAACAAAATGGGTTAGAAATCAATATATATACGTGTACATATGTATGTGTGTATATGTGTATGGTGTATATGTGAGTGTGTATGCATGTAAACATGTATGTATGCAAATGTATGCATGTGTGTGTATGTGTGTGTGTATGCATGTAAGTATGTATGTATGCATATGCATTATGTATGCATATGTATGCATGCATTTGTATGTGTGTGTGTATGTGTCTCTATATGTGTGTATGCATATATATGTGTGTATGTCTCTATGTGTCTGTCTATGCATATATGTGTGTCTGTGTGTGTCTATGTGTGTGTGTCTGTGAGTATACACATGTGTATCTGTATATATGTGTCTGCATTTGTATGCATATGTATGCATGTGTGTGTATATGTTTGTATGTTTGTGTATGCATGTAAGTATGTATGTATGCATATGTGTGTGTATATGTGTGTATGTCTATGTATGCATGTAAGTATGTATGTAAGTATGTATGTATGCATATGCATATGTATGCATATGTATGCATGTATGTGTATGTGTCTGTATGTCTCTTTATGTGTGTGTGTCTCTCTCTACGTGTGTGTGTGTCTATGTGTGTATATGGATCTGTGTGTATGTGTGTATGCATGTAAGCATGTATGTATGCATATGCGTGTGTACGTGTGTGTGTATGTGTGTATGTCTATGTGTGTGTATGCATGTGTATGTGTGTGTAAATCTGTGTGTATATGTGTGTGTATGTGTCTATGTGTATGTATGTGTCTATGTGTGTGTATGTGTATGCATGTGCATTATGTATGCATATGTGTGTGTATGTGTCTATGTGTGTGTATGTGTATGCATGTATCTATGCATATGCATGTGCATTATGTATGCATATGCATGTGCATTATGTATGCATATGCATGTGCATTATGTATGCATATGCATGTGCATTATGAATGCATATGTATGCATATGTGTGTGTGTATGCATGTAAGTATGTATGTATGCATATGTATATGCATTATGTATGCATATGTATGCATGTATGTGTATGTGTGTTTATGTCTCTCTATGTGTGTGTACTCATATATGTTGTGTATGTGTGTGCGTGTGTGTATGTGTGTATGTGTATGTGTGTATGCGTGTGTATGTGTGTGTATACATGTAAGCATGTATGTATGCATCTTGGTAGTCCTAAGCGTGTTCACACACATCACTACCAAAATTTATCAACATGAGTATGGTTATGGAAAGTCCATAGCAATTGCGAAAGAAACATGAGTATAATATACTAGAATATATTTATCTAATTGAAACAAAAAAAACTTCTTACAAGTACTAGAATGATGACAATGTCTACCCATGCACTGTTAAAGTACAGCTTCAATGGTGTTTTAGGCAATCTGATGTCTGGACTCTGCACTAAAGTAGAATCGATGTGGCCTTATATAAACAAACATATCTCGCTCTACGTGGGGGCCATCCACGACTCTGAATGCTGCCTTACAGGCCCTTTTCCTTCCTTCTTTCATTCCATTCACACGAAGAAATGGGGTGGTTTTTCTCTCTGCAACATGAATATCACGTTCGAATCTTACAAATCCACAGTCTTCGCCATTCTGGAAGTTCATTTTAACGAGGGCTGATTGAAAAAAAGAAAAAGCATGAGTCTAAATTATGTGCAAGCTTCTAGCATACGCCGCATTTTGTTACGCATGCAACATTGAAGACCCAGAGGAGTATCTTTAAGGAAATACAAGCACAAAGCGACCAAAGTCCTACGTCAATCGCCAAAGTTTGCTACCACATAAGTTCGTAGGCATAGCAGGCTTGACAGTGATCGCGTAAAGGAAGAGTGTTCTAATAGTGGACTGCCCATGGTCGTTGGCTAGAATGTTCTTGCGTTAAAAATGTGGATTCATGATGATGACCATCCAATGTCTTAACGTTGAATGCTTTATGGAGGTATCATTTGGGTATTTTCCGAAACGCACTATTGGACTGCTCAGCAGATGATGATACTACTACTCATGATTGTCTGAGTTCTGGTGTTGAGCATCATGGGCTGCTGATAGTAAACTATTCGAGCGTTACAGTATTGAATTTTATGTCGCCCATTTTATCTTGTTTTGGGCTGTTTTCCTAAATGAAACGTAATGTTGATCTTTGACGCGGTGTCACCCCTAGAGATATAACATACTACTCATATTGATGAACCACATTCTCGAACCAGCAAGTTTATTTTTCTATTCCAGTATGTATAGCAGTTATATTAGAAGCAGGGCGCCATCATAAGCCGGAAAACAATCATCTTAACATGAACGAATCTTCCAAAGGTTCCATCTCTAGGCAGAAACGGACAAATATAGCTTCCGTAAGAGCTGCATCTCTGCATGCCTCTGGCCTTCGTGCTGCTGCACGAGCAACTTCAAACAGTGCAAGTAAAGAAACCCATTTTTCATGCTCAACACCAGAGATAGAATCAGCACATTTGAGTTATGTCAATTCGTTGGACCCAGGTGAGGATTCACAGCTGTATGCCTTTGCAATCGTGGACAGGCTTGTTGATTCAAGTGCAGAACTTATGACAAAAACGTCTGAGTCAAGCAAAGTATTGGAAAAGCCCTACACAAAGAGTTCTCAGATCTTCAATGGGCTTCAATCTTTAGCACAAGATGCAAACATAAAGGATCGACATGGTGAACTGGGCATTTATGATTGGATTGATAGTCAATCTGGTGATGATGACAAAGATTTATCTGTTTCTGGCATCTCTGGGAAGTGGCAAGTATGCAAAAAGGGTGGAAAGCAATGTTGCAAAACTTCAAAGTTAGGCAGAGTCGCAGTCAATGACTCTAGAAGTGATTTTTTCATTTCTAAAGTAGATTGCTTAAGAAAACAAGGGAATTTGAACAACCAGCAAGAATCGGCAGTGTCTATGGAAGTTATATCTGCTGGAACTAGTAGTATCAATGCAGAGTCCAAAGAGGGGAATACTGTGGAAAATGGGCTCTGTGATCTTGATGTGGATCAATATACAGAAGAACAAATTGATATTGGTGCTAACACACAGATTGCTTTGGAGGCAATGGATATCATGAGGCATAGTACTGCAGCGTGTGATAAACAGAAACAGGATTTTGTTCCTATGTTTAATATAGGTAATGATACTCAAGTGGCCCTAGATGCATTTGACATATTGAGACATGGCGTTGATTCGAACTTGTCCTCTCCAAATGGAAAGAGTTTGGCAAAGGAAGTCCCAGAACATCACGATCTGGTTGATGATGTTATGATGAATACCATCGATGATAGTTCAGAGGCAAATGCAGTCTCATTGCCTGTGCTTAAGGCCAGGAAAAGAACGTTGCCTTCTAGATACAGAAAATCAAAGGGCAACAAAAGTTTCCACAGGGGCTTATTAAAGGCTCCAAATAAGGCTACAGTGGCCAATGTGAAGGAAAGAGTGCTTTTTGATTTTTCAAGTGCAATGGTCCCAAGGAGGAAAAGGAGCCGTCTTTGTTCCCCACGTGTCTCCACCAAAGAAAATGTTGAGGCTTTTGAATGGGAGAGATCTGACGATCTTCTCTGCAAAACACATGTGGAATCCAAGAAGTTAAACATTGGTCAGGAGACATCAGGCATGCTTTGTCAAGACCAAATTGTGAAGGATGTTGCATGCACTGAATCAACTAACAGGAAGTTATGTAAACGGGTGAAAAGAGAAGAACCAGTCGAATTGGACCCCTGTAACTTGTTAGATCATGGTAGGAAAAAGAGAAGATGTGAACCCAAGACAGTTTTTGTCCTGTTCAGCCACAGTTTATCAAAAGATACTGTCAATCAACAGAAGAAGGTAACAACAATAGTATTCCTTGCTGCGGATAACTTCAATTAGCACTGCCCATGTGTGTTTTTCTTTTGAACCCTTTTTTGTATTATTGCATGACCAGATATTAGCAAGGTTAGGGGGTCATGCCACAGACTCGGCTGCAAAGGCTACACATTTTGTTGTAGATGCTTTCACACGCTCCAAGAACATGTTAGAAATCATGGCAGCTGGAAAAATGGTCGTGACTTCCAATTGGTTGGAAGGTTGCAGTCAGGCCCAGTACTTTGTTGAAGAGGAGAGCTATATATTAAAAGATTTTCAAAAAGAGAAGGAGTGGGGTTTCTGTATGCAATCATCACTGGCATCCTCCAGGAGAAAGCCACTCTTGAAGGTAAGGTTTGCCATTGTCAGTAAATAGGAAATGCCCATGTTTTTGAATGGTTAATCTTCAGTAGGAACTTATTCTTTTTAACTTATATGCTCATTTTTAGGGGATGCAAATTGCTTTGAGTCCTAATACAGTACCTGAGTTTTCTGCAATGAAAGCAATAATTGAAAGTGCAGGTGGTCAGGTGTGTATACATTTAGCTCTCTTTTGTCAATGCAATTTGTAATATTTTACTGGAGGGGACAAAAATTGATGATTGAAATGCAAATTATATTCTAGATATTTAAATGAGGTAGTGAATGAAGGTTAAAAACCACATTCTGCTCATGAGAATGCACGGTCTTTTGCGAAACTCCATAGTGCTTCATTTACTTTACTATGATGTTAAACTTTCAGAGAAAACACTTGACCCAGTAAGTGTTTCATATATTAAAGAGAAATTGGATATTCAAGGTTTGATTAATTGTACAAGCTTTCCTTGCACTTTTGTAGACAACAACGACAAGAGTGCTTGGTCTATGGAAGGGTCTAATAATATGGGTGGATAATGATAGTGTTATGTTAGTACCAAAGTATGCTTGATTCGATATATGCATAGATAACCTCTGTATGGCTGGGCGCCTCTTTATCAGGCTGATAGGGTGTAGAAGCAGCCCTCAGCTGCATCAAAAACATGGTTGGATGGTGTTTTTGCAAGGCTGAAGATCGACTAGGTGTGTTGGAAAGGATAGGACAGCCAAGAGGAATAAAGTACGTAGAGTGGGAGCAATTGGAAACCCCTCTTCAGGCATAATATTACCAATCAGCGTGCTTTGCATCCTCTAGTTCAGCTACATGTGCAAATTTGTACACATGTATGGGGCCTGGACAACCTAATATACCCTCAGACGGTGTAGGAGGGTGCAAAAGTACTTAACAAGCCTTGCGGAAGAAGTTACTTGAGAAGCAAGTTAACTTGGGCTGCAGGTACATGAAGCCACATGGTAGTAATTCAATGGACCAACTCATAAAAAATCCAGTGCTAGTATTCCCACCAATGACCACACACACCATTTAGAACAAAAGCTGTCAAACGGGCAACTGTCATGGGGCAAAGATACTTGTCCAAGTCACCAACCTGTTAACTGTCATGGAACCAAGGTGTCAGTGATTCTTGAAGATAGATCGGACTTGTAAGATACACCAGCGATCAGTGATCAAATATGGATCACCATCGACAAGATAACATCATGCACGTGCCCGTTTGAATTGTCTTAAGACATTCTCGTGCCCCCACCAAGACCATGAGGTATGCACATATGATGAAGTGCAAGGAAAACAATATAGTGCCAGGCTATCTTGTTGTGCTCTCCTCCTCCCTCTATAACAATTCTTGCCTCCGGGCAAGAGTTTCTGCTACAGACTGAGAATCCATGCCTCAAGTCTCGTGGCCATCCAAAAAGGTGGTTCATAATCGAATATCAACATCAACGGGCGATACATCAGCCGATGCTATCATGAGCATACAACAAGGAGGGAAAGTCATCCACCCAATCAGACCATAAACGAGAGGTATATGTTGGGTGAAACCATACCAAGTGTAGGCATGAAAATGGAGTATGTACTCGTGGGCAACAACTCTTGAGTAAAAAACCCAAGGGGCTACCATCACAACTAAGGGGCTAAGAGAGGTGCCATCAAGCTCAACATCCTCTCTAATATATCTGGCTCCATAACGGTCGTGTCTACATATGTATCCTTGATGGCTATACCATCTATGATCAATCGACATCATCTGACGTATGATCATCACACCACCAACATATTCTCCATGGTCTAGGGTCGATCCTTCGATTTATAAATGATCTTTGGATAAGTACAAATGGTACTCCCAAAGGAAACCAAATGCTAAGAGTTGCTCGAATAATAGAAACTCCCTCTCGGGAAGGCGACACAACTCACGATCGGGCAAACAACACAACTTCCTTTCGGACAGGTATCCCAATGGGAACCAAGTGTCAGAAGGTGTGAGATCACTAACAACTCCCTTTCTCGCACATCATGTAATGGACATAAAAGTTCCACAAGAAGGTGAGCAAAGCCCACTACTTCAAATGGTGGAATTATGACTAGGACCCTTGCCATAACTGGACTTTTCTTGTGACGAGTCACAACCGCAATGGCATCTTGACCCATACAAGGTCAAAAAGTATCTCATGATAGAGTCCATAGTGGTGCTAGCTGTCCACTGTGGAGACTCTAAACAAGAGGCAATGCATGTGCTCTATCCTCAATCATCACAGGCATAACACCACATGCATCCCGATAGATACCTCAAGGCTGAGGTCTCTATCCTATCCATGTATCTTGTGCTCAATCTATACTAGCATGGCAATACATTTATCTCTACAAATACCACATATGAGGTATCTCGAATATACACATGTACCCTGTGCCTAGCCCATGCTAGCCTGACACCATGTGCATCCTAATGGAAGGTCTTCCATCTTGTACTAATAAACAAATGCATCCTACATCCTATATTGATGAACAAATACATCTTGTACTGATGAACAAATACATCTTGTACGGATGAACAAATACATCTTGTACTGATGAACAAACACATCTTGTACCGATGAACAAATACATCCTGTACTGATGAACAAATACCAACCTACTAAGGCCAAGATGCACCAAGTACAATGGGGCATAATTGCCGGCATATCCCATCCTAGTCCGTGCCTATCTTTCCTTATCCGTGAAATAATCCAGTAATACTGGAATATCTTCCTACCGTCTTTTTCTCACTGCGACGAATCAAATATGTACCCCAAATCCATGACTATCGGGTCACAAAACTGTCTTGGACTAACTACCTGATCCCAAACATGGCAATCATATAGCAGTCCCTTTCAAGAGAAAGGCACACATAGTCGAGATCTCTATGGAACCAAAGAGAACACACCTCATAATTCCAAGGATAATGGTCAGTGGTCACCCTCATGTAACTCTATAAGGTAGCTTCTAAGTCCACCTCAACATTCTTGCCAATGTGGTTAGCCTCACATAGGGAAAAACTAACGGCCTATTCCCATACTTGTGCAACAGCTAGAATTACACTGACGATAGTGTCCAATGCACATATCTGAGTGGCCCATAGCATCTGTTAACAAAAAGTTCACGGCTCAATATAGAAAACAGATCACATGCCGCTCGAGTATCAAAAAACATTGATGAACTCCTATGTCCACCACATGTGGACTAGAACCATGTTTGATATCTCGGTGGGTGTCCATCAAGAGAATGAAGGTGCAAATAGCCAAACAAAGTCTCAGATGGTCATGCCATAAACACGATTCACCCTAAAGGTGCGCATCACCACGTGAATATCAAGTTATCCCATAACACGACTCTCCTTTTGCTCGTCCCCCATCCCTCTGGATGTCCTAACATGGAGAATAATCAACACATGATCTTTCTTCGATAACTATCATGAGTCCACCTACTAGTGGTTACTCACTAGCCCCTCTGGTAGAGTGTTACTCTCCAAATCCCACACATTCCCAATGTGTTTATTATCTGATGCTTTACACATCATACCATGATGAGAAAAGGAAATAATAGGATACATACATAGATTTGACTCAATAAGTGTTTGCCAAGCTTCCTAGACATATTTAATCTTTTCTAATTTCGATTGAAAATCTTCATTGTTTCTGCTCTCTTCATCACTAAGCCTGTAAATTACTTTTTGCAACCTCTTGATTTCTCTTTCTCCTCGCTCAATCCTTTCCATCAAGTCTACCACTTCTCGTTGGGACTCAATTCCAATCGTAACCCTATCGTAGTCTGCTATCACAAAATCGGATCTGACTTCAGGACCTATCTCTCTATTTCTTTACCCTTCCTAAAAATCTTCCCACTCTCAAGTCCTTCAATCTTCTTCCTCAAGTTTTTGTTCTCTTTTTTCAACTCATTGTTTTTGTTTTTCATAAATTTCAATTGCTCCTCGCATTTGTCTAAGACCTTCTCTACTTTAATTTGATTTTTCTCTAATCTCTCCCGCTTGATTCTTTCACTATTTTGCTTTTCACGTAACCAATCCAATTGATATTGTGCACTTGTCAGTGCTTTCAAGATTTTATTTTCTGATTCATTGACCATTTTTTTGTCACGATCAACGCCCTCCTCTATCTTAAGATATTCAAAGCTATTTGTCATGTTGATTGGCCTTATCATCTGGAAGAGGACCCTAGTTGTCCTTGAGGTCCCGATCGATTGAGAAGCCTCTCTTCTTACATTTTTCACTTCATTATGTTCTCCATTTTTCCTGCAATCTTCACACATAGGAACAAAATCCAAAGGAGTACACGCTCGAGGGCAAAATTTGGCAACAGGCCCAATTTTCTCACAACATGAACATATAACATAATTGGAGATAGGTCCAAACCATTGACCCCTATTTACATAATCTCTTATCATTCGATCAAACCCAGTTCGTCCATTAGTCCTTCCACAATTCATCGGCATTACGTCCGTCTTCTGCACCAGAAGCTTGCCTTTGTTAGGCCATTTTTTAATCAAGAACCAAAGCAAATTTGGGGCCGACTGTGCTCTGCCGCACGATTGGGGCACCAAACAAACTCGTAGCAATCTCTCACAGATATGCCAAGCCAACTCCCTAGTAGCATTGCCGAAAATGATGGAGGTCCTAAGCCCAAGAATTAATGTTTATTTGCAACTAAACATGCTGAGTTTCTCGCATTTTGGCAAGCTTTTCTTACTCTAGGTCCGCAAATGTGCACAATCGCACTCGTTGTTCCGATCCTAAAACCCTCTTTACTTCATATTGAGGGTTATGTGCCCTTTTAGTATGGCCCTTGATTTGGATACCTTTGGAGCGAGACCCTATGCAAAGGGACAATTACTTATTACACAACTACACCTTCTTGACTATTTCACAAGTAAGAGTATGCAAGTCTAATCGAAGCCTACAACCCCGTAGGTATGTATTTATCCACTCATAACTTGTGAGTCAAGACACACATGTGCTCAGGTTGTTATAAAAATCATAGAGATTTATGTGTCGCCTTCACATGGAGTTAGATGTACATTGCAACAAATGGAAGTCCAATAACCTCTTGAAATCATTGTGTGACATGAACCTCAACTAAGAATGACACTTTCAATATACGCCGAAGAGCAATGTCCGAGTATAACGGGCCCACAGGCTGAAGGACTTGAAATCACAATCTGTCGAAAGATTTCTAATATCTTACAATGTCAGGGCATTCATGACCATATAGGTATTTACCTCACCCATAATATGTAGTGTAAGGAAGAAAATACAATCTCGTGACTTTTGAAGTGGATAGGCTACGGTGGGGCTCGTCTATAGAGATGTAGCACAGACGATAGCGTATCTCTGGGTGTACATAAATTGAAGCTGAATCAATGACTCGACACCAATATTATGGTAATCTAACACATGATGCAAATAGGAGTAATTTATTGAGTCTTGATTCCAATAGGTTTGGATCGGTATAGCTATTGCCCTTTTTATGCGGCAAAATATATCTAGGAACAGCCGTCTATGGGGTTGACTAGTACCACCCGAGTACTCCGTCAAGAAAACTACCAAAATAACCTTAATTCCCTTCGGTGTAAGTTTGTATTATCACTTTACTAGCATAGCAGCCAAGCATACCTATATATATATATATATATATATATATATATATATAGTCATGGACACAAAGAAAACCATCTTAAACCTTAGATTCCATGTGAATTTCCTATATCTCATGTTTGGTTAAGATTTTGGAGAAACTAATGCTACCCGTGCGTCCGGAGCATGCCAAAACCCCAAGATCAACTGTCTATTTGCTGAATTTTGACACTCAGAGGTCTTGTTTCTAGTTGATGACATCATCGATGACATCATCAACTCATAACCACCCTTGGAAATCCTATATAAGGAGGGGTTGGCCACATTCATTCTCAGTCTTTCCGATGCCAATCTTGGGAGCTCAAGGGGTCGTGATCACTAGGTAAGTACTTTTAAGTCCCAGTTCAAGTTCTAATCTTGTCTCTTGCTCTAGTCTTGTTTAGTCTTGTATCTTGGACATCCTCTCTTGTCCTATTGTAATCTCGTAGTACGAGATCCTTTCAAGTTATTTCTTGTAACTAGTTCATCTCCCTGAAGGGAGTTTTTGTAATACAGAGATCTTGTTGTAGACATACGATCCTAGGCTGTGGGATCTCCTGTATCATCTCTAGCTGAGTTATCTATACCTATCAGTCCCGGGTTGTGGGACTTCTTGTATCAACTACATATTCTTGTACTCTTTTCCCTACGTGGGTATTCTTGTCTATTGTAGTCAGAGAGCACAATCTAGTGCTCCCCTGACATTTTGGCAAGATTACCTTCATCAAAACTAGGCACCATGGATCCCCTATGCAACAGGATTCAATCTACCATAAAGGACTTGATCGAACATGTCCAAGAGATGAAAAGATTGCTACAACAAGGTGATCGATCAGTTTCAAGCTATGCCTTAAATATCAAGATGTTGTTTCGTGGAACTACATATCAAGAAGACTACATGATTAATCAATTTCGAAGTGGCCTCAAGCCTGAAGTGAAGTATCTCTTGCTATCCATGCCTCAAGCAAATACCTTGGAGGATGTTATCAATCAAGCAGTTCAATGTGAGAGTCAATTGTTCAAAGAAAGACAAGTCCAAGAGCTACAAGTGTTGAGTAATCAAGGTAGTGTTCTGCAAGAATCCGAATCAAGAATCTTTGAAGCCCAAAAAGTCATTACGAATGATATGGAGTATACATGTTATGAAGATATCAAGAGGGTAAAGGATAAGGAGGAGTTTGTGTTCAATTCAAGAGGTGTGCTTACTCAATGCTCTCCATCAAAGATCTTGGAAACACCACAACATTCCATTAGAAGCTCAAAGGATCTATCACATGAAGAACCTAAGAAAGCTCAAGAGAGACCCAATCCTTCACCACCTATCAAGATTGAGGATCATGAAGAATTCGAGATCGTGCATGTATTAGATTCAAGGATCTCTCGAGGAAGATTGGAATGCCTTATTCATTGGAAAATGTATGACATCAGTGGTCGTACTTGGGAGCTTATAGAAAATCTTCAAAGAGCAAAAATCAAGGTTCGTGAATTGCATAAGAAGAATCCAATGAAAGCCAAGATAGAGAACATGGCCTCTCCTCATGGAACTCATCGTTTGAGAGGGAGGTGATGTCATGGACACAAAGAAAACCATCTTAAACCTTAGATTCCATGTGAGTCCTAAATATTTTTCGCGCTCACCCCTTTTCAGATTTCCAAAAACCTCCTCTCACCCGTTTTTGTTACATGTACATAGTTGTTGATAGAGTCTTGAGAGTGAGGAAGGGTCTTTTACGCACATGTGTCGCAAAAGAATGGTATCAATTACCGGAAGTTAGAGAAGGGAATCCTCTCTTCACAAAGTTTTCATCACTAGTCGTGGAAGAGGATGATCTTTGGGTGAAGGGAAAGGTATTGATAGCTCCTATCCAGCCTGTATACATTGTGCTCCGCATTACAGATATGGAGGGTAGCACTCTTGGCCTTGTATACGAGTACATCAACCGTATGCAAGATTGCATCCAGCGAGTCAATGGAGATTCTTGAGGATAGCTGGATTGAGTACATCTCGGGATGGACAGATGGTGATGTAGCCCTCATGTCTTAGTTGGAGGATGAGAGAGTGTCATTTCGTAGTATGGAGAAATATTTTGGATAGCCTGCAACACGAGTACGAGAGAATCAGCTTTCTCCTATTATATTGTGGGAGGAATATGGAGTTAGTACTCCTTTATTGGTAAATTATTTTTTAATAAATATTTCATCTCATTATCAAAGAATCAAGTCTACTTAATTTGATTATGTGCAAATTGCGGAGAAAACTTGCCTTGCGAATACTTTCGCAAGATTGTAGTGAAGGACCTGGAGATAGGAATTGGATCACATGGGCTCTATTCCACACAAAAAAGAGGAATAGATTGAGTCCAGCACAACTTGAAAAGTTAGTGTAACTTGAAAAGTTAGTGTATTGCCACTGCAATCTCAAGTTGCTAGAAACTAAAGGGCATAACATTGCTCCTTTACAAGTAAATAAATTCTCTCACATTTATGATTTAATCATGCATTTAAAATTATATTTGTATTCAGTAAACTCTAATCTATAATTTTGAAAATTTTGAATTACAAGTTAATATAGATTCTATTGATATTGGCCTTGTCAAAGATATCCCTCAAATCCCTCAAAAAGAGAGAGAGATCTTTGCCATACTTTCCATGGAGTCCGAGAGACATGTATGTCACACTCGTAGTCGCATCCAAAGGGATAGACCTCACATAGGTACAAACTTTAAATTATAATATATAGTCTATAGATAAGAAAACTTTTCATTCTACATTTTAGTATCTTAATTCTAATATATTGTTTTATGATAATCCATCATTGCCATTTACTAGTCGAGCACGGAAGTATTATTCACGAAAAGGTGGACGAGGTCGTGGACAGCGTGATGGGACATCTAGTGTGCGCAATATTGGTGGCCCTGGGACTTCTACAGAGCATGCACATGATTGGGAGGAGTTATCAGCCTCGTCTTTTAGCGGAGATGATATTGGCCCAGACACTACAACGCTTGCACCTCAGTTTGGACATTCAGAGTCGGATAGTACATCATCATGGGCTAGTACATTTGATGAGGATCCCATAGATGATGACTCCATGGATGAGATTGGGGAGTCATGATTCATCTTAGATTATAGACTATAGTGTTGACAGTTTTCGGTGACTTAGCGATACAGTATATTGTAGACTGTAGTCTTTGATAGTGATCACGATTCACTTTATGCTTTTTTGTATGACATTGTCATATGGCACTTATTATATGGTTTTTGTGCCATAGCTACTGACATTCATACTTCATGTATATTTTTTACTTTTCTATCATTGATCACTATTTCATGTACGGTGTACATTGCAATTTGCAATGTGGATATAACTTATAAGGTTCATGATTTATCATTCATTTAATTTCTATGATGTAAGATATGATGTTACTCTTTACATGATCATGTCACATGTATCACTAGTAAATACGATCGTGACTTGTCGATGTAATGATGTAATGGGAAGGGATTCTAGAGTAGGTAATTTATGCGTTTTATGGGATATGCCGACAGTTATGCCCCATCGTACTTGGTGCACCTTGGCCTTAGTAGGTTGGTATTTGTTCATCAGTACAGGATGTATTTGTTCATCAGTACATGATGTATTTGTTCATCAGTACAAGATGTATTTGTTCATAAGTACAGGATGTATTTGTTCATAAGTACAAGATGTATTTGTTCATCAGTACAAGATGTATTTGTTCATAAGTACAGGATGTATTTGTTCATAAGTACAAGATGTATTTGTTCATAAGTACAGGATGTATTTGTTCATCAGTAAAGGATGTATTTGTTCATCGGTACAAGATGTATTTGTTCATCGGTACAAGATGTATTTGTTCATCGGTACAAGATGTATTTGTTCATCGGTACAAGATGTATTTGTTCATCGGTACAAGATGTATTTGTTCATCAGTACAGGATGTATTTGTTCATCAGTACAGGATGTACTTGTTCGTCAGATCAGGATGTATTCGTTCATCAGTACAAGATGTATT
Source organism: Ceratopteris richardii (assembly GCA_020310875.1). NCBI lineage: Eukaryota > Viridiplantae > Streptophyta > Polypodiopsida > Polypodiales > Pteridaceae > Ceratopteris > Ceratopteris richardii. The sequence goes on along the minus strand of CM035418.1, from coordinate 141,007,113 downwards.
TGTTCATTAGTACAAGATGTATTTGTCATTAGTACAAGATGCATTTGTTCATTGTCCTCACCCGAATAGGCATATCCTATCAGGAGAAGTATTCATGAAGTGACACCCTATTTAAATATTGCCACCACAAAGCTATAATCCCATTACATTTAATCAAAAATGCAAAAAACATCTCTCTATGTCCATGCGTGACTAATGCAAATATTAGTTCATTATAACAATTAACCTTGCAATAAGAAAATGGAGAAGCTTGGCAAAGAGAATGCGAGGCGAAGAGGTGAGCTCGATAGATGGATGAGTAAGAAATAAATAGGGGTGTAGAGGAGGATACAAAAAACAATAGAATTGAAGAGGAGTTTAAGTTATGATAGACAAAGACAAGTTAAGGGTATTAGGAGTGATAGAAGAGATGAACACTTTGAAGGTGGCAATAGATACCCCAACAACACATTTGAAGAAGAGTTTTAAGAGACCAATGAGAGAGTTGGAAAAGTAGAATCAAAGAGAGATGAGTTAACAAGCAAGCTAGATAATCTAGAAAGAAGAAGATCAGAAGAGCTAATGCTTGTGGAGAAGGTCAATGAAAATAAGCAAGAAAATAAAGAGGGAAATGAGAAGCTGAAAAGGGAACATATGAAGATGCAAGAGAGAATTGAGAAGCCAGATGATTTATTTGAGAGAATAGAGAATGGTTTCCAAGAGAATGAAAAGAGCATACACGAATGGGAACCAGAGAATGAGACATTGCAGAAATGGATCCGGTACTTAGATTGCGAAATGACACAACATCAAAATGATATTGGCCTAAATAGATGAGGATTAAGGGAACTAAGTATGGAGATTGAAGAATTAAGAAATATAGCAAATGATAGTGCCCAAGACCTTGCAAATCATCTTGCCTAGGTAGAGGACCATATAGAAAAGATGTCAAATCATATGGATTTTTCACAAGGAAGAGTCTGGAGATAAAGGAAAACTGATTGAGGAGGTAAAGTTGAAGAGCATGTTTGGGCATGGTTATGATCGAGGAAGATAAGTGGGAGTTGAGCAAAGATGAAGACAAGGAAATGAGCGTAAAGATGAAAGAATGTGTTTTCGAGGAAAAAAACCAAAAAAACAATAAAAAAACGGAGGAAAAAAAAGGAGATGAGGAGATGGATAAGACAACGTAGAAAAGGTAGGTGCGCAAAAAATAGAATAGAAATGATGAATGGAAATAAGGAGTTAAAACAAAAGTTGAAGAGAAAGATCGAGTGGAGGGGATAGTCAAAAAAGGTATGACGTGATGATTGAGGAGGTCGAATGAGAGTTGAAGAAATGATAGTTGAAGAAATGAGAGTAGGTGAAACCAAGAAGAAGAAGAAAGAAAAAATAAAAAGATCGCGAATGAATACAAGCAGAGGGAGGAGCTAGTTGAAGAAGTAAAGAGTTGAGAATTGGAAAGACTTAGTGAAAAGGGAATTTACGTAGAAAGAGAAAAAGAAAAAGAGGATTCATGCTAGTGTGCTTGAATGACACGAAAAGATTGTGAAAGATAAAGAATGAGTAGAAATGAAGTAAAAAAGAATGCTTCATGTTCTTAGTAATTGTGACACCAAGGTAAGGGATGGATAAATGATTAACTCTGTCATGACCAGTTGTTCCGTTATGTGGCTTTTCTCTAGATATCTATGATCAGGTGTGTCATTTGCAAGGATAGCTTAGGATTGACGAGGGTTTGCTTCATTGAGATTTCAAGTTTAAGATGTGAGGATAGACATGTTGAGTTGTGTTGCAAATGTAGGAGATAGGTGATGCTTTTTGAGGTTGCAAATTGATGAGATGATTAGTATAGTAGGAGGGCAAAACAACCTTGATCAGGTGATCGAGGCCACCAGCCGATGCTAGTTTCATCGTAGGGCCCATCTATATGTTGCTACGTGCCTACGTGGGCCAATAGGCAGATGGAGTCACTTTGGTCATATTCTCAAAGCCACGAGCTGACATCGGTTTTGCGTAGTGCTAGTGTTGTGCGTCATGCATTATGTCGGGTTGGTAGATAGGTGGAACAAACCTAGCAGGGTGGTCAGGGTTATGATTCGCATCTAATTTCGACGTAGGTCAACGTGTGGAAATAAAACACAAAATAAAATAAAAGTTTTTGAGTGAAAAAATTTCCCACTTCTGAGGGGGACAGAGAGAGGAGAGGTCAGTGATTGCGACGGGAAAGTGACTTGGGAAATGATGACCTACGATCGATCGATTGATTCGGAACCAATGTTCATGAGGGCATGACTGTTATATATGTGTAGATGACTAGATCTTGGCAAGGTGGTATAGCTCGTAGGCACTATTCAAGGGTTTTGATAGTGTGTGCGTAATTCTAGGGTTTCATTTAGGGCTTGAGTTATATCCGTGTCTCGATGACTTTCGTAGGATGACGATGGGGATTCTTAGAAGTCTTCTGCCATAGGATATTTGTACATAGCGGATAATAGAGATGATAAGAGGATATGCATTTTGGGATATTTTCCATCTCCTGTCCGATTTCTTTTTGGTGCAGCATTGATAATCGTTTTATCACGATGACTAATTAATTTGTCCAGAAGCAGGAAAGAAGCACATGATAAAAGGACAACTAAAATAAGGTATAAAATATATAAATCTGATCTTGTGGATGGAAACATAGATGATACAATGAAAGATGAATGAATAAATGAGAATGTGTATGATGATTTTGCATGAGAAGAGAGCATGACATATGTGTATTTGTGGCTTGATGCGAGATCATTTCACCAATGATTGATTTGTATGTTTTAAATGTTGTCCCTATGCATAGATCTAACCTTTCAAATAAGTGACAGGTGAAAAGGAACAATGGTTGATACGATAGTAAAATATGAGGTATGGAAAATGATCATGTTATTGCTATGTTTTGTTGACGTTTGAGCCGAATTTGCGAGATTGATTCGTGTCACTTATTTGAAAGATTAGATCTATGCATAGGAACAACATTTAAAAACACATATAAATCAATCATTCGTGAAATGATATCACATTAAGCCACGAATACACATATGTCATGCTCTCTTCTCATTCACAATCATCATACACATTCTCATTTATTCATTCATCTTTCATCACATCATCTATGTTTCCATCCTCAAAATCAGATTTATATCTTTTTATAACTTATTTTAGTTGTCCTTTCATCATGTGCTTCTTTCCTGCTTCTCAACAAAATTAATTAGTCACCATGATAAAACAATTACGTGAAAAGTATCGAAATAATCAATGCCACACCAAAAAGAAATCAGATAGGAGATACCAAATGCCCCAAAATGGATATCCCCTTAATATCTCTACTGTCTGCAATGTATAAATACCCTATGGCAGAAGACTTCCTAAGAATCCCCATCATCTCTCTATGAAAGTCATCGAGACACGGATCGAGGTCCAACCCTAAATGAAACTCTAGAATTATGTGCATACTGTCACAACTCTTAAATAGCGCCTATGAGCTCTTGAGACGGTATCTCATGTACCATCAAATTAATCTACTGAGGGAAAGTTGTTGAACTTGGTTAGGCAACAAACACAATGGAGAAAAGGTAACGTTGACCATTTGATGTACTTTGTGGATCGCACGTGAAATTGAGTAACAAAAAGTTTGAAAAGCAAGGACGAAAATGTTGTTACACTAAGAATAAGAATGCTTGTAACTCTCCTATTCTGCTGCCATACGGATAAGCCAAACTATGCAACAAACGAGGAACCTTATTATTTTCTTAAATTATTATTATTATTATTTTTTTTATTTTTCCAAGGTGAATATCCTCCGTTGTAGGTGACAGAAGGATGGCCTGCCGTGGCCCATCCAATGGAGGGAGAGTGGAGAATTGAAGACGATCGCCCTGTAAAAGTAGAGAAGGGGAGAGGTTCAGAAAGAGGGGAGAGGTTTAGAAAGAGGGAAGAGGTCAGTGGCCATTTCTTTGCCAGAAGTCACAAGTGGGACCTAGGCAAAAAAAGGGGGCCTGGCTTGTTTTGGAGGGCGGTCATACAGGTTGATGAGATACAGGAAGGAACAGTGGGCAACAAATGAAGAACCCGGAGGGGAAGTTTGAAAAAAGGGAGGTAACCTCTAACCCGCATGAAGATTGGGAGGACCCATCAGCTAGCGGATCGCAGAGGGGGGGAAAGGGATAAGGATGAGGAGAGAAAAGAGATCAGGTATATCTGCCATATTTGTTCCTTAGTGAGTCGAATTCACTCCTGTAGTATTGGTAGTCTTTAGAGTCCATACTTCCTGTATTCAGAGAAAGGTGACTCGTTGTGTTGTTAATTCCTTAATGTAAATGCATATTCTCTTGTCTGTTTTATCCCGGAGAAGTCCTCATATCAATTGAAGGCATATGCAATGACGACAAGTGGATATAGTTGAAAAGAATTCAATCCCTTTACCATTTGACATATCCTCCTTGAGGCTGTGTGCGTCCGTGGCCATGTTAAGACAACTTATAGTGATAGCTTCGAGTCATGGATATATTGCTTGCTTGTTTTTTTTCCCTTGTTCACAATGTCCTCCAAGGGAAGTTAATTGCATGGGTCACGGTGATATTTCCTCACGAGTTTTACTTGTAGATCACATTTGTTAAAGCAAAAAGGACAATTCACGCATAGTTACAAGAGATGACATATGTCTGAGCATTGACTATTGGCAATCATGTCGTGCAAATGGCTGCGGGTATTATTAATACATTAGTACCGAATAGTTATTGAAAAAATTATTTATAAAAGGAAATGATTTCGTTCATTTATCCTTGTCCTTGTGCAGTTCATATATTATCGGGAACTGTTTTTTCGCAATATTCTGTGACTCTGATTTTGAAGTATGTGGTTAGAGGTTTGTGAACTGTTCACCCGTGTGTGTGCTTACCAATAGTGTCTCCATATCATATGCATTGTTAGCTCTTTGTCATCAAATGGCTTGTCAAGTTCAAGTAGTGTTTGCAAGGAGGGCTTAACATGTCGTGCTCAACGATTCTCCGCCCTGACAGATCTTATGCTAGTAGTCAACTTATGGTGTAATCAACATTTTGCCCATAGTTAAAAGGCTCACAGACTTTTTTGAAAATAAAAAACATACGGCACTCGAAGTATGTGCTAAAACTGTTTCCAAAGAATATAATCCTCGAATTTATGCTCAACTTTCCAATCCTCACTCTTGAGCAGGCAGAGACCCCGAGAGCCAGGAGAAGACCTTGAGTCTGCACTTGTCTGAGACCTCGTCTCAACCAGCAACAGATCTTCAGGATCCGATCCTTACATGAGCAGGAGATGGAGATGTCCATCCAGACCTTGGGACACTATATTTCACTGGATACTTTAGCTAGGTTTATGATTTTCCCCCTGTATGACATGGCCATTTTTTGTTGAGCCAGAGCCATCCTTTCTTAGTTCAGTTATGTTTTATGTTCCATTTTGATTTTGATTTTTCAGCTGATTGGATCATTATCGTTTGCATATGGTTTGTCTCATAGGCCAATTTTGGCCTTTCAGTAGACGTTAATATGAATTTCTTTCTTTCCTTCTTTCCTTCTTTTGTAGTAATTAAGTGATTTAACTCCTGATCAAAATCAATGAATTAAATCTTCCTTTTAAACCCACATCTTTTCTTGCCAGGTTTTGCAGAAACTATCTATTTCTAAGCCATACAAGCCAGATATCATTGCTTTGATCACATTCATAATAGCAAGTGAGGATGATTATGATTTCTGTGCTGAATATATCAAAGCAGGTGTCGTCCATGCTTTTATTTTTTGCTCTCTTCTGTTTTTCTAAGTGTTTATTATCAATCTTAATTTTTTCCAACTAAATTTTCGCCTCATATTTTCAGGCTGCAAGGTCTACTCTGTGGAGCTAATTTTGCATGGAATCATCATACAGAGTCTAGATTTATCAAGGTTATTTTTACCCTCCCAAAAGAGCATCATGATTCATTACAGATAGGCTGCATCTCAGAGTAACTGATTTTTTGATTTTAGGATCTGTAATTATTTATTAGTTTTTCCAACTATGGATTTGTGTAAAGCTTTTACTGATAAATGAGAAGACCCTTCTGGTTGTTCTTTTCTAACCATGTCCTGCATTTTAAGGATTGAAAAGCTGACATGTAAAAACTAAAAACCATCAGATGTTAAATACGAGTTATCAACCTAGAAGAAGGGGCCCGACAGATATGTTAGTTTTCACTTGACAACGAAATCTGATAAAACTTTCCCTTATTCATTTGTTCAAAGTTTGAGAATATCATATTTTTGAATTCTAGGATCTGTAGTGATCAATTAGTTTCAGAATCCCAATGATGGATTTCTGTGAATCTTTTATTGATAAAATGAGGAGACCCTTTTGGTTGTTCTTTTCTGAACTAAATACATGCCCTGCATTTTACGGATTGAAAAGCTGAAATGTGTAACTAAAAACCATCAGATATTAAATCTAGAAGGAGTCTGACAGATGTGTTAGTTTTCACTTGATAACGAAATCTGATAACGCTTTCCCTTATTCATTTGTTCAAGGTTTCCAGATGGTGCTAAACGGGGGGATAGCAGATTTTGACTCAAAACATTCGTATACAGAGAAGGCCAATCAAACAGAAAATATCCTGAGATTGAATCGTAAACTGAGATTGATTACAAAGCTGAGAATAAGTTGGAAATATTGTAAGCAGATGAAGATTACTGAACTTTTTACTGTTGCTGATATGAATAAATTGCTGTGATTTGATTGTATGAAGCTGATTGCTGAGCTTAGCCAATATTATCTACAATCTGCTGAGAAATATGAAGATAACTAGATGGTGTCTCAAAACGATGCTTTGATTGTGGTGCAGCTGAGGAAGACCTAGTATAGAGACAAGCAGATTCTGGATATCATCAGAAGAGCAGATGTGAAGAGCAGTTGTGATTGTAGACTTCAGAGTGGCTGACTAGAATATCATCACAAGTGACAGCTGATATTGAGAAGATTCTATCTATCTATCTATCTATCTATCTATCTATCTATCTAGAACTGGGCTTCCAAATCATGTTATGAAGAGTCTCTTGTTCCTAAAATGTTCTAAAAAAGGTATCCCCAAGTGTAATAGAAACTTTTAAAATATACTACCACCCTAGGTTGAGGTTGCTTACAAAAACTATATAAAATTCTGAACATTCTGTCCTTAAGTGAAGCATAGGAAAGGAGCATTAAGATGTGTTCATTGATCTAGTCTTCTTCTCTTATGGAGGCTTGTTAATGAATAGAGATGAGAAGGATCCACAATCCATGCATGATTACATGAAAATGTATGACTGACGTATCTGAAATTGAGATAGCTAAGGTTGTGCCATGGAAATTACGTACTTGAAGTTGCTGAGGTAAAGAAGAGTTCTCTGAAATTGGAGTGGATGAAAATAGTTCACATGCTCTTGCTTTGAAGAAGGATAGTGGCTGAAATGGATTATGGCATCTAACTCCAAAACAGAATGGTGTTGCAAAGAGAAAGAATAGGATACTTGTTGAGATGATGCGTCTCATGATGTTATCTAAAAAACTTTCTCCTAAATTTTGGTTTGATGCACTACATACAGCAATCACATTCTGAACACGTCTTCTACAAAAGCTTAAAAGGTCATCACATCTGAAGCTTATTATGGTAAGAAACACAATGTGAGTTACTTCAAAGTTTTTGACTCTCTATCTTGTGTTCACATTGATAAGAAGGATCGTGGTAAGCTCGATGTCAAAGCCATTAAAGCTGTTTTTACTAGTTATGTTGTTGAAAGCAAAGGATATAGATTCTATGTTCCAGAAACAAGTGATATCCTACTCTCACGCAATGCATATATTTTAGAAAGTCAAATTTATGATAAGAAGGCAGAGATTCCAAATTTCATGAAAGAAGATGAATATGCATTTTTCAAAAGGAATTTGGATTCTTACATTCAACCATACAAGTGAGGTGATGAATCTTCTCAAACCCTAGAAGTTGTACTTGATAAAGGTGAAGAGAAAGTTTCATTTCCTATATTTATATCTAGTCCGTCCTCAATACCTCTTGAAGTTTCAACTTATGAAGTTGGAGAAAGTTTCAGAATTCGAGAAGAAAGAGATACTAAAGAACAAGAAGATATTGCATTAGTTTTCAAGAATACTTGGAGGTGTTTATATCAAACTTAGAAGGACAGTGGTATAAAGAACTTCATAGGTAGAACAAGAAGTTAGACAAGGAAAGAACAAGCAAATAAGGTAAATTATGTAGAACATTTTGAGATTCATAACATTTTAGCACTAACTTCAGTTGAGAATGAACCAACTAATGTTAAAGATGCACTGGAAAGTCCTGTTTGGAAGAAAGCTATGCAAGAAGAGATTGATTCTATTCATAAGAATCAAACATGGAAGCTTTGTGAGTTATCAAAAGATAAAAAAGCAATTGGTGTTAAAGTGGATCTTCAAAATCAAAAGAAAAGTAGATGGTACTATTGGTAGGTATGAAGCAAGGTCAGTTTTTAAAGGTTATGCACAAAAGAAAGGTGTTGACTATGATGAGACTTTTGCATCTACTTCTAGAATGGAAGTAGTGAGAACAATACTTTCTTTTGTTGCATTCTTTGGTAGAATGTATACCAGTTAGATATCAAATTTACCTTTCTTAATGGTGATCTTCATGAAGATGTCTACATTCAACAGCTAGAAGGTTTTGAAGAGACAGGTAAAGAGCATTTACGATGCAAGCTTATTAAAGCATTGTATGGTTTAAAGCAAGCGTCAAGAGCATGGTATGAGAAAATACATCTCTATCTTTTATCTATTGATTTTGAAAACTTAGAAGCTTCTCCTACTCCTTATGTTTAAGCATAAAAAGATGTCTTAATTATTATTATCATTTATGTTGGTGATATGATTATGTTAGGTCCCAAGGATTCAGTCCTTTAGTTTTTGAAAGCATAACTTAAGCATACATTTGATGTGAATGATTTAGGTATTTTATATCATTATCTTGGGATTGAGTTCAATACATGAATGAGTGTATCTACATAACACAACGAAATTATATTGAGAAATTACTGGAAAGGTTTGAAATGATAGGTTCCAAGCCTATGCAAACACTTATGGATGTTAATGTGTCATTATAGGTAGAAGTTGATTCAGAACCTTTAGATGCTACTTTGTATATTCAAGCAGTTGGTTGCTTGATCTATTTATGTATTACACATCTTGACATTCAGTTTGCATTTTCTCAAGTATCCAGGTTCATAGATAGTTCACTCAAGATTCATTGGAAAGTAGTTAAGAGATATATTTACAGACGTCAGAAGTTTTGCAAATTTTTGTATCTTATCCCATTATGACATTGAAGGGGATGGTTGGAAACAATGTCAAAATAGCACAAAACCCTAACAACAATCCTAATTTTTTGGTACTTAGCCAAATTTTGGTTGCAGAAGCTAAAAAAAAATTATTAGCTCATCAGATAGTATTTGAGCAGTATATAACATTATGTCATTAGAGGTCCAAAAATGTAAGAAAACCCTAGTCTTAATTTTTGCTCAAAATGTTTTTTTGCATATTATGATTCTTTAAGTCATGAGCATCAAGGAAAGCTAACTCTCTTGCATACTTGATGGGTAGATCAGGAGATTGTTGGAGATTTTTACTCCAAAAGCAGTTTCTAGCCACCAAAAGCTGATCTCTTTTATAAGTTTATTGCAAGCTTTTTTGTGTTTTTCGCAAGCTTTTCACCAAATTTTCGTCAAAGCTTTAAGAGCCTTTAAAAGAAAGGTTTGTGACACATAGTTGAGCATCACTCATTGATCACTTAAGGCCTATTGAAGTGCTCTAACCCTAGGAGAAGATATTTCTAACTTCCGGTGCAGATTTGGAGGAGAGTTTGGAAGCAAACCATCAACTTTAGATGAGTTTTGTAAGTAGAAAGTTCTAAAGTCAATTCCTTTTCTTTTGTTGCTGTTGACCTAAGGCGTTGTGCCTTCTACTTCAACACAAGGAGTTTTTCTTGCTATTTATGTCAATTTTTGATTTAAGGTTTTTGAAATCCTAATTTCAGAATTAGGGTTTCTTGTACAAACTGTTCTAAACGTTTTCTATTCACTTCAATCACACATATTCACAGTCTTCATATCTCTTAGGCACTTAATGCACAATTTCTTGTATCTAGAACCCTAAATTCAGTTTTTGCAAGCATACATTCAGTTTTGTATCATTTATAAACATTGTAATTTGACATTCATAATAGATAGTGTAGGTAAGCATTCCGCTTACCGTGACACTTTGAAAATTATGTATTCTCTCTGTATTTCTCATTCATCTAATTTTGAGTCCTAAAGTGTGTATGCTAAGGTTCTAGTGTTCCAAGATCCTGTAAACTTATGAATATCTAATTAGGGCACACCTCACTTCCAATAAGTCTTCCACTTTATCTTCTACCACATCTATCTCTATTACTTCTTCCACATCAAAAGCGAAGTCTATTTCTACTACATCTACTTGAAAGAAAGGAATTTGCCACTACTGCAAGAAACTAGGCCATTTCATAGCAGAATGAAGAAAACAAATTTATAATGAGAAGAAAATAGTGTTAGCTAATAATGCTGAATATAATTCAAAACCTAAGTTTCTCTAGCCTATGTTCACATTGAGAAAAAGGATCATGGTAAGCTTGATATAAAAGCCATTAAAGTTTGCTTTATTGATTATGCAATTGAAAGCTTTCAAAAACAAGTGATATCCTACTCTAACACAATGCATATATTGCAGAAAGTCAGATTTATGACAAGAAGGCAAAGATTCCAGAATTTATAAATGAAGATGACTAGCATTTTTTAGAAGGAATTTGGATTCTTACATTCAGCCATATAAGGGGGGTGATGAACCTTCTCAAATCCTAAAAGTTGCACTTGATAAAGGTGAAGAGAAAGTTTCATTTCCTATATCTATATCTAGTCGCTCATTAGTACCTCTTGACGTTCCAACTTATGAAGTTGGAGAAAGTTCCAGAATTTCAAGAGAAAGAGATATTGAAGAACAAGAAGATATTGCATGAGTTTTCAAGAATACTTTGAGGTGGTTATATAAAACTTGGAAGGACTGTGGTATAAAGAACTTCACAGGAAGACCAAGAAGTCAGACAAGGAAAGAACAAGCAGATCAGGTAAATTACACAGAACATTTTGAGACTCATAACATTCTAGCACTAACTTTAGTTGAGAATGAAACATCTAATGTTAAAGATGCACTACAAAGTCCTGTTTGGAAGAAAGCTATGCAAGAAGAGATTGATTCTATACATAAGAATCAAACATGGAAGCTTTGTGAAAGATAAAAAAGCAATTGGTGTTAAGTGGATCTTCAAAATCAAAAGAAAAGCAGATGGTAAGATTGATAGGTATAAAGAAAGGTTAGTTGTCAAAGGTTATGCACAAAAGAAAGGAATTGACTACGATGAGATTTTTGCATCTACTTCTAGAATGACAGTAGTCAGAACAATACTTTCTCTTGTTGCATTCTTTGGTTGGAATGTATAAGTGTTAGATATCAAAACATCTTTTTTTAGTGGTGATCTTCATGAAGATGTCTACATTCAGCTTCCAGAAGGTTTTGAAGAGAAAGGTAAAGAGCATTTAGTATGCAAGCTTATCAAAGCATCGTATGGTTTAAAGCAAGCACCAAGAGCATGGTATGAGAATATAGATTTCTATCTTTGACATGAATGATTTAGGTCTTTTACATTATTATCTTGGGATTGAGTTCAAATACGGGAATGAGTGTATCTACATAACACAACAAAAATACATTGAGAAATTATTGGAAAGGTTTGAAATGGAAGGTCACAGATTCCAAGCCTATGCAAATACCTCTGGATGTTAATGTGTCATTACAAGAAGAAGCAGATTCAGAACCTTTTGATACTACTTTGTATAGTCAAGCAGTTGGTTGCTTGATCTATTTATGCAATACATGGTTTGACATTCATGCTCCTAATTTCCAGTTGTAAGTATTAAGTAAAAATGTACAAATAAGTAAATTGCAGCCATTGTCTGCATGGTATTCAGATTTGGAAACATCTTTGAGCTTGAGAGAAGGAAAGCCGATCTTTTTGGGCATCAGCACTAGCTTAAATTCCTCACCTATGCATGTAGAAAGAAGAAGATCCAAGTAGATGAAATGCAGGCTCCTCAAGAAGAAGTGACCAATAAGGAAATTCATTTGCCAAAGAGTTGCTATAATGCGTTGTCTTCCATTCCAAGACAACTGCAAACTCATAAAAAATGAAGCCTCTTACAATGTATTCTTAATGATGCATTAGAGAATTTTGTCCAATTATCTACTCCCATTAGGCTTTGAAAGATCAGCGGCTATGCTTCAAAAGGTATTATAATATGGAGCACCACATGCATGAACTAGAAAGAAATTTGTCAAGGAAGTTACATCCTTTTGCAATGGTACAAGTCAGTAAATCAAAGAGACCTAGTTTGCAATAATTCCTTAGCAAGGAGGAAATATTCAGAGGCTATGGATGCTTGCGTGGTATGTTTGCACCATAAGAAAGTTTGAAGTCCAAGAGTGAAAGGATAGGTGTCACTTTTAGACCATTCAATGAATGGTGCATAATGCATTAAATATGGGAAAGATTAGCCTGAATGATGTGGAAATTATGATGCAATGGCCATTCACCTATCTTCCACTCTGCCACTTTTAGAAGAACAACTTCAATGATTCAAATAAATCTCGCCTCTGCGATGTAAAAACAAGTGGTGTAACTCAAATGCATGTAGACATATCCTTTGTACATTTTTGATCCTTCCCAAGGAAGGCTGTCAAAAGACGAGCAGCAAGTATCCACAAGTCTGGATTTATGCAAATTCAACTGCAAACCAGATGTTGAAGAGAATATATGTAAGCCATTCATAAGTCCTTGGATGTTGGATTTCTGTCATGTACTATATTTAATATTTATGAAAAGGGACTTGTACCTACTACGTTTCTCTGGAGGAACCCAATCCATAACCTAGTGATTTGTAGAAAGGGATTTTTCCTCAAATATGAGACATTATGAAATCATGTTACTGTAAGAGCTGCATGCCATTTTGCAATGGTAACATACAGTTGACTCACGCAGTTGGTCGTGCATGTGAAGGAAAACACATGATAAGGATTCGATGTAGTGTCTCTAAGTTAAGAGCCTGGCAAAAGATTCACAGAAGTTGCAGTTAATGTATTTTTTTCCTGATACCAAAGTTAGTCAGAGGCTTTGAATCAAAAGGATCAGTACCGCATTTATAATCTGTTTTGGACTTCAGATCCTCTATTGAATAAATACATTTAAGAGTGTTTACTTTTTGCTATGTGTCAAGTTATAGACTTCATAATATATGTGATCTTTACCCTTAGAGCATTGATAGCGACTCATTGCAAGGTGTATGTATTGATTGATGCTCTTGTATGTGTGGGATCCATGTTTCATTTAGTAATGAGAAATGATAGTTGGACCTTCATCAATTATGTACTGATGGCATGTTATCATGTGAATACGGAGAAATTGGTGTTTATAATGTTCATGAATGATGAGTAATGTATCTATAGCCAAAACATATTATATTCCAATTTAAGACTCATCTTGTGTTCATGCTGCTTTGTAGGAACCGTTTGTTTGTGGATCAGTGACAGCAATACTATCTCTGCTCTTTGATACTTGAAGGATACAGCTTGAAGCTCCTTGATTCTTAAAATTCCTGTGAAGGCACTGCTATAAGCTCTGCGATTATTAGTGCATCATGATATAGTGGCTTGACATTGCTTCTCTAATGACTTCTGAAGGAGTGGAGTCTTCCATATATGAAGAGGGTTGTACTGCTGCTATCTTCCAGAATGGCTAATTTTGCAGCTCTTTTTTGTTGAGTATTTCACCATCACAGTTTTACTCATTTATGTTGTCGACACAGAAAGATATTCTCAAATAAAATTAATCATCACTTCAAGGGTTGTAATTGTTGTAAATTCCTCCATGGGCTCATTGACAAACCAGTGTAAATAGACATCACAGTATGCGTTATACATGTACACGAGTTTTTCTTTATATGTTTCTTTGATTTAACTCCCTCCGAACATCATGTTGTATAGAGAAGCTGCTTTGAGTATGCATACATGCAAGAGGATGTCAGTGGATGCAGTTGAATTGATGTGAGAATGGGGTTGTGGGATTGCTTTGATAGAGCTCCTCAATCAGCAGTCAGTGCTGGTTCTTGGAGTCAAACTGCCTCAAGAGCTCCTCAATAAGCAGTCAGTGATGGTTCTTGGAGTCGAACTGCCTCAAGAGCTCCTCAATAAGCAGTCAGTGATGGTTCTTGGAGTCAAACTGCCTCACTTGCATTCTGCTTCAGAAAGCTTGATTTGCAATACTTGAAAGGAAAAGATAAATCAGAAAATCAACATAAAGAGAAAGTAGATACATGTACCCAGAAAGGGTACTGGACTGTCTTCAGGGAAGCCACTCTTTATATAGAAGTTAGAAAGTTTGTCCTCAGGAGTATTGAAACATGTAAGAGCTTCATACAAAGAGTTTGAAACTCCAAAAAAGCATAGGTCTTTGCAGTGTCATGTATACATATATGTAGCTTCATAAGAACTGTCCAAGAGTCTAGAGAGGATCACGTGCAAATATTTCTGACAGAGTTTCATTAGACTTTGGCACTTCCTATATCTGACAGAAGAGTAATGCCCTAAACTCCAGTATCTTCTCTCATTAGCTTGGATGAGCTTATCCATCCTATTCCTTTCTCTAAGAATGTTGACGAAAAGGACATCTTTCTTCTTGGTTGGAAATTGCAGGGAAAGGTGGTTTAACTATTGAATTGGTATGTATTCCACAGCTTCGTGTTGCCAAAGATGCATCTTAAATCTGATGTTAGCGACCATTTGATCTGCTGAAAGGAGCACAAGTCTTTAGAGATTTAAGTGCACGGAGGTCCTTTTTTTGTGAAATCTGATGCTTGTGGTGAGTCACTGACAGTCAGGGCTCTTCAAGATGGCATTGAATGTCACAACCCAGAAGCTGCTTCCCTTGTATTTCTATCCAGCCCTCTTGGGGTCTGTGGGTTATGTCTTGTGGTAACGAATTGTACGCAATTATATGGGGTAGCAGTGCTTCTAAAGCTGTTGGCCATACTTGAGCAACTTGCATTTATCAGTTACAATCTATGTTCTGAGTAATTAAAGCTTTCTTTTGGCAATCTCTATGTGTCGATTGTGTATTTATGTATGCTTTTGGGCTCAATCTGAGGGCCATGTACATTTCTTGCATTTTTGGTCGTGTCATTTGGTATCAGAGCACGACCTTGGAGAGGTGTCGGGCATATGGATGGATTGTAAGACTAGTGTTGACAACAGGTTCTGTTCTGTCACCTCCAAGCACTCTCTTTCTTCTTTCTCCCTTCTTTCTTCCCTATCCATTCATCTCAGATTGTGATGGTCATTTTCTTAGTAAGCTATGGACCAAGCTGTTTTGCATCCTAGGCATGCAACTTCTCTTCTTATCAGCCTGTCACCCTCATATAAATGACCAAATAGAATGCCAAAACCAAACCATCCAGGATTACATTCAGAACTTTGCAAACTGATCAAAAAAATTGGGTCCAACAGTCGGACATCTTGGAGTTCCATGACAATGCAACAGTCCATTTCAGCATAAAGATGACTTCTTTCAAGCTTGCAATGGGACGAGTAGTAGTCCTCCCCTTTCCTTACTGTAAACTACACAATATTGATGGAAGATCCAGACTGTGGCACTGTTTTTACAACAATGGATAATAAAACTCGAATAGGCTGGCTTAGCTTAAAAAGGAGCCAGAAGTTTATTCTCAAGTATGTGATCTGCAAATAATCTCTGTCAAGTATGTGATCTGCAAATAGGCTGGCTTAGCTTAAAAAGGAGCAAGAAGTTCATTGTCAAGTATGTGATCTGCAAATAATCTCTGATTGTTGGTGGTTCTTTTGGAAGTGCAGCATGCACTTTTCTCGGATAGGCACTCCACTACTGCAACATTTTAACACATGCACACAGCAAGTTTAAGACTTCAATTGCACTTCACATGGACATTCAACTTTAATAGAGAAGTTGGACAGGAAAGGAGCAAATACAAGTACAGAGAACACACTGCATTTCCTTCCGAATAGATGATGGCATACATACAACTCTCAAGCAAGGTGGATAGACAAGAGACTCTTTTGCCAATCCAAGCATCAAGGCTACCCTCTACACCACCACCTACAAATAGGACTTCCGTGCTGGATAGGGGTCTCTGTCACAGTGATCATAACAGGTTATGAGAGTAGACATGGGCACTAGTGCTCCAAAGGGCACACAAACATGTACATCAGTGTGTGTTCAGCTTGGGCGGACCTCTCTTTTTAAGCCCTTGGTTTGGCTTGAGAAGTTTAGATATTTGGGCAGCTCCCTGTCCATCAGCTGCCTTGGTCAGGAGACGGATGGTGGCATGGATCGGGCAGTTACGTTGCCAAGTGCCAGCAGTGGACTTGTGTAGTTGTTAGTGGTAGAGAGGTGCCTGGGCGATTATGTGGGTGGTGGTCCAATTCCATGGTGGATGGTGCTCCAAATCTGCACTGGGTGGTGGTCCGATTCTATAGTGGATGTTGCCCAAATCTGCACTAGGTGGTGGTCCGAATCTGCATGGGGTGGTGATCGAAATTTGCACTAGGTGGTGATCCAAATATACTTTGGGTGGTGGTTCAAGGTTGTGGTCCAATCGGCTGGTGGTCCAAATCTATAGCAGAGGTGGTTGATCGACCCAATAGTCACCCCAAAGGTTGTTTGCATATTTTGCACAACAACCAAAGCACATCCCGATATTGTCAACATTTAACAAACAATTTTTTCCAACATAGGGATGTGCTTGGGTGGTTGTGCAAAATATGCACATGGTTCATCCACAAACTTCCAAAGATCTCCTCAGAAATCCTTTGAAAATGTAACACATGAATCTTTGGAGTGTTGTTGGGGATATTCGTTAAACCACATGACAACTTTAAATGCACAGATTCCCCACTCAATAGCTAAGACAGTTTTGTGTTGGTTTTAAGGCGCAATTGCTCCTTGATTGTAGCTTGGGAGACCATCTAGGAAGCTATAAACATCCTTGCTAAGTACCCTTTTTTCAACAGGTGATTAGTGATGGGTAGTGGGTAACTATCGCTAATGGTGGTACCATTGACCTTTTTAAGTTGATGCAAACTCTTAGCTTTTGATGCTTTTTTTGGCACGACAAAAATGTGATACACATTCCATGTGCTCAATCTCATAAATAAATCTAGCTTCTAAGAGTTTATCATTTTTCTCTTTAATTTTTGTAGAAGATACATTGTGTTATGTATATGGCCTCTATTTAGAGGGTTTAGCATCAGGTGCCATAGGTATTCTATGGACACATCTTTGAAATTCAATGCCCTTCAAGACCTTGTAGGACCAAGCGAATACATCTCTATATTGTTGAAATATTTTTTTTAATTGAGACACTTCCATCTTTGATACGTCACTCCCAATATATGTGCACTTTTCCTCATTATCTTCAATTGTGACAACTTTTTTCTTCATCTCTTGATTGTCGTAAAACTCTCTTATCATGGATTCTCTTTGGGCTACCTCATTTTTTGAAGTTTTTTGGAGGCTCAAAGTCATCATATTTCCTATCTCTAGAGGTAATAATTTCCTTCTTTGGTTCCTCTAGCTTGTATATGGTATAAGTATAGTTTGTGAGATCCCTTATACAATCTTTTGCTTGAATCGCTCTTAGGAACTCATTGTCTATATCAAATTTGGGTTCCATATCAAGTCATTATCGTCAGGACCCTCTTCGGGAACTTAGATTTGTTCTTTCTCCTTAATTTCCCTTAATTATCTAGATAATAAATAATTTGTTAAAGTTATATCTTTCAACATCACAATGTTTGGTTATGGTAATTTCATGAACTGAATGCCCATTGTGGCTAGGATTTGCATCCAATCATTTCGTCGTTAAATCTTTGAGGAATATATGTTGGATCATCAATTGATCTATGTTGAATTGTGTTAATTTATGAGATCTCTTCTCATTATTCTTCTCTTCTTTCTATTAACTTTTCTACAAACAAGTTTATGTATCCAAGGCATTGAGTTTGGTGATTTATCCAAAAGGAAATCATCTGCATCTTTATGTAGAGTATTCTCTTAAATGGGAGGGATATCTCTATGCTCAAAGGCTTAAAGACTGATTCTAGTCATAATACCTACATGTTGCAGATATAGAGCATTGCTATTTCAATCTTGCACCACTTTTAGTTGATGCATGAATGGTCTGTCTAGAATCATCTCATAGTTATTGGCTTGATTGAAGTAGCAAATTGCTAGAGTATGTTCGAATTGAACTCCGTATGTGCTTAGTTTTACATTCTCTAGTAAGTCTATTAGTTTTTCAATGTGTTTGTTAGCCAATTGCAAATTCAGAGGAGTAGGACGAAGTGCAGGTTTTCCCCACTTTTCTCAAAGGGATTTAGTGGTTATCGCTACATCTACCCCACTATCTAAAATAGCCTTGTTAGTATGCCCAATATTTCACAATATTTTCCTACCTTATCAAGTAGCACTTATTTTACACACTATCTGAAATTGAAGGAAAGTGTTACCTTCACCTCTTTCACAATATTTTCCCACCTTATCAAGTAGCACTTATTTTACACACTATCTGAAATTGGTTTAGGTTCTAAAGGCTTAGCTTGAGCAGTATTTGGATCCATGTGTTTGGCCATTTCCTACCATAAGTGTGTCTTTGCCCTCATAAGTGCGTCTATGGGCATTTCACCTAGGTGTTCTTTTACATTTTAGAGTTTGATGTCCTTTGTGTTGTTTTGGCTAATTTTCAAATTGAAGTTTTTGTTTTGTCTATTGAATCTTGTTCATACTCTCTTGTATATTGTGGAAACTCTAACAAATCTTCATCTTCTTTTGCAAAGAGATCAATCCATGAAGCACTCTCATTTGTAGGGTAATCTAATAAGTGAGATGCTTTATTGTCTTGAATCTCTTGAACGAGAGGTTATTTCTTATCTTTTCTCTCCTTTTTTCATTTAGCTTCTTGCAAGTACTCGGGCCATTCATTACTTCTAGTATTACAAAGTTAATCACCTGTCAAGTGTTCCAATAGGTTTACGCTTCAACTTGCATACCCATTCAGTGACAAGCAACTTTTTTCCTAGATCCAAATCACATATAGACCAAGTACCATTCTTCATAATAACATCATATTCTGATTGCATAGCAACCATCCAATGTTTTGAATTTTGTGCTACATCAAAAGAAAAAGGCTCATTCTCATCACAAAGACTAGAGACAACCATTACATAGCAATCTAATGCAAAAGAAGCACTTTGAGATCTTGAACATGTACGGTATGAAAAAGATGCATCTAATTTTGTATCTAGCAAAGTTTGCACCAGCCATTTAGGCATAGTTTTTGCCTCCTCTATATCAATCCCCTCATCAACAAGTGCAGATTGGAATGATCTGCATCATCATGTGGAACCTGTAAAGGCTATGGAATTGCCTCACTTGGATGAGTGCTTGACTATCAAATTATAAAAAAAGGAAACAAAGTGTCATACACATCTTTTGAGCTAATTGATGTCTCCTTAGTACATGAAAGTAATGGTTGAATTGCATCTTCCACAAAAACAAGAACGTTGTATTTTGCCCAAAATATAGCCTTCAAATATATGTTTATAAGGTGCCTCAAGTTTGGGCAAAGAGGATACCATATCATATTTATGCAAGCATAGCAAACTAGCATAATTCAGATGACCAAAGCGTGCATGCCAAAGCTTTGCATATGAGATAGCTTGAGAATCTTAAACGACACATGCTAAATCATTAACAAATTTTCCATAGTCTACGAGCTTATAAAACCCATAACATAAAATGCTAGAATCAATAATGATATCACCGTTTGAAAGATCGTGAAATGTACACTTGTCATCAACAAATTTCACAACCAAGACAATCTTGGCTTATTTTGAAACTGACAACAGATTTTTCTTGATCCTTGATACATACAATGCATCTGACAATGTGAAGAACTACCTTCAAAGATAGTCAAAATGATCTTACCACCTCCCATTATAGGATATGAGGAGTTGTTTGTGCATGTGATAATATTCCTTCTAGGGACAGACTTAAGTGAACTGAAGAAACTACATTGGGAGGTAATATGTTTGCTTTCCCCACTATCAAAGTACATAATATCTGAGTCTACTGCAGACATACACTTCTCATGAGAAGATGGGTCATACCCTACATACAATAGTAAATGCCCATTCTTCATTCTACACAAGCTTAGCAGATCTGTTTTTGGTGTAGAGGCCTCTACAACAACCATTCTAGCCTCTTTCTTCTTTTCCTCTTTTGTAGCTAGTTTGACAAATCTTTATGATTGATCATTTCCTTTACAATATGCTCAAAAATATTTCTACTGTTTTTTTTTCTTCTCATCTTTGTTTTCCTTCTTTGATTAAGCAGCATTAGCAATTTTTTGCTTACTAGTAGATGAGCTCCATTTATCCTTCCCCTTCTGACTAGCTAAAAATGCTTGATCTGCAACACACATAATAGACCTGTTCTACTTGGACTAATCTTCCTACAAAACAGAGATCAACTCCTCAAATGTGAAGGCATTTGGACTGCATTTCATCATCAATGGAAGAGTAAAAGAAAAACTCCAATATGAATATGGAAGTCCGTTAAGAACATTGTGCACAAGTGAAATCTCTAGTAAGACTTCATCAACAAAAATCAACTATTCCTTCAAATCTTTGATCTATGTCAAATAACTATCCATAGAGTCTCCATTCATGCTCACTCTCTAACTTTTTTTGGAGATAAGTAACGTGAGCCTCATTTTTGCCTGGTATAAAGTGGCAAGTGTATCTGAAGCATCCTTTGTTGTTTTGCAAGAGTAAATATGAGGGATAATGACACATTTGACAGACAAGGCTATCAATGCATGCCATCCCAAGGAAGTTGCTCTGTAGTAGACATAGTAGGAACCGAAGCATAAACATGAATTTGAAGATCGTCATCTTCAATGCCATCTCGATCACATTCAATAACTATATTTGTAGGTATAGTAGGGTCTTTTTCAATACCCTACACAATATTCCACAACCCTTTGGACACCATTACATGATGCATCATATATCCCCATAATGGGTAATTGGTACCATCCTACTTGTCCTCAACAGCCAACATATGGAATACATCAATTGCTTTCAGCCATGGCTAGTGACTAAATTGTTGGAAAACAATGTCACATCAGTCCAAAATCCGTTTAGGGCAGAAACCCTAATTTTGGTACTTAGTCATTTTTGGCACAAAATGGGTAAAATTTTTATGAGCCTATCTTGTAGAACTTGAAGAGAGCTTTCCAATGGTATATGACATGCAGTCATCAAAGATCAGATTTGGGAGAAAACCCTAATCCTATTTTTTTTCTTATTTAGGGTTTTGACCTCATATGATAGCTCCTAGCATGAGGATCATAAAAATGTTGTCAGATCATTCATCACGTAGTCAGAAGTGTGAAAAAGAAGATCAAGAAGCTATTTTTAAAGTTAGCTAAAAGCAACTTTAAAAATAAAGCAAACTCACTTAAAATAAAGCAAAAGCAATTTAAAAAGCGATGAGATTAAAATGAAGCACTTTTTAGTGAGTTTTTTGCAAGAGCTTTGGAAGGCTATAAAAGAGTGCCTGATAAGTTCCTAATCCAAGGAAAATGTGATTATCCGAGACTTTATTTTGTTCGAACCCTTCGGAATCGGTCTACTTGGATCACCTAGAGCCCACAATTGTCTCACAATGGATCTTTCTTATGTCTATGCACTAGCTCATATATTTCCCGGCAAACGCACCAAAATGATATGCTCCTATGCCCATTTTTTTAAGAAAATGCCTTCCTAATTTTGTTATCCTTCACACAAGAAGTCCGATTCATACACATATTTATTTAAGAATAATTCACTTCAAATCTAGGATTTTTGTATTTCTCATCTCTTTGCATGGGCATAATGACAAAGGGTCTCCCTTCTAGGGTGAACAAGCATGTCACACACGTATCCTAAGCAAGGGTGTACACTTATACTGCAACCTTAATACTTCGCACAAACTGTATTGAAGCATCCCAACATAGGGAAAGTAACCTCTATAGATCGCACATAAGCTTTCTGCATGGAACTTGGGGGTGAAGTATTCTAAAACTGTAGCACACAATGCCTAAAGAAAGAGTTCAAACTTTTTCCAACTTCATTGCTCTCATTCAATGTTCACTATGCTGACCAAAAATTCACTATTCCAAATTCATGACTGATTCCAAAGGATTGGAAACCGTGTCCTTTCTTTTCATTAACTCAAACCCTAGAGAATTTCAAGACAAATTCTATGGACCTTTCAAGGATTGACACAGACGAGTGAATTTAGATTATAATCGAAACAGTGAAATGTACAAAAGGGAAGACAATTCGAGGAAAACTTATCTTTCTCTGTTCTGAAGAACTGAACTTGTCGGTGTCCACTACAATAGCTTCAACCTCCCGTTTGTCTTTCCTCTTTCATTGCCGCATAAGCTTTCCACCTCACGATCTCTACGTATCAAATTTTCATAGCGACATAAACTTTCTTGATTTGAGTCACAACACGAAGTTGAATATCATGTTTAGACATCATCGCAATCAACAGTTATCTGTAACGGCCATGAATTCGCATGTACAGAGTTGAGTTTTAGGCCGCCAAATGTATATGTGACTAAGGGTGAGGTGCCAAAGTGCAGGTCGACCACTTCCAGTGTAAAGAAACCATTCACCATGGTCTTCATCATCTTCATATCCACCAGACAAGGCCTTGACACGTAGGACAGCGCTTCACAACTTTCTGTGTACGGAGAGATCGACCACCAACACCTACACGTTCACAAATATCCTTCTGTCCCTACATCAAGTTCCTTGCGTCAATGCCCCATGCTTATCACAAAATCCAACTACATTATGAAATTTGAAGTCCTCAAACTGAGCAAGAAACCCAAGGTTTTGAATTATTCCGGCATACTTTCTTGCTAGAAGCTTGGAACGTTGCTGACTTTTGTTTTCCCCAATGCAAAACCATTTTCTATATGCAAAAATCAATGCTTTCCTTTTTTTTCCGTGGATCCCTGACACAAGCAGCTTCCATTATCCTGCCTTGCTCAGGCTTTATACCAGATCCCATCCAGACATTAGGCTCCAAGTAATCCCTTGCAATGAGCATCGTTCCATCACTCATGTAGCCAACTAATCTAATAAAACTTCATAATACTAGTGGAGGATGCATCATCCATAAATGTGGCAGGATAGCACTTGTCCATACATACTTTTCTGTCTACAGAAATATGGCCCTTGCTTGCAGCATAGTGAAGAGACCGAATCTTCATATTCCTCTGCGTGCCCTCATTCGAATAAAGTCAAGGACCCTGCGGTGCCCCTACCGAGCAACCTTATCGTCTCTAGTTCTGCCAAACTGAGCCCCAAAACTTGAGATTGCAGCATTGTAGGCTATTATTTCAAGAACTCCTTGGGAAACGAGACTGAGCCCATTTCGGTTTAAAATGAGATCTCCATCACAGAAAGTCCTCCTCGAAGTCAGGAAGTCGGAAATGGAGGCCTTTTCTGGAGGTCCATTGAGTCACAGATTTCTAGGACCTCGCCTTCTCTCGAATGCCAGTAGGTTGGCAGCAGCTGCCCAGCCGGCTACTTTTCTCCAAGTCGCAGATCGTTCTTGATAGTAGGAAAAAAACATGGAAAAAGATACCCCTCTCTTCTGTTTTTCCCAGAGCATGCGGATGAAAAATCCCCTTCTTCTCCACGTTGCATCGCTACATTCGTAGTATCTCCTCCTTTGAGAACCAGGCTTTCTTCCCCTACTCACTTCTCAGCCACTGAGAGAGCACCCTCCTTTTCTCCCGTTTGTCAAACACCCATCGAGCATTATCCACATGGCCACACGGTGTTTTGAGGGGAAGGCTCCGAACCCCCTTGCATAGACCACATCCGAACTCTTTTAGCAAGCGTTGTCCCCCTTGTCAATGACTCTCTACTTCCACATTTATGTCCACTCCCATTCTCATCAATCTTTCTGCTAATTGGTGGAGATGTAACCCATCCCCAAACCCCCTCGTGGATAAGATAAGAAAGGCGCCCCCTCTTGTTCCTGTACACTCCTGTACACACCGAAAAAAATGACGAAGCCCCCATGTCATCTCATACATTATTAGTTAGGTCGACAGCAGATGTATGAATCGAGAGCATATACAGTATGAACTTTCCTTTTTATCATGTGAGACAAGCACACATAGTCTACACACATTCTTAATCGTTATGTGGAGCCACCGCGATGTACAACAGCAGTGGTCTCAACACTCAACCCATTAGAAGGTTCTTGACATACCGTAGTGCAATAACCAGTGATGCACTGAAGACGTTATGCACAACCACACAATATTCAAATTCCCCCCTTTATTGCAGTGGCAAGTGATCATTGATACATAAGTTCCCAATGCCCTTTGACTGTTGTGCTCCACTTAAATCGGGACGCAAACGGAACTCGTTTGAAGATTATGGGCATCTTCCTTCATCTTCCATTTGCCCAAAATATACAAGAGCTTTATCAAAGTAGCCATGCTCAACACATGCAGTGATCATGGCATTCCATGAAACCACAGTTCGAACACCAAGTGCCTCAAATTCCTGTTTTGACTTAGCAAGTAAGCCAGAATTGGCATACATGCCTACCAATGCATTGCCAACAATAGTATCTACTTTGCATGGAGCTACAAATCTTTCAATCTTCTATTTGCATTTGCTGGTAGCATTTTAAAGCACTCTCACTATCAACATGTTCCACATATCCAACTATCAATGATGTCCACGAAATCACATCATGGCAATGAAACCTATCAAAAACTTCCCTAGCTAAGCTGAAGCAGCCACACTTCATGTAGACAGCCAACAATGTATTTGCTGCAATATTAGAATCCAGAAGCCCACGTCTTTCCATTTCCACATGGAGTTCTTGAGCCTTATCTGGAGCCCCAATATTGGCACATGCCTTCAGACAACAAACATAGGTAACAATATCCGGCAACCAGTGCATTCCAAATTGTTGAGTTTCGAAGTGAAAGATTGTCAGACACTATCTCTGCACTTGCAACGAAGCCAAAGTTGACATACATGTCCACCAAAGTAGCTCCAACAAAAATGTCTCTGGCCAACACACCCTGAGAATCAATCTCCACATGCAAAATCTTCCCTATGAGTACAGATCCCTCAACAACACAAGCTCTAAGGCAGCAAACATACATTGCAGCGTCAGGAAGAACACACTGGTGTCTCATTTTCCAAAAGCAATCAAGCCCTTCGACTCCAAATCCATGTTCAACATAGCCAGCTATAAGTGATGTCCATGAGATTACATTTCTCTCTGAGATTCTATAAAGGAGTCCTTCAGCTGTTGCAAGCCACCCACATTTTGAAAAGATGTCCACCAAAGCATTGTTTAAAGCGATGCTTTCATGCAGCAGACCTCTCCTCTCAATTTCTGCATGAACTTCCTGAGCCTTCTCAATATCGCCAATGCTTCCACAAGCTTTTAAGCAGAAATTAAGTGTTATTTCATTGGGGGGGCACACTGTCCACCTGCATCTGCTCAACACAAATGATTGCATCCTAAACATGCTCATATTTTCCATAATCTGAACTCCAAACACCAAGGGCATTCCCCTCTGAACAAGATGTAGCCATGTAGTTTGCAAATATCTTTCATCCAATTGATTAACTCTTCAAATACCTGCAATCAAACATATTTCCCTGGCCAAATAGAACCACATTAGTGCATAAAAACCAACCGTTTTCTAAGCTAACATACTCCCCTCTTCTTATTTGCGAAGTCGTCCTCGACGAGCCAAGTCTATTCTTTTCTTCCTCAATGAAGCACCTGAAATCATACTCATACAATCATTTGTTAGTACCAAAATCCAATCATTTCACTTACCATCTTTGTCCATCTTGATGTATCTTCACCGACATGTCCACCTGTCTGCAAACTTCATTAAAACATTAGAACCTTTCTTCATCAAATCACAATATGTACAACCAAAATGAAAAGACAATTATATCCTTGATCCACATCACACATATATATTCAGCATACACATCATGATCCGCGTCACACATGCATTCTCGTCACACACAACATACATACATGCAAACAGAAGACATGTCCACATTCGCTCTCGTCACTCTTCTCGACTACTCATTCAACACGTCACAATTCTTTGTTCCACATGCATACTCAACCCACTTTCCACACACACCATCAAAAACCATTTCCGAGTTCCGTTTTCGATACTTTTCCCGGTTTCACGATCGTTTTGCTGATTCCTTTGTCTCATTTCTAACCGAGTTCTCTTGCCAATTTCCCAATTTCTCCCACCTAGGGTTTCTATTCCCACTTACCTTTTCATCTACTCTGTGCTCTTTTGTTCATCAATCAGATCCTATGCTTGGTCGCCACCACCTCTCCTAAATTGATGGACACACGACAAAGACCACTCAAGCCTAACATGAGCTCACTCTAACAAGATCACTCATCGTCGACGCGATTCCGAACTTCACAAGTCATTGCACCACCTAAGAGCCAAACTGAACACTTCCGGAAGGTTTGCAGACAGACAATGCAACTAGCACGATTGGATTCCTCAAGTCCAAGCTTTCCATAGACACATCGCAACCAAAACCCTAACCGAGCTTAAGCTTCAATTTGACATGTTTCATCGGGAGCCCACACATAACCCAAATCCCCACAACACAAACACATATATTCCCATCCGAGCATCATGCTCTCTCACCTCTCTTATGTCCCCCCTCGAGCGAGGAATTCTTCTCATTCATTTTTTCCACTTTTTTTTTTTTTCATCATTTTTTTCACATATTTACTCACACTTGCCGGCCTACGCCGAAGCTGGATGCGACTCGTGGACTCGACCACCCGATCGAGTTTGTTCCACCCATCTACCAACCCAACGTAGCACGCGACACACAGACAGCTAGCCCTATGTGAAACCGACATCGGTTCGTGGCTTTGACCACCCGGCCAAAGTGGGTCCACCCACCTATCGGTCCACATAGGCGCGTAGCCACACGCACACATACACAAACATATATTTTTCTCAATTTTTTTTTCATTCCCGCATCTCGAGAATTAGGAGACAAAAGAAAGGACTTTTTCCCAACCATCCCAATCACGACACACACACATATATATTCCCTGTGGACATCCCGATGAGACATATCTCCTCTCTGCTGCCACTCAAGCCAAAATCCAACCACTAATGCCATGGTCAACCCGTCCTCGCAAAACCCGCACACACTAATTACTTTGCCGACCTGAAACCTCAAAAAGTGTCACTTCAGTTCCTAAGTGTACAACAAACTTGGTCCACCCGTCCTCACATCTCTGACTCGTAATCCGCAAAGCAAACCCTAATCAAACTCAAGCCGTCCTAACCGGCATCCATCATATCATTTTTTTTCATCTCCATCCTCTGCCTCGCAGAGATTCCACATGATTCGACAGCTTGCTGATATTGTCCTCTAGCCAGGCGATACGGTCTGGAACGCCACCATTCATTACTACACCTCTTAATGTCTCAAGCTTCACTGCTAAATCCCTTATCCCTTCTTCTTTTCGCTCATCACTGCCTTGGAGTCGAAAAATCTCATCATCCACTTGATGGAACCGAACCCACATTTTCTTCTTCTCCTCTTCTAAATGGCTCATCTTTCTTTCTATTTCCAAAGGAACCTCCTCGCTCCTCTCGACTTGGCCAGACAACTTTTCAACCTCTTCTCGAATCGACCTCTCCTCCCAGATTCTACTCATATTTTCTACTTCCAGATCATCCACTTTTTTCGACAACTCCTTCGCCTTTTCTAACTCCACGCCTATCGCCTCTAACTTGTCCAACATCACTTTTAGCTCTTCCTCTATTCTACCTACTTTCGGATCTTCTGCTCGTTCTCGGGTCTCATCGCCTTTCTGATTCATCCACCTACCGAACTTGCTACTCAACTTTGCATTCTCTTTTTCTACCCGTCTCACTTTCTCATCACTCTCCGCTTGGGCACTTTTCATTCTTTCTAACTCCAGGTGGAACTCGTCACATGCCTTACCCGCTTGATCACTGTATCGATGGATTATGCTTTGTACCTTCTCGATTTCATGCTCCATTCTTTCGACTCTCCTCATTAGGTCATCCTCGTCTCTTGAGAGCTCTTCTTTGATCGCAACTCCAAAGCAGTCGGCTACCATCAAGCCGGATCTCAAGTCCCAGACCACGTTTTCACTCTCGGGCTTCAAGATCTTGCCTCCAGCTTTTGTTTACTCTTTTCCACTCCTTGTTTTCATTTTTCAACATTCGTACTTGCTTTTCCCAAGTTCCTAGGACCTCGGCCATTTTCTCTTGATTTTCCTCTAATTTCGCTATTTTGATCCTCTCGTTATCTCGCTCCACCTGCAACCAATTGACTTGACATTCCAAGCTCTTCACAAGTTCTATCAAGTCTCGATCATGAGATCCAGTGTCCTTGCTTTCACTTGCTCTCGCAGTCTCCGTCGACAAAGTAACTCCACCCTTGTCAACTTCCACATACAAGGAGGATAAACACCTATCAGATTGATTCGTTGTGACCTTTACGCCAGTCACCTCTTTTGAGCCACACACGTGCTCACATAGTCTCTTTTTCCCGCAGTCCTCACAGTGGGGACAAAATCCAACGGGGTGCATACACGAGGGCAATATTTGGCTATATGCCCAATCTGCTCGCAACACCAGCATCTCACATAATTTGATATCGGGCCAAATCGCCACCCTCGGTTCACATGATCTCTCATGGTCGGACGAGAATCTATCCATCTCCTATTTTGTCCAAAATTCGGTTGCCTTATATTCGCTTTCTCAAAACTAGAGGCTTGTCTTTGTTGGGCCATTTCTCTAATGAAGATCAGAGCAGATTTGGGATCGAATTGGCTGTGCCACACGATTGGGGCACCAAGCGAACTCGTAGCACTCTCGATGAGATGTGCTAATCCATTTCCCGGCAAACACACCAAAATGATAAGTTCCTAATCCAAGGAAAAAGTGATTATCGAAGACTTTATTTTGTTCAAACCCTTTGGAATCGGTCTACTTGGATTACCTAGAGCCCACAATTGTCTCACAATGGATCTTTCTTATGTCTATGCACTAGCTCATATATTTCCCGGCAAACGCACCAAAATGATAAGTTCCTAATCCAAGGAAAAGTGATTATCCGAGACTTTATTTTGTTCGAACCCTTCGGAATCGGTCTACTTGGATCACCTAGAGCCCACAATTGTCTCACAATGGATCTTTCTTATGTCTATGCACTAGCTCATATATTTCCCGGCAAACGCACCAAAATGATATGCTCCTACGCCCATTTTTTTAAGAAAATGCCTTCCTAATTTTGTTATCCTTCACACAAGAAGTCCGATTCATACACATATTTATTTAAGAATAATTCACTTCAGATCTAGGATTTTTGTATTTCTCATCTCTTTGCACGGGCATAATGACAAAGGGTCTCCCTTCTAGGGTGAACAAGCCTGTCGCACACGTATCCTAAGCAAGGGTGTACACTTATACTGCAACCTTAATACTTCGCACAAACTGTATTGAAGCATCCCAACATAGGGAAAGTAACCTCTATAGATCGCACATAAGCTTTCTGCATGGAACTTGGGGGTGAAGTATTCTAAAACTGTAGCACACAATGCCTAAAGAAAGAGTTCAAACTTTTTCCAACTTCATTGCTCTCATTCAATGTTCACTATGCTGACCAAAAATTCACTATTCCAAATTCATGACTGATTCCAAAGGATTGGAAACCGTGTCCTTTCTTTTCATTAACTCAAACCCTAGAGAATTTCAAGACAAATTCTATGGACCTTTCAAGGATCGACACAGACGAGTGAATTTAGATTATAATCGAAACAGTGAAATGTACAAAAGGGAAGACAATTCGAGGAAAACTTATCTTTCTCTGTTCTGAAGAACTTACTTGTCGGTGTCCACTACAACAGCTTCAACCTCCCGTTTGTCTTTCCTCTTTCATTGCCGCATAAGCTTTCCACCTCACGATCTCTACGTATCAAATTTTCATAGCGACATAAACTTTCTTGATTTGAGTCACAACACGAAGTTGAATATCATGTTTAGACATCATCACAATCAACAGTTATCTGTAACGGCCATGAATTCGCATGTACAGAGTTGAGTTTTAGGCCGCCAAATGTATATGTGACTAAGGGTGAGGTGCCAAAGTGCAGGTCGACCACTTCCAGTGTAAAGAAACCATTCACCATGGTCTTCATCATCTTCATATCCACCAGACAAGGCCTTGACACGTAGGACAGCGCTTCACAACTTTCTGTGTACGGAGAGATCGACCACCAACACCTACACGTTCACAAATATCCTTCTGTCCCTACATCAAGTTCCTTGCTTCAATGCCCCATGCTTATCACAAAATCCAACTACATTCTGAAATTTGAAGTCCTCAAACTGAGCAAGAAACCCAAGGTTCTGAATTATTCCGGCATACTTTCTTGCTAGAAGCTTGGAACGTTGCTGACTTTTGTTTTCCCCAATGCAAAACCATTTTCTATATGCAAAAATCAATGCTTTCCTTTTTTTTCCGTGGATCCCTGACACAAGCAGCTTCCATTATCCTGCCTTGCTCAAGCTTTATACCAGATCCCATCCAGACATTAGGCTCCAAGTAATCCCTTGCAATGAGCATCGTTCCATCACTCATGTAGCCAACTAATCTAATAAAACTTCATAATACTAGTGGAGGATGCATCATCCATAAATGTGGCAGGATAGCACTTGTCCATACATACTTTTCTGTCTACAGAAATATGGCCCTTGCTTGCAGCATAGTGAAGAGACCGAATCTTCATATTCCTCTGCGTGCCCTCATTCGAATAAAGTCAAGGACCCTGCGGTGCCCCTACCGAGCAACCTTATCGTCTCCAGTTCTGCCAAAATGAGCCCCAAAACTTGAGATTGCAGCACTGTAGGCTATTATTTCAAGAACTCCTTGGGAAACGAGACTGAGCCCATTTCAGTTTAAAATGAGATCTCCATCACAGAAAGTCCTTCTCGAAGTCAGGAAGTCGGAAATGGAGGCCTTTTCTGGAGGTCCATTGAGTCACAGATTTCTAGGACCTCGCCTTCTCTCGAATGCCAGCAGGTTGGCAGCAGCTGCCCAGCCGGCTACTTTTCTCCAAGTCGCAGATCGTTCTTGATAGTAGGAAAAAAACATGGAAAAAGATACCCCTCTCTTCTGTTTGTCCCAGAGCATGCGGATGAAAAATCCCCTTCTTCTCCACGTTGCATCGCTACATTCGTAGTATCTCCTCCTTCGAGAACGAGGCTTTCTTCCCCTGTTCACTTCTCAGCCACTGAGAGAGCACCCTCCTTTTCTCCCATTTGTAATCGAGCATTATCCACATGGCCACACGGTGTTTTGAGGGGAAGGCTCCGAACCCCCTTGCATAGACCACATCCGAACTCTTTTAGCAAGCGTTGTCCCCCTTGTCAATGACTTTCTACTTCCACATTTATGTCCACTCCCATTCTCATCAATCTTTCTGCTAATTGATGGAGATGTAACCCATCCCCAAACCCCCTCGTGGATAAGATAAGAAAGGCGCCCCCTCTTGTTCCTGTACACTCCTGTACACACCAAAAAAAATGACGAAGCCCCCATGTCATCTCATACATTATTAGTTAGGTCGACAGCAGATGTATGAATCGAGAGCATATACAGTATGAACTTTCCTTTTTATCATGTGAGACAAGCAAACATAGTCTACACACATTCTTAATCGTTATGTGGAGCCACCGCGATGTACAACAGCAGTGGTCTCAACACTCAACCCATTAGAAGGTTCTTGACATACCGTAGTGCAATGACCAGTGATGCACTAAAGACGTTATGCACAACCACACAATATTCAAATTCCCCCCTTTATTGCAGTGGCAAGTGATCATTGATACATAAGTTCCCAATGCCCTTTGACTGTTGTGCTCCACTTAAATCGGGACGCAAACGGAACTCGTTTGAAGATTATGGGCATCTTCCTTCATCTTCCATTTGCCCAAAATATACAAGAGCTTTATCAAAGTAGCCATGCTCAACACATGCAGTGATCATGGCATTCCATGAAACCACAGTTCGAACACCAAGTGCCTCAAATTCCTGTTTTGACTTAGCAAGTAAGCCAGAATTGGCATACATGCCTACCAATGCATTGCCAACAATATTATCTACTTTGCATGGAGCTACAAATCTTTCAATCTTCTATTTGCATTTGCTGGTAGCATTTTAAAGCACTCTCACTATCACCATGTTCCACATATCCAACTATCAATGATGTCCACGAAATCACATCATGGCAATGAAACCCATCAAAAACTTCCCTAGCTAAGCTGAAGCAGCCACACTTCATGTAGACAGCCAACAATGTATTTGCTGCAATATTAGAATCCAGAAGCCCACGTCTTTCCATTTCCACATGGAGTTCTTGAGCCTTATCTGGAGCCCCAATATTGGCACATGCCTTCAGACAACAAACATAGGTAACAATATCCGGCAACCAGTGCATTCCAAATTGTTGAGTTTCAAAGTGAAAGATTGTCAGACACTATCTCTGCACTTGCAACGAAGCCAAAGTTGACATACATGTCCACCAAAGTAGTTCCAACAAAAATGTCTCTGGCCAACACACCCTGAGAATCAATCTCCACATGCAAAATCTTCCCTATGAGTACAGATCCCTCAACAACACAAGCTCTAAGGCAGCAAACATACATTGCAGCGTCAGGAAGAACACACTAGTGTCTCATTTTCCAAAAGCAATCAAGCCCTTCGACTCCAAATCCATGTTCAACATAGCCAGCTATAAGTGATGTCCATGAGATTACATTTCTCTCTGAGATTCTATAAAGGAGTCCTTCAGCTGTTGCAAGCCACCCACATTTTGAAAAGATGTCCACCAAAGCATTGTTTAAAGCGATGCTTTCATGCAGCAGACCTCTCCTCTCAATTTCTGCATGAACTTCCTGAGCCTTCTCAATATCGCCAATGCTTCCACAAGCTTTTAAGCAGAAATTAAGTGTTATTTCATTGGGGGGGCACACTGTCCACCTGCATCTGCTCAACACAAATGATTGCATCCTAAACATGCTCATATTTTCCATAATCTGAACTCCAAACACCAAGGGCATTCCCCTCTGAACAAGATGTAGCCATGTAGTTTGCAAATATCTTTCATCCAATTGATTAACTCTTCAAATACCTGCAATCAAACATATTTCCCTGGCCAAATAGAACCACATTAGTGCATAAAAACTAACCGTTTTCTAAGCTAACAGTGCCTTGGGGTCACTTTTAGTTATCCTTCACCAATTTGCAATGCCAGTCTTTGGTCCCTCATTAGAGGTGGTGCTCTAGCACACATGGGGCAGCCATGGTGCACTCTAGGAGCATGTTGAGGAGTAGCTATAGACTACTTCTTGGAGAAGAGTGTGATCACACTCTTGCTTATGGAGAGGACTTACCCATCAGTAGCTTGGTGGTGTGGATCAGCCATCTACATAATGTATTTGAAGATTGTCTTCTACATGAAGATTTCGGTGTACTTCAGAGACATTGGATGGAGGTTAACATAAGATTTGCATCTTATGTTAAGAATTCAGGTACATATTCTCTTTATGCACACAGGTACTACTTGGAGCCTATGGAGGCAGTGGCATCCATATCAAGAGGAGTCCTATTTGGCATATCTAAAGGAGAATCAGTACATGCATGCTACATGCATATTTGGATGAGGTATTAGAGAAGGTATGTTCATATGATTTTGAGGATTTTTGGTAGCAAACTTGTTAGCGTTCTTTGCTACTTTTGTAAGTATGTGATCTTTTCACACACATATCTGATTTAGGGCCTTTCATAGCCTAAGTTCAAATGAGGGTTTGCTGATTATCAGTTTTAGACTAATCCTTCCTCTTTTTGTCACTGTTTTCACTCTTCTACAACCTATTAGGTCATACATCTCATACATATTCAGATTTCTGTTCCTACATGTGAATATTCTTGTAAATTTTGTACATACACTCTTGCATCTATTTCTATTCACATAGAGTGGTTTAGAGTTTTGCTCCCACATTGTAAATTGACATTTGTATATATGATGATGTGAGTAAGCAGTGGCTTACGTAACACTTTACACATGTTTTCTAATCTTTCTCTATCTTTGTCTCATCATTTGTATGATTAAGTGTGGTATGTTCATGTTTTGTCAATATTGGAAGATTGCTGGATGATTCTATGTTGTAGATTCTGGACCTATGGAACTATGGACTTGTGGTATTAGTTACGGGCCTACTAAATTTCCAACATTTGGTATCAGAGCTTTAGGGCTTTGGTATCAGAGCTCGTTCAGGCTCTCAAAATCCCAAATTCCCAGAATTCTAGGTTTACAACATATGATTTGAGCGCATCTTCTAACATTTGACATTTGACATACACACTTAATCTAGATGAGTAGAGATTTGAGAATTAGACAATTCAGTCACATGTTTATTCATCAGTATGGAGTATGAAGTTGATGATCTATTAGTAGCCGAATACTTTTGGAAGAGTATGAAAATACTTTACAGAAGTATTGTTTGAAGACCAAGAACTGATGAAGAGAAGGCTACTTCAAATTCAAGGAAAAACAATGGTTTGGAGAAGATGAAAGAACAAGATCAACATCAAATCACAGGTATTAGTTTCTACTATCAGATTATCATTTGCGGGTCATATCTTAGAAGAGCAGTTATGAAGAGATTTGAAGGATTGAAGAATTACTTTCAAACACTTTCATTATTTTGAAAGTAAAAGCATTAGCTACATCAAAATTGTCAAGAACAAGGAGATTAGATGAGTTTTGATAGATCTCTTTCATGGCAAGAAAGCTCATCTAAGAAGACAAATTTGGAGATGAGATGAGTTTTGTTTTCAGCCAATCTTGTGTTGTAAGTTGGTTGGAAGTTTTTTGCTCACATTTTGTATCTAGAGAGGTAACTTTAGAAAGGTAATCATCATTCAGACAAAAGATTGGTGAATTCAGTCATATCCGTCACATTTGAAGCAGAGTTTTGATTCAGAGATATGAGGAGGTGGTAAAACATGATTCTATGTTCACTTCCATTTGTATACCATGTTTTTTTTGTCTCTTACTCTTAGCACTAGAGGAAGAGAAAAACTCATTTGAAGAAGTTAAGAGTACTTGCTACTTCAAGATGAAGAAAACAAAAGGTATAGAAGAGAAGTTTGAAGATGTTGACATAATTAGGTGGAAGAAAAATGCAGAAGAAGAAAGTCCAATATTTCCAAAAGAAAAGTAAGACTTCCTTTTTCACATATTTTCCATACACTTTTTTATCCTCTAAATCCAAAGACAAGTCTACGAGAACATCTTGTGTGAAGATAGTATAAAGAAGAAGCAGTTTCTTGTTTTGCACTATACTTGGTCATGTTTTAGTAGGTTTTGACAAAGAATTGCATTGAGAGAGAAAAGCAGCAGATATCTAAGGCAGCTTATATGTTTTAACTCATATGTATATGAGTTATGTTTTAGTTGAAGATTTTGAGCAGGCAGCTATATGTTCCCTCAAAGAATTCTTGGAGTGTCAATACAAAGCTACTTGGTATACGACAAGTTGCAGAGAAGCATATTTCTTCTTTATCTAACTCTTGAGGTAAAAGAGTATTTGTAGAAGATGTTGGAGACTTGAAGAGAGGTTTTATGTTTGGAAAAGTTACCTCATATTCAGTATTTTCAGAAAACTTCAGTAAATTCAGACTTTTGATGTACCAGTCAGTTGAAGAATCTACTTTCTATGTTTGTCTTGACTTTTATATACATGCTTGTATTCAAAAAAGGTGTTCCATCAGATCCTATCAATTGATTGAGAAGTGGAGTTAGCCAAAAGAAAGTCAAGCAGACACTATCACATTTCACCCGGGAAGGATATGAAAAGATGAAGTATCAACTTGCAACTTTTGGAGTTCTCAAGGTGAGAGGTTGTCCACTTGTATTCCAGTAGGAATTGCAGATTCTAGTGAAGGATTTACTTGAAGAAAAGTTTTACAACTTTATGTGAGAAAAATGAACACTTAGAGACATTCAAGTAGCAAATCAAACATTCAGTCATGAAGGTTTGATGAGAGAAGATTCTACATAGGTATTTTGTTGCAGAGATCATAGATCTTGGATAGATCTTGTATGATCTTGATAGATCTATACATATCTTGTATGATCTTGAGTATTTATGATTTAGTTGTCTATCCTATGTTTGTCAAGTTCTTAACATTGGAAGAAGTAAGTCAAAGATTCAGATTCTATCAGATTTGTGTTGTAGAAAAATAGAAGAATATACTTTTTATGTTGCATGAATCTTAAAGTGCTTTCAATGAGTTTTTTGTTATATAGATCCGCTAACCTTATTCTAGATTTTGGGAAGTTGAGAAGTAAACAGTGAAAGCCATTAGCATCTGCATTGCTAATAAAAAGGATTGAGAAATTTTGTTTCAGATATAGGTATTGATCATTGAAGATCAGATTTATTGAAAGAAGGAAGACATTTCAAATTTCATAAAGTCTGATATACTTGAAGAATTCTGGATACTAGTGTTAAATCATCCAGGGGGTGATGAAACATGAAGACTTATTTTTAGCTCTACGGGTATTCCTATATTTCCTTTGTCAGTTTCTCTTGAAGACGAAGAAGGAGAATGTCTGGAGAAAGTTCCTATTAGGGTGTTCCTATTCATGAGAAAGTTCCAGAGTTCTATTGTAGAGAAACTTGATATTTCAGAGAGGTATGTTTCAGACGTGCACACATTTATGTTTATACCAGATTCTGAAGAAAGGAAACAAGTATGAACAAGGATGATGACAAGATGACATCATAGATATGAAATTTTGATGAGACTCATGAGTTGAGTTGAGTGCAGTCAAAGATGAACCAGCTAATGTTCATAATACACTAAGTTGTGAGTTGTCAGTCACAATTCCCAGGACTCAGTTCCTGATTTTGTTTAGTGTATCTACATGACACAACAGAAGTACATTGAGAAACCTGTCATAAGGTAAATGCAAATATATGGATCCTAGTGAATGTTTACAGGTTTGAGAAGACAAGAGATAACAGATTCAGAGTCAGTTCATGCTACATATGTTGACAAGCAGTGATTGCTTGATGTATACACTATTGGATATCTAGTTTGCATATTTTCTCAGGTATTATGGTTCATATTCAACAAATTCAGATTTTTTGGAGTTTGAAGAAATTCAAATTCAGTTTTGAAGAAGATTTTTGAAGAAAAAGATTGAAGGTCAATTCGGGAGTACAAGTTTGAAGTTTATGACAGTTTGCGGATGAATGACGTTGCTTATCTCGTTCAGTTTGTATCAATATGACATTGCAGGGGGGATTGTTGGCAAACAATGTTGCATCAGTCCAAAATCCGTTTAGGGCAAAAACCCTAATTTTGGTACTGTCATTTTTGGCACAAAAATGGGTAAAATTTTTATGAGCCTATCTTGTAGAGCTTGAATAGAGCTTTCCAATGGTATATGACATGCAGTCATCAGAGATTAGATTTGGGAGAAAACCCTAACCCTAATTTTTTGCTTATTTAGGGTTTTGACCTCATATGATAGCTCTCGGCATGAGGATCATAAAAATGTTGTCAGATCATTCACCAGGTAGTCAGAAGTGTAAAAAAGCAGATCAAGAAGCTGCTTTTAAAGTTAGCCAAAAGCAACTTTAAAAATAAAGCAAACTCACTTAAAATAAAGCAAAAGCAATTTAAAAAGCGATGAGATTAAAATAAAGCACTTTTTAGTGAGTTTTTTGCAAGAGCTTTGGAAGGCTATAAAAGAGTGCCTTGGGGTCACTTTTAGTTATCCTTCACCAATTTGCAATGCCAGTCTTTGGTCCCTCATTAGAGGTGGTGCTCTAGCACACATGGGGTAGCCATGGTGCACTCTAGGAGCATGTTGAGGAGTAGCTATGGAGTACTTCTTGGAGAAGAGTGTGCTCACACTCTTGCTTATGGAGAGGACTTACCCATCAGTAGCTTGGTGGTGTGGATAAGCCATCTACATAATGTATTTGAAGATTGTCTTCTACATGAAGATTTTGGTGTACTTCAAAGACATTGGATGGAGGTTAACATAAGATTTGCATCTTATGTTAAGAATTCAGGTACATATTCTCTTTATGCACACAGGTACCACTTGGAGCCTATGGAGGTAGTGACATCCATATCAGGAGGAGTCCTATTGGGCATATCTAAAGGAGAATCAGTACATGCATATTTGGATGAGGTGTTAGAGAAGGTATGTTCATATGAGTTTGAGGATTTCTGGCAACAAAGTTGTTAGTATTCTTTGTTACTTTTGTAAGTATGTGATCTTTTCACACACATATCTGATTTAGGGTCTTCCATAGCCTAAGTTCAGATGAGGGTTTGTTGATTATCAGTTTTAGACTGATCCTTCCTCTTTCTGTCACTCATATTCACTCTTCTACAACCTATCAGGTCATACATCTCATACATATTCAGATTTCTATTCCTACATCTGAATATTCTTGTAAATTCTGTACATACACTCTTCCATCTATTTCTGTTCACATAGAGTGGTTGAGAGTTTTGCTCCCCACATTGTAAATTGACATTTGTATATATGATGATGTGAGTAAGCAGTGTCTTACGTAATACTTTACACATGTTGTCTAATTTTTCTCTATCTTTGTCTCATCATTTGTATGATTAAGTGTGGTATGTTCATGTTTTGTCAATATTGGAAGATTACTAGATGATTCTATGTTGTAGATTCTGGACCTATGGAACTATGGGCCTGTGGTATTAGTTATGGGCCTACTAAATTTCCAACATAAATATCTTGATGCAAAAAATGATTGTATCTCAAAAAGATGAATAAACTACCTTGTTCGGTTCTGCTAAACCTATATCAAAATTCGAGGCACTTGTACTAGCGAACTGGAACTTGTATATATTTTTGGCACAAAAGGATGAAATTGCTTGCATAAGTGCTATAATATTGCATTTTGAGGGTGAAATGAGGTGAGATCAAAATTTTGATGCGACACACTAAAGCTATTCTGAACTGCTAATCACCTTGAGTATGCTCATCAATTTTTGTGCGATTTTGAGGCTGTGGTCGGAGGGGTGTTGATGACACCCTAGATGAAGCAGAGGCCTGCTCTGATACCAATCATTGGAGTTCAAGGTATGTGCAAGCACATGAAAGTTGAAGAAGCTTGAAGCACAATAGAACATTGAATGAATTACCAAGTGAATGTACAAAGAAAAATGACCCATTAGGGTAGGTGTATGTAAAAGTAAGGGGAAAATAACCTTTTAAAGAGGGAAATAAGTGCCCCTGATGGTCCTAAGTGTGTCCACCCACATCACTACTGAAATATATTAACAAGAACTTTGATGAAAGTGATGAGCTTCAAGGAAGGTGTCAATCTTTTAATACCATCCTAGACATGCTTACTTTAGTCCATATAGTGCTTTATGAAGTAGATGCACGATCTTCTTTGCCTTTTACTTTGGAATCTTTAGGTTTGTCAATGTACATTTCTTCTTGAATATCATCATTTGGAAAAGCACTCTTAACATCTAACTGATATATTGTCCACTTGGAGTGAGCGGCTAATGAAAGCACTATGTGACTGGTGGTAAATCTTACTATTTGGTCAAAGATCTGTTCATACTTGATGCCCTGTGCTTACTTGTATCCCTTTGCTATTTTGCAAGATTTATACTTGTCTATGGAGTCTGGACCCATATGGTCTATACTTGATTTTGTAGATCCACTTGACTCTAACTACTTGATTGGATATCTCCTTGGTTTTTGAGAAGTGCTAACCTCTAAACTTGTTTTAGTGAGAACTTTGTCCACCTCGGTGGATTAGAGTCAGGTAATTGATCCTTTGAGTACTTGGATTGTTCATGAAAGATAACATCCTTTGAAATAGTGATTGCATGATGTGAAGATCATACAATCGGTAGGCTTTAGGCTGATCACTATATCCAATGGATAGATGCTTCTTAAACTTAGAAGCCAGCTTATGTACATCTTCCTTGGGTATGTGCACATAAGCATCATTGCCAAAGACACATAAGTACTTAACATTGGGATTTATTCCATGGTAAGCTTCAAAAGATTTCATATTTGAAGTGCACTTGTAAAGCCTTGATTGAGCATATGCATGGAGGAATGGATGGCTTCTGCCTAAAACTTGAAGGATATATTCTTTTTGTGGAGCATAGTCCTATCCATTTCCATGATACTTTGTAACTTTCTTTTTGAGATGAAGTATGAGGTTGAGTTGCTTGATGTTTGATACACTTTTTCTGGAGGAACTTATCACATTCCTGATTAAAAAAATCACCATTGCCATCTACATGT
The DNA here is from genome assembly GCA_020310875.1 of Ceratopteris richardii. NCBI lineage: Eukaryota > Viridiplantae > Streptophyta > Polypodiopsida > Polypodiales > Pteridaceae > Ceratopteris > Ceratopteris richardii. The sequence goes on along the minus strand of CM035418.1, from coordinate 140,966,360 downwards.
GTGGTTTATAATGAGGTGGATGAATTGTTCTCTACTTGATATGTCCATTGCTTGAACTTTGAGAATGCTTAAAATTTACTTTTGAGAAAATATACACAATAAATTTAGTATGGTCATCTACTAGAAGATAAAAGTAGAGTGACCCTAAGTGAAGGGATATTCATGGGTCTACAAAGATCCATATGGACTAGCACAAGTGGCTGCTTAGCTCTAGTAGATGCTTCTTTGGGAATAGGTGCCATATGTTGTTTGCCTTGTGTGCAAGCTTGACATGACTTGAGTGATCTTAGGTTATGCTCTCACTAGGTGTGATGATGAAATATTTTGAAGATGTGAGGTATATCCATATCTCTCATGCCACAACTTTAAGAGTGAGCTGTAAGAAAACATAAAAGCTTGTAGAGGCTTTTTTCTTCAATGCCTTGTGCTTTGAGTTTGTGTGTGGAAAATTCAATCACTTTGATAGAAGTGTCATAAAAAAATACTTGTTTATGATGATCCATTATCGGCTTCACTGATAATAAGTTAATGTAGAGATTTTGCATAGAGTACATCGTTAACTTCCTTGGAATCTCGTGTAGTTAGTAATATTAATCTCGCCTTTCCCTTCAATAAAAAAAGTTTTATTGTTTCCTAGGTACATTTTACCTATGTGTTCATTGAGTTCTTGAAATGACCCAGTTCTAGAGTTAAAATCCCACTAACTGACACTAAGAGTGAAGCATTTTCTTCATGTTGAAGAGATCATCTCCTACTCTTTCATATTTACTTCCATAGCTTGTTTCTATAAGATCATCTCAATTTTGTATTTCTTTATTCTTATTTAGACACTTTCCAGGTGGCTTCTACTTTTATATTCATTATCATTCAAAACATTTATCCCCAATATGATGCATTTTTTAGTCTCCTCCGAATCTATATAAGGAGGGCCTCTCCCCACTTTGAACTTAGTTATAAGCTTGAGATATCACTTCATGCTCTTGGAAATCTCACTCTAATCCATATCTCAATTTTACATTTCATGGTCTACTCACTTTTTAGTTCATTTTTCTTTTGCATGTGTACTCTCAACATGGTATCAAAGCTTTGGGTGGAGGTCTTAGTGGTTATTCTTTTGTTGGTGCTTTTGGAGGTGGTGGTGGAATCCTTGACGGCATTCTTTTGGTGGTGAAACTTTTCATCATCTTCTTCATGCGTTGAGAGAATTTTGAATGTTATTTTCCTTCCCACCCAACATTTTCTTTTTCCCACCCTCCCACCCTTTCCCTTGGCGGTTCTTCTCCATTATGACAACTCTTTGAAGGAGTTGATTGTACATTTCCCACTTTTTGAAGTGCCTATAAACACTTTGGTGGTTATTCTTGTGTGAGCATATGCCTTTTTAAGTCCAAATTTATAGCATAGTTCCATTAGTTTACCAAATGTTTCTCTTACCTTCTCCTCTTCATTTGTCGACTATATCCATGCTTATGATGTCTGTAATCTCTATCTGTGAGTAACTTGACAAGGTAGGATTGAATAAAACATTTGAGGTTGTGAAGAGGAGGCTTTGGGTTTGTTATTATATTTCTCACTTTGAGCAAGCGAACAATGATGGTTCATTTTCACAAGCGATGTTGAGACAGGTAAAAAAAAAAGGCTATGGGGAGGTTAATCCCGATCGAGAACATAATAGAGAGCAGCCATCTCTTTTAATTAAAAAGGTTGTGTCCCCATTGAATCCTCATTGAAGTACCAGATATTTATTGAGTTCTTTAGCATCAACTACAAATTCTTGGGAACCAAATGACTTTTTGCTTCAGCTTGTATACCCACTTAGTGTCAATGGCCTTCTTGCTAAGAGGCAAGTCACATAAAGACTAGGTATCGCTTTTTATGATAGCATCATATTCAGATTGCATTGCAGCTACCCAATGTTCAAAATTTTATGCTTCATCAAAGGAAACAGGCTCAATGTCATCACAGAGACTAAAGGCAGCCATAGCATACCAATCTAATGCAAAAGAGGCACTATGGGAGCTTGAACGAGTATGATATGACAGAGGTGCATCTAATTTGTTGTCATGCAAAGTCTGCACCAACCATTTTGGCATAGTTTTTGCTTGTTCAATATCAGCTCTCTCATCAAGAAGTGCATCATGTAAATCTGCATCAGAAATGGAATGATCTACATCATCACATGAAACCTACAAAGGTTGAGAAGTTGCCTCATTAGGACCAACACTAGGTTGTCCACCTATAAAAAGAGGAAGCAAAGTATCATACATGTCTTTGGAGCTAATAGATGTCTCCTTCGTACATGAAAGTAATGGCTGAATAGCATCTTCCACAAAAACAACATCACGAATAACTAAAATGTGTTTAGTCATCAGACGATAGCCTTTACTTTCAAAACTATACCCAAGAAAAATACATTTTACTGCTTTATCATCCAATTTTTTGTGATGTTGTTCATGCACTAATGCATATTCCAAACAACCAAAAACACGCAGATGAGCAACATATGGCTTGTGACCATGCCAAGCCTCATATGGAGTGATAGACTGCAACACTTTAGTGGGACATCTATTAAGTACATATGCTGCACACATAACAACCTCAAGCCAGAAACTATGTGGTAAAGCTTGACTCTTGACCATACACCTCACCATCTCCATGAGTGACCTATTCTTCCGTTCAAAAACTCCATTTTATTGAGCTGTATATGACACTGTACACTGATGTTTTATCCCACGTTCAACCAAAAATGCATTAAAGTCAAAAGACATATATTCCCCCCCTAGACTAGAACGGAGGGTGCCTATTTTACATGCTGAAAATTTTCAGCCAAAATAAAAAACTCTTTGAAGCACATAAACACTTCAAACTTTGCCTTCAATGGATATACCCATGCATGCCTGGAAAAATCATAATTGAAAGTCACAAAGTAAAGATAGTTTCCAAAAGAGGGTGCATAGGACCACATACATCACTGTGTCTATGTAGCTCAAACAAAACCATCTTTTGGGAATGAGGAATGCTACATTTTGCCCAAAATACAACCTTCACATACATTTTTACCAGGTGCCTCAAGTTTGGGCAAAGAGGACACCCTTTCAGATTTCTACAGGTGTAGCAAACTAGCAAAATTCAGATGACCAAAGCATGCATCCCAAAGCTTTGCATCTGTCATAGCCTGAGAATCATGTACTGCACATGCTGAATCATTCATATATTTTTCATAATCTATGAGCTCATACAGCCCATGACATAAAATGCTAGAAGCAATAATCACGTTGCCATTAGACAAATCATGAACTGTACATCTGTCATCAAAAAATTTCACAACCAAACCAAGCTTGGCTAAGGCCGAAACTGATAATAGATTCTTCTTGATCCCTGGCACAAATAAAGCATCTGACAATGTAAAAGAACTACCATCAGTAGTAGTCAAAATGATCTTACCAACTCCCATAATAGGATAAGAGGAGTTGTTGGTGCATGTAACAGTATTCCCTATAGGGGTAGGCTCGAGTGAAGAGAAGAAACTACATTGTGAGGTAATATGTTTGGTCGCTCCACTATCAAAGTACCAAACATCTGAGTCTACTGTAGACATGCACTCCTCATGAGAAGATGGGTCAAAACTACAAACAGTAGTAAACACCCATTCTTCATCCTACAGAAGATTAGCAGACTTTGTTTTCGGTGTAGAGGCCTCTACAACAACCATTCTGACCTCTTTCTTCTTTACCTCTTTAGTAGCTAGTTTTGGACAGCTCTTAATGACATGACCATTTGCTTTATAGTATTTGCAAAACAATTTTTGTTTTTATGATTTCTTATAATATTTGTCTTCCTTCTTTGATCGTGTAGAATTAGTTGATTTCTGCTTACTAGTAGAAGAGCTCCATTTTCCTTTGCCTTTTTGACTAGCCAAGAAAGCTTGATCTGCAAGACACATAAAAGACTTGTTCTGCCTAGACTGATCTTCCTGCAGCATAACAAAAACTAACTCTTCAAATGTTAAGGCATTTGGATTGTCTTTCATCATCAAACAAAGAGTAAAAGCAAAAATTTGATATGAGTCGGGAAGACCATTCAAAACAGTCTGCACCAGTTTGTTGGCATATGCATTAGTGCATGAACAACCTAAAGAAAGTTGGATGATAAAGCAGTAAAATGTATTTTTGTTGGATACAGTTCTGAAAGTAAAGGCTATCGTCTGTATCATCCACAGACTAAACACATTCTGGTTAGCGGTGATGTTGTTTTTGTGGAAGATGCTATTCAGCCATTACTTTCATGTACTAAGGAGACATCTGTTAGCTCCAAAGACATGTATGATACTTTGCTGCCTCTTTTTACAGGTGGATAGTCTAGTGCTGGTCCCAATGAGGCAACTTCTCAACCTTTGCAGGTTTCATGTGATGATGCAGATCATTCCATTTCTAATGCAGATTTACATGATGCACTAGTTGATGAGAGAGCTGATATTGAGCAGGCAAAAACTATGCCAAAGTGGCTGGTGCAGACTTTGCGTGACAACAAATTAGATGCACCTCTGTCATATCGTACTCGTTCAGGCTCTCATAGTGCCTCTTTTGCATCAGATTGCTATGCTATGGCTGCATCTAGTCTCTGTGATGGGAATGAGCCTGTTTCATTTGATGAAGCACAAAATTCAAAAAATTGGATGGCTACTATGCAATCTGAATTATATGATGCAATAATGAAGAATGGTACATGGGCTTTATGTGACTTGCCTCCTGGCAAGAGGGCCATTGGCACTAAGTGGGTATACAAGCGGAAGCGTAAACCTGATGGTACAGTTGATAGGTATAAGGCTAGGCTTGTTGCAAAGGGTTATGCACAGGAAAGGGGCATTGATTTTGATGAGACCTTTGCACCTACATGTTGTATGACTACTGTTTGGAGCATTTGTGCACTTGCAGCCCATCACGGTTGGAATGTACATCAGTTGGACATTAAAATTGCATTTCTGAATGGTGACTTGCATGAAGAAGTGTATGTTTTTTAGCCTCGTGGCTTTGTGCAGAAAGGGCATGAAAACCAGGTGTGCAGGTTAAAGAAGGCATTATATGGTTTAAAGCAAGCACCACGTGTTTGGTATGAGAAGATACATGCCTATTTGATTGCACATGGTTTTGAAAACAGTCCAACTGAAAGCACCTTATATGTTAAGCGTGCTAATGATGTGCTTCTGATCATTGTTGTCTATGTTGACGACATGCTGCTCATTGGTCCTACTGAGAAGCATATTGCTGATTTTAAGGCTGATTTGCATGCCTCATTTGAGATGTCTGATTTGGGGCATTTGCATCACTATTTGGGCATTCAGTTTATGCAAGTTGATGGTGGAATGGCTTTGTGTCAAACGAAATATATTGACACATTATTGCAGCGCTTTGGCCTTGAAGACTGTAAGCCTATTGCCACTCCTATGGAGACAGGTTTACGTTTGAGTCTTCATGATGCTGGTGATGCATTTGATGTTGTTCTCTATCAGCAGGCTGTTGGATGCTTGATTTACTTATGCATTACTCGGCCAGATATTCAGTTTGCTATCTCACAGATGAGCAGGTTTATGCATTGCCCAGGAGTCAAGCATTGGCAGACAATTAAGCGCATCTTTCGCTATTTAAGTGGTACTCGGCTACTTGGGTTGTTTTATCCCAAGGGGGGATCACTACCGCCAGATTTGCATGCTTTTTCTGACTCTGATTGGGTTGGTTGCTATGACACTCGTGTGTCCACTAGTGGCTTTTGCTTCATGCTTGGTAGCTCATGTATATCTTGGTTGAGCAAGAAGCAACCTACTGTGGCCACTTCCAGTTGTGAGGCTGAGTATAGGGCAACTTTCACAGTGACTGTTGAGTGTGTGTGGCTCAGACGCCTTATGGCTGATTTGGGTGTTGGTTAGACTTCTGCCACCACCATCTTCATTAGCAGTCAGAGCGCATTGGCAGTTGCAAGGAACCCTGTGTTCTAGCTCCTTGTTCACAAGATCACTCCCAGGGGGGATTTGTTGATATATTTAGGTAGTGATGTGTGTGAACACACTAGGACCACTGGGGCACTTTTTTCCCTCTCTAGGAGGTTTTGTTCCCGCGGCTTGTATATACACCTATGGCCCTAATGGGCTACTTATCTTTGTACATTCTCTAGTAATACATTCAGCATTGTGTGTTGTGCTCCAAGCTTCTTCTTCTTCCTTGTGCTGTTCGTGTGCTTCCGCAGACGTCTAACTCCAACACATGGGTAATTATCTCCCATCCCTTTAGTTATCACATGTTATAAAATGTGATTTTGTGTGGATGCTGGTAAATACCATTGGAATTTTAAAGGATTTGTCTTTTGCTCTACTTAAAAGTGACATGGGAAGAGAGAGAGAGAGAGAAAGAGAGAGAGAGAGACACTACAAGAATAACAGGGGCATAGCAATGCCCCCGATTGAAAAAAAAGCGAGTATCATCGCTTATGCGATGCTTCTTTAAAAAAGCATCACATAAGGGACGTCCAAGGAAAAAAAACAAAAAAATAAATTGGGGCCATCACATATGTGATGCTTGTGCTTAGTGTCGCTTATGCAATGCTCATGCCAAGCACCGCTATATGGGTCGAAGCCTAGCGACACTTATAGCAACACAGGCAAACTGTCTGCGATGCCTTTGCATCCCAAAAGCGACAATCAAAGAGTTGAAAAAACAAATTAGCTTTTTCTCGCACATTTGTGCTGGGATCGAGCGAAGAGACCGAAGAACGAAGAGCAACCCCCAGCAAGCAAGTCCCGAGGTAGGTACACATGCATACACACACACATACATACACACATATGCATACACACACATGCACATACATACACACATATGCATACACATACATACATACATATATATACACATATACACACATACATACACACTATACATACACACATATACACACATACATCCACACATATACACAAACATACACACACATACACACACATACACACATATACACACACATATATACACACATATACATACACATATATACACACACATACATACACACATATACATACACACAGATACATACACACATATACATACACACATACACATATATACACATATACATATACATATATATACACATATACACACACACATATACATATAGACATACACACACACATATACACACACATACATACACACATACACACACACATTTACACACACACACACATACACACACATATACATACATATATACACATATACACACACATACATACACACATATACACACACACATACATGCACACATATACACATATAAACACACACATACATACACACATATACACACATATACACAAAAATACACACATATACACATACATACACACATATACACACACATATATACACACATATACATAGACATATATACACACACATATGCACACACATACACACATATACATACACACATATACACACATATACATACACATACATACACATATATACACATATACACACACATATACATATATATACACATACACACACACACACATATACATACAAACATATACACACACACATATACACACACATACATACACACATATACACATACACATACACATACACACACATATACATACATGTGTGTGTGTATATATGTATGTGTGTGGGTATGTATTTACTATGTATGTGTATGTATGTATATGTATATGTGTATGTATGTATATGTATATGTGTATGCATGTATGTGTGTGTATATGTGTATGTATGGGTATCTATGTATGTGTAAGTGTATGAATATGTGTATGTGTATGCATGTATGTGTGTATATGTATATGTAAGTGTATGTATGTATGTGTAAGTGTATGTATATGTATATGTGTATGCATGTATGTGTGTGTATATATATGTATGTGTGTGGGTATGTATTTACTATGTATGTGTATGTATGTATATGTCTATGTGTATGCATGCATGTGTGTGTATATGTGTATATATGGGTATGTATGTATGTGTAAGTGTATGCATATGTGTATGTGTATGCATGTATGTGTGTGTATGTATATGTAAGTGTATGTATGTATGTGTAAGTGCATGTATATGTGTATGTGTATGCATGTATGTGTGTGTATATATGTATGTGTGTGGGTATGTATTTAGTATGTATGTGTATGTATGTATATGTGTATGTGTATGCATGTATGTGTGTGTATATGTGTATGTGTGGGTATGTATGTATGTGTAAGTGTATGCATATGTGTATGTGTATGCATGTATGAGTGTGTATGTATGTATATGTAAGTGTATGTATGTATGTGTAAGTGTATGTATATGTGTATGTGTATGCATGTATATGTGTATGTATATATGTATGTGTGTGGGTATGTATTTACTATGTATATGTGTGTGTATATGTATGTGTGTGGGTATGTATTTACTATGTATGTGTGTGCATATGTATGTGTGTGTGTGTGTTTGTATATGCAATTTAAAGTTTTTTTTTTTATATTTTGATTCTTTTTTTTTTTTGAGATTGAAATAACAGGAGATATTGTATGGTAGAACAAAATAAGAGAAGACCTAACATACCACCTGAGATGTCGTAGTATCTTCGCAGACAGCTATGTCTTCAGGAGTCATTTCCTCAGCAGAAGGTATACAAATTAATAGTTTATATTACAGTGACTTATAATTCTCATATGTTTGATATTTAATCTATGTTTTTTTGTTTCATCAATAAATGTAGGCGGCTGCAAAGAAGAGAGTTGAGTATGTTCATACATCAAACTTAGGCCAAATGGGTCATCATGGTTTTGTAGCTACATTTGTAAGTATATGTATTATTGAAACTATATTTTTTATTTTAGTTAAAACATTGATCATTAATCCTTTTTATTTGTTTCAACGCAGAGAAAGGATTATGGTCGATATCCTACAAAAAAGGAAATCGATTTTGCTACACATTGTGGATATCCACATCTCAATGAGTACATGCAAGATCATCCAAATGCTTTTGTGAGTATTAGTAAATTTCATATAATTATTTTATTTTTATTGATGTTTTATATGCTCTATTTATTTATGTTTATTATATGTAATACAAGAGTATTATGGAGAGGTAGATATGAATGAGGTGGAGAGATAGACAAAGGTGAAACGATCTCGATCCTCACAGAGTGCTCACACCTCTACCCATGATGCCACTACAGGTACATCATATCATGCAGATGATCATGATGATGAGGACTTACAAGATGATGTGGATGAGGATGATCATGATTATTGATATATTACATTGTTGTTTGAATGATTTTTATTGATGTTTATAATTAACATGTGATTTACTACTTAAATTATATAATTCATTCATATTATATGTGTGTTTGTGTGTATATATGTATGTGTGTGTAGTTGTGTGTGTATAAAATGTATGTATGCACATCTAGGTATATATCTATATTTATGTAAGTGTGTCTATATGCATGTATATGCATGTATTTGTGTGTGTATATATGTGCATATAGATATATTTTATGCATATGCATGTGTGTATGTGTATGTCTATGTGTATGTGAATGTGTATGTATGTATATGTGTATGTGTAAGTGTATGTGCATATGTGTGTGTGCATATGTATGTGTATGTGTGTGTATATGTGTGTATGGGCATGTGTATGTGTATTTGTGTATGTGTATAAGTGTATCATGTATGCATGTGTATGTGTATGTGTATGTCTAAGTATATATGCATGTGTATATGTGTGTATATGTGTGTGTATGTGTATGTATATGAGTGTGTATATGTATGTATGTGCATGTATATGTGTAAGTGTATATGTGTATGTGTGTGTATGTGCATGTGTATATGTATGTGTGTGTATATGTATGTATGTGCATGTGCATGTGCATGTGTATGTGTATGTGTATGTATTTGCGTATGTGTGTGTATATGTATGTATGTGCATATGTATGTGTAAGTGTATGTGCGTATGTGTATGTATGTGCATATGTATGTATGTGCATGTGTATGTGTGTGCATGTGTATGTATGTATGTGTATGTGTGTGTGTATGTGTATGTGCATGTATGTGTGTGTATGTGCATGTGTATATGTATGTGTGTGTATATGTATGTATGTGCATGTGCATGTGCATGTGCATGTGTATGTGTATGTGTATGTATTTGCGTATGTGTGTGTATATGTATGTATGTGCATATGTATGTGTAAGTGTATGTGCGTATGTGTATGTATGTGCATATGTATGTATGTGCATGTGTATGTGTGTGCATGTGTATGTATGTATGTGTATGTGTGTGTGTATGTGTATGTGCATGTATGTGTGTGTATGTGCATGTGTATGTGTGTATGTGCATATGTATGTGTGTGTATAAGTGTGAGCGTGCATGTTCATCTATATGTGTATATGTGTATGTGTGCCTATGAATGAGTAAGTGTGAGTATGTGTATGTGTAGGTATATATGCATGTGTATACGTGTGTATATGTGTGTATGTGTATGTATATGAGTGTGTATATGTATGTATGTGCATGTGCATGTGCATGTGTATGTGTAAGTGTATATGTATATGTGTGTGTATGTGCATGTGTATGTGTATGTGTGTGTATATGTATGCATGTGCATGTGTAAGTGTATGTGTGTATGTGTATGTATGTGCATATGTGTGTGTATATGTATGTATGTGCATATGTATGTGTAAGTGTATGTGCGTATGTGTACATATGTGCATGTGTATGTGTGTGCATGCGTATGTACATGCATGTGTATGTGTATGAGCATGCATGTGCATGTGCATGCATCTCCATTTGCATCCATGTGTATGTGCATGCATGTGAATGTGCATATGCACGTGTATAATTAGTATGTGTTGATGTGTGTATGTGTATATGCAATAATGCATGCATGTGTGTAATGTGTTTGTAGATATGTTTGTGTATATGCATATGCATATTTGTATGTGTGTGTGTGTGTATGTATGTGTATGTATACATGTATGTGCGTGTATGTGTGTGTATGTGCATGTGCATGTGTATGTGTGTATGTGTATGTGTGTATGTGTATGTGTATGTGTATGTACATATGTATGTGTGTGTATAAGTGTGAGCATGCATGTTCATGTATATGTGTATATGTGCATATGAATGAGTAAGTGTGAGTATGCATGTTCATGTATATGTGTATATGTGCATATGAATGAGTAAGTGTGAGTATGTTAATTAATGAAAATAAAATAATTTAAATGATATAAAAACAATGAAAATTGTACTTACAGTAATTAGCCATATTTTATGCTTGGTGAACTTCTTAAATAGCTTGCAATAAAGAGAGAGAGAGAGAGAGAGAGAGAGAGAGAGAGAGAGAGAGAGAGAGAGAGAGAGAGAGAGAGAGAGATCAAAAGAGAGAAGCAAAGAGAGAGAGAGATATAGAAATTGAAAGAGAAAGAGGTAGAAAGGAGAGAGAGATAGAGAGAGAGAGAAAGAGAGAGAGAGAAAGAGAGAGAGAGAGACAATATGAGAGAGAGATTAGAAAAGAGAGAGATTCAGAAAGAGATTGCTGGAGCTCGTAAGTAGAGCGCAAATCTGAATGTTGGAGAGCTTTTCGATCAGTTGCATGTAAAATGAGGACCGAAGAGCGATCCGATATATATATATATATATATTAATACTTTTATCAAACTTTACCATCCCATAATCGATGTGGAAGCGTCATGTATGAGATCATGCAATTCGTGGAACATCAAGGCTCCGCTCCATCACATAAGCGATGCAAATTAGCATCACATATGTGACGCTTCCTTTTTAATTGCATAAGCGACGCTATTGTAGAGACACTCTTGTGAGCATTACTCGAAACGTCAGAAATAACGTCGAGAATAATGTCGAGAATACCGTCGTTCAAATGACGATGCATGCTCGATGTCTTATCTTATGAAATTCATGATCATATAGCGACGAAAATGTGTCGCGTTAACCATCGCTATGCCCCCGTATTCCTTATATATATATATATATATATATATATATATATATAGAGAGAGAGAGAGAGAGAGAGAGAGAGAGAGAGAGAGAGGATAAAAAAAAAATCTTGACATTCATGAGATCCAAGTTTCAACTCAAAACATATCACATTGCCAACAACATTTGGAGGCTTTGAAGATGGCATTCCTCTTGTTGTGTGTGAATAATGTAAGTGGAAGTGACCAATGTATATCTCTTGTTAGGCTTTGAACGTTTGTAACTTGATGGGCATCCAAATCATTTGTAACTTAGTTTGACTTTGTAACTTAATTTGACTTTAGAACAATGTGTCTTTGAATGGTCGTACAATTCTCACGTATGGATTACTTCAGAGATTGGGAATGTACTTAACCGTCATTTGAGCTATCATTTCACCTGTTGTAACGTAGCGTGTCTTCAAACAATTTATAACTTAGTTGACATTGAGAATATTTTATCTTTTAAAAGCTTTATGCTTCTTGTTTTTTTAAGCTACTCACATTTTTGAGATAGTTACATTGTGGAGTGACAACTCTCATACCCCTCGCACATGAGGCACCCTCATCAGACTTCGGAGTTTTTTTACCTTTTTTGGATCACTCAAAACTCAAAATCCCAATGGATTGGTGCCCACCAGTCCGTTTGGGTGACCTGAAGTACAACTATTCTTATTTTATTAATTTTATTTTTCTTTTTCAGAGGCTGTGTAGACATGGCTTCGAGATACATGATACATCACTTAAAATGAAGGACATTTTTTTTTAAATTTTTTATTACTTTTTATTGAATTGAGGCTAGGACATTATGGATCACGAAGTTAAAACAATTGATTTTTTTTACAAAATATTTATGAACCATAATAATTTTTTGTGGATATATCATGGTTTTTATTATTTATTTTTTCATTGTTGTAGATATTTAGAATCATCGATCATGTTGAAGTAAGAAAATCAACCAATCAAAATTCAAAATGTGCACAAGTGACCCAAGGTCTATTTCTCTGGCCACCTGAAATCCGACCACTAGACCTTCATGCGCACCTAAATCTAGTCAACCGAAGTCCATCTCTTGCCACCCAAAATCTGACCACCAGACATCTATGTGCTCCTGGAGCACTTTTCGAGTGACCCAAAAAGTAATCTCTGGCCACCCGAAAACATATCCATGTGCTACTCCCATGAGTGGAGATATTCATCGTTATAATTCATTCTACTCGGACTATCAAAGAAAACTCTCATAAGTGTTAAGAAACAAAATATTATACTTTGAACTTTTTTTTTTTGATAACGTGGTGAAAGATTTTAAACCATTTACTTGAGAGTTCTTCTGATCTCCAATTTAAAAATTCAATTTAAAAATCCATTCTATGTGTTAGAGGTGTTAATCTAAGTCCTCTAGCATTATATAAATCATTGTCAGAGATGCATGATGCAATGGTAATCACATTGAATTTAGGACTTGAAAATCTTTTAATGTGTGCATTCTTTCAGATTTCAAGCTTAATCAGAGGCTCGAATTTCAATCTTAATGAAGAAGTAGCTCGAAGATCAAACAAACTCAAGCAAATAGATATAACATATAACTCTTAAAGTTAACACAAGCACATGTTTTTATAGGTTAACACAAGCACATGTTTTTATGTGGTCAAATATCACTTTTTGGATGATCCAAAAAGTGTACCAGAAACACATGGATGTTAGATAGCCATATTTTGGATAAATGATGATAGATTTAGTATCACTCAATTTAAGTGCACATGAAAGTTTAGTGGTCAAATGTAAATTTTATAGTTATAATTATAGTGTATTTAATGTTTACGAGTTAAACAAAATTAAAATTTATAAATAAATAAACTTTTGCACGTGTACATACTTTATACTTTTTTTTTAATAAAAATAATTGCATGTATAAACTATAAAATTTAATATGAAGTTTTATGTATGTATATGCAAACCATAAAATTTATATAAAAAAATTAAGCATAATATAAGCGCATATATAAAATAAAATTTATGTATAAACTTTGTGATATATATCATATATGATATATTATAATATAACATGACCACATAAGATATAAGTTATAACCTCTGTATAATATAACATAATCAAATATTAATTATTAAAATATTAAATATTAAAATATTAAATATTAAAATATTAAATATTAAAATATTAAATATTAAAATATTAAATATTAAAATATTAAATATTAAAATATTAAATATTAAAATATTAAATTTGATTTGACATACTTCAATACTAACTATACATTAATATTAATCGTACACAATACGCGACTTATATAGTGCACATCCCATCACTTTAGATACACATCACAAGTTTACTGTATAACAAAACATGTCATTGCATGAGTTGTAATGCTACCAACGATGAAAAACGAAAAAGAAAAACAACAAATATCTACACACTTGAAAAAAAATGAAATAATCCATAGCTGAACTTCGGATCACCGAAACAGACTGGTGCTAATGCACATAACAAAAGTAATAAAATGATCCATAACTGAACTTCAGTCACTGAAAGGGACTGGTGCGAATGCACCAAATTCACAGGAAAGGAAGGTCAAAGCTCTCCATGTTCTACTCCTGTCCATTATCATGCATAATTCTGCTAATGCCATATAGTTGAAGAAGGATGACAATATGACAAGAAAATAGAAAGGTAGAAATAGTTTTACAAATAATGTACGGAAATTGATCATGTCATAATGAGTTGTTCAAAATTGACTTCAAAAGAGGCAAAGAAAAAAAGAATCTGGTAATATTATTTAAAATAAAAAATGTTTATTTCCTATTGTTTGCAATTATGACCGATCTTCTCATGAGAAGTGTATGTTTGCAATTGTTTGCAATTATGACCCATCTTCTCGTGAGAAGTGTATGTTTCCAATAGACTCATATGTTTGGTACTTTGATAGTGAGACAACCAAATATATTACTTCAGAGTGTAATTTTGTTAGTTCACTTGAGCCTAACTCTACACAGAATACTCTTATATGTGCTAACAACTCCTCTTATCATGTAATGATATCATGATAATATTTAGGAAAATGACCAAAACCACCCATGACATTTGAAAACACTCTTCATCAGTCATCATCCATTCTATCGAGTTGATCCAAGGCAGCTCTCATGGGGTTTCTATCCTGCGTTATGACGCCAAGAGAAGCAACGATTGGGCTTCCTGTCTTCTGTTCCATCACAATGTCTGCCAGTCCGCGGTCTTCCAACTCCATCAAGGTCTCTCTCTCTCTCTCTCTGCGCGACTGTCACACTAAGTCTATACACGTGCGTGCTTGCCGTATGTAAGGCTCCTTTTTCTCGCATGACGGTCTTCTGTGTACAAGTAAGCGAACGATAAGTTTTCTTACTCCCGGGAGATTTTTGGTTATCAAGAGCTTTTCTGTAGGAGCACTGAAAGCCTAGAGAGACACGTGATAATGGACAAAATATCTGTCAACATTCAGCCCACACCGAGCAACTAGACGGAGTTGAGAAGAGGACTTTCGTCTTGTGATAGTCTCATATATAAATGATGAGGCAGCTAAGAGTGTTCCTCGGCTCTTCAGCTGAAATCCATTAGTTCTGTGGTTTCAGCCACTCCAGTGCAACTTTGGAGCCTATGCGTTTTCTTTTCCCGAGGTGCCCAGAACAACTGTGCCTGGAAGTTGTCGAATTCTTGCCTTCCGCCCAGTGCGAAGCAAGCCTCAATTTACATTAAATCAGGACGAAATGCTAATGAATATTCTACATGAGTGGAATATTCGCGGCTCGCCAACTATTGGATTGAAGTTTAGAGGTCGAGACATTTTGAGTACGTGTATGCTTGTGAATTAAGAATTTTGCCTTCTAAGTTTAAGAATTTTCTTAAACTTGAGTAGGCAAAAGCGTAAAACTTCTGTTTTACAGCCTTAAGGTCTTGGGTTCAAGTGGCACTCTTGCCCTTTCATGAAAAGGAGACATCTACTGGTTTGTATTGCTTGGGCTACCGCCCCTCAACATCAAGGGACTTTTAGTCTTGGTGTGGGTCATTGAGAAAGGAGGATTTTCATGTGACTTTATGACAACTTCGCCCATCCATCGTGACATGTTAATTCATATAACTTCTTTTAACAAAACAACTCTAAATTATATAAACAAGAGGCATACAAGAGAGTTAAAGAGAGGTACAAAGAAGGTTGAGTCTTCTTTCATTTCCTTCGGGAGGGATCCATTTATTTTTGAGTTTATTGTCATGGAAAACAAACACCTTTCTTTTTGTATAGAGAGGATTACTTTTATGACTTTTAGTTCTTGTAACTCCAAACTTTGACACTCTTAGGACGAGAGAAAGAGATGACCAATGTCCTTGTGTCTTGAAGCATCGTTTACACCACAGAGAGACATTACAAATTTGATTTGCTTTGAGATTGGTCCATATTCTCCGGTAGAGATTCCACCACATGAGGATCACTTTTTTTCTTTCCATTAACAAGTGCTAGAGCTCTTTGAACTTGAAATATCACTTAGTCCACAAACAAGTTACAAATGGTGCACCACTTTTGATGGAGCTTGTGGCAAACACAAACATGTTTATTTATCCTTGGAATGGCTTGTAATCTATAATCATTGTTCCACCTCAGCCCAATCTGGTGAGGATCACCCGGAACAAGGATCAAGCGAATCTCCACAACATCCCAAGCTCGAATATGGGTGAGGAGCATGCACAATCCTCCTAATCCAATTTAAGGCTAATATAAGTTTCTTCTTGTTTGATCAAGTCTCTTCTAGTGTTGTTCCAAAGATGCTTCTTGTTGTCGAAACCCTTCCACCAAAACCTCTTAGATCTATGGATATTTTCATGCTCAATCTACTCTTGCTTTGCTCAAGTATTGAGACCCAAGTTTTGCATACAATTACTATGTTACACAGAGTAGTGAAATGTAGTGGTGTCTTGCGAGGGCTCTTATTGAGCGATGAATTCACGAGGATGCCAGAGGCTTCTACTTCGATAGGAAAGCACTTTAGAAGATTGG